>NEWO01000215.1:583556-694428 GCA_003013225.1 Phalaenopsis aphrodite
TAATCAACCTGTCTCCTCTCTTTTTCACTCACTATTTAGTCGCTCTCTCCTTCTCTCCTTATTTCTCTTCCTCCCTCTTTTCTTCTTCCTTTCTCCTCATCTCTCACTAGAGAGGAAAAAAGAGAAGGATAAGGAGTTAAAGAGAGGTTTAGAGAAAGAGAGAAATGGAGGAAGATAGAGAGCGGGAGAAAAAGATTAGGATATTGAGAGATCTAGAGTGAGAGAGAGTGAGAATGAGAGAGAGAGCGCGCGAGGGAGTGGGAACAAGAGATTGAGAGATGGGAAGAGAGACAGGTTGTCCTATATCTCTCTCTCACTCACTCTCTGTATCAACTTATCTCTTACATGTGAGAGAGTTGAGAAAATAGAAATAGAGAGAGTGAGCAAGAAAGAGTGATAGTTGTGAGGTGGAGTATGAAAGAGATGTGAAGATATATAGAGAGAGTGAGAGAGAGTTACAAAAGTGAGGAAGAGGGAGAGAGTGAAAGAGTGAATGATAATAAAAGGAAGGGAGGGAGGGAGAGGTAGAGAGAGTTACAAAAGTGAGAGGGGAGCCGCAAAGAGAGGTAAGGAGATATTTTCCTTCTTCTCTCTCTATCTCTTTCATTCTCTCTCTTTTCCCTCCCACTAGAGAGCATCTTTACTCATTCACTCTCTCTCTCTCACTCAGTCTCTTTCATGTTCCATCCTTCCCTCCCTCTCTATCTCTTAAATAAGCTCTTCCTCACACTCTCTCTCTTTCTCTCCCTATCCTCCCATCTCTCTCCTTCTTGGTTTTCTCGTTCTATCTCTCCATATCTCTCTTCCTCTCTCTTGCTTTCTCTCACTCTCCATCCTTTTCTTTTCTCTCTTTCTCCCATCATTTTTTCTTTCTACTTCTAGCTTTTTTTCTCTCACTATCTCTTCCTTTTTTCTTTCTCTCACTCCCTCCCAATCATTATCTAAATTATTTCTCTACTTTATCTCTTTCTTACCCTCTTCTCACTCTTCCTCCTAATATTTTCTTTGATAATTACTCTCTTTCACTCTTTTTATTGCTCATCCTCTCTTTGACTTAATCCCTCACTCACTCTCTCCCTCCCTCATGTTCTCTCATTTGTTCTCTGTCTCCACCGTCCCTCTCTCTAGCACTCTTACTCTTATCTCTCTCCTATTCTTCTCTATCTCTCTCTAACTTTCTCTCTCTCCTATATTTCTCGCTCCCCCACTTCTCTCTCATGTACTCTATCTCTCTCCATCTCATTTGAAAGGCGAGCAAGTGGACGGTTAAGGGTCTATTTCTCTTCCTCCCCCACTATCACTCATTTTACTCTCTCTCTCTCTCTCTCACTCTCGCACTCGCTCGCTCGCTCACTATCTCTCTCTCTCTTTCACTTTCCCTCACTCTCACTATCTTTCTCTCCCTTCACTTCTGTTTCTCTTTATCTTGCTTTCTTCAGCTTACCTCACTCTCCACGTCTCTTACGCTTTCTATAATCATTTTCCTTCTTCTCTGTCTCATTCTTTTTGCTATCTCATTCTCTTTCTCCTATTCTCTCTCTCTTTCTCTATTTCTCTTCCTCACTCATCCTTCTCTCACTCTTTCTATTTCTCTTGCTCTCTCTTGGTCACATTCTACCACTCTCTGTACTGCTCTCTTACTAACTCTTTTTTCACTTCCGTATTTATTATCCCCTATTTTTGTTCTCTCATTCTCTCTTACTCTCTCTCTAATAACTTCCTTCTTTCTTTATATCTCCCTCTCCCTCTCTCTCATTATCTCACTCTCTTTCTCTCACATAGTCCCTCCATGTCATTCATTATTCTTCCCCATCTCACTCTATCTTTCTCTCTCCCTCCTTTAATCTCTCTCTACTGCTATGTGCTCACTCTTCTCTTCTCTTCTCTCTTTCACTCTACCCCTCCCTTCCACTATTTTAATCTCTACCTTTATTTCAAGCCCTCCCTTTTTGCTGCATCATCATCACTCTCCTTATCTCTCTCTTTCTCTACCTTTTTCCCTCTCTCACAATCTCTCTTGCTCTCCTCCATTTCCATTCATACCACCTCTCCCTTGACAGTACAAGAAAGAAATTAGAGAGAGATAAATTGGGGGAGTGAGAGAAAAAGTGTCTAAGAGATAAAGTGAGTGATAAGCTGAGATAGTTGATAGAGTGAGAGGGAGAGAGAGAAAGGTGTATTCTCTATTATAACTCAGTCTCCCACTTGTAATCATTCTTGATATCTTGCTCTATTTTTTTCTCTATCTCACACACACTCAAGCTCCTTCTTTCTCTCCCCCTATAGAGGTAGACAGAGGATGCAAAAAGAAAGATAGAGAAGCAAGACAAAAAGTGATAGATGAGGGAGAGTGATAGAGAATGAGAATGATATGAAGGAGAGAGAGAAGGGGAAATAGAGTGGAAGGAGAGAGGAATTGAAAGAGAGTTACACAGTTAAAGAGGGTGGGAAGAGTGAGAGGCAAGCAAGGGAGAGTGAGAGTAGGGAAGATAAGAGAAGAGAGAGGGGGAGGGAAAGGAAGAGGGAGAGGGAGAGGGTGTGGGATGGAGTTGGAGAGATAGAGAGAGATTGAAAGAGAGATATAATGGGAGAAGAGAGGGGGAGAAAGCCATAGTGAGATAGAGGGGGAGGGAGAGATTGGAAGGGTGGTAGAGAAACAGAGAGATTAATAGTATGAGAGAGAGATAGAGAGAGTGAAAGGGTAGGTGGGAGAGTGAGAGAAAGCAAGAAAGAGAAAAATAGAGAGAGATCTCTCTCTCACTAAATCCCATTCTTTGTCACTCTCCCGCTTGTCTCAACCTCCAACTTTTCCTCTTTTCCTCCTCTCTCACCATCTGCCACTCTCTTCCACTCTAATTCCTTAGCTAACTCTCTCCATTCGTCTTCCTTATTTTCACTCCCCTTCTGTCTTGCTCCCCTTTTCTTTCTCTCTCTTTCTCTCTCTCTTTCTTTTTCTCTCTTTCACTCTTGATATCCCTCTCTCCCAATTTCTCCTAATCTCTCTTCTCTTCTTTATGTTTTATCCATTTAAATCTTTATTTTTCTCTCTAGCTTTTTGAGTGAAGAAGAGAATTATGATAAGATAGAGAAAGAAATAAAGGGAATGATAAAGAGAGGCAGAGAGTATAAGAGTTAAAGATAGCGAGGTGAGAGCAAGAGAATGAGAGAGAGAATCTTTCACTAACTCCCTTCCCCCTTTATCTTATTTGCCTCTATCTTTGTCTCACTCTCTCTCCCACTCCCTCCCTTTCACTCCATCTCTTTTCTCTTGCTCTCTCCATCTCTATCCCTCTCTATATTTCTCCATCTCTCCCTCTCTCTACTTTTCAGTAGGTCCCTCATTATATCTCCATATCTCAATCCCTCCCTTCTCTCCTCTACTCTCTCTTATTCTCTATCGCTCTCCATCTCTCTCACTCACCTCTCTCGCACTATCTACCTCTTTATTTCACCTCTCACTCCCTTGCTTTCCCTCTATTGCTCACACTCTCCCTATGCTCTCTCACTTAGAGGGAGAGTTTTCTCTCTTTGCTCACTCCCTCTCTCTCTCTCTTTCTTTCTATAGCTTTTTTTATTATCTTCGTCTCTCCGACTCTCTAGCTTCCTCTCTCCTATCCTACTCCTCTCTCTTCTCTTCTCTTCTCTTCTTTTTATCTCCATCTCCTCTCCCTCTCTTCTCACTCTCGCTATCACTCTCTCTCACTTGCCTCTCTCTTCTCCCTCTCTCTCCTCTCTTTCATCACTCCCACTCTCCCCCACTTTTTATCTACATTTTCATTCTCTCCCTCACTTTATCACCTCTCACTTCTCTCTTTAGACCTTTCCCTTTTACTCTCTCACCGAGACTCTCTTCTCGCTCTCTTCATCAGCTTTTGTCGTTCTCTAGCTTCATCTCTCTTCTAACTTGCATTTTCTCTCCTTGCTTCCTCATTGACCATTTATTGTTCTCTTTGTCACTATTCTCTCTCACATTCTTTCTTTCTCTCATCTTATCACATCCCATCATGCTCTTCAGCTTTCACCCTCTTCCTCCCCATCTGTCCCACTCTCTTCTCTTTTTTCTCTCTCTTAATCTTCTATTTCTCTCTCTTGCGCTCTCCCTCTCCCTCTCTCCTACATGCTCTCTCTTCCGATCTCTCACTCTCTCTTTTTTTAATTTCTCTCTCCCACTCCCTCACGTGTTCTCACCCTCTTCTTTCTATCTTTTACCCACTCTCTCCTCCATCTCTCTCACACTCTCACTAGCTTTCCCATTTCTCTCACTCTCTCACTCTTGTTATCTCCCTCCTCTCTCACATTCTTCTTCACAATCGCCTACCTTTTCTTCCTCACTCACTTTCCCTCTTTGTCTCCCTCCCTCCCTCCCATACTTCTCATAAACATGCACACACACACATTCTCTCTCTCATTCTATTCCTCTCACTCTCTCTCTCTTTCTTACTCCCACTTTTTTGTCTCACCTTCCATATCTATCTCTCTCCCTTTTCACATCTCAATGTATCCCCATTCGCTCTGTCTCTCCCGCTTTCTTCATCCCCCTCTCTTCCTTTCTATCTTCCCTCTCTTATTCTCAATCTCTCTCATTATTCCTGTTACTATTCTCTCTCTCTCTTTCTATTTTATCCCTCCTCTTCTTCTCTATCTCCCTCATTCATTCTCTTTCGATCTATCTCACACTAATACTCTCTCTCTCTCTTTTTCTCTCTTCTCTCCATCTCTCTCAACTTTTCTCTCTCCCTTCTCTTCTCCCTCTCACTCTCTTTATCTCTTATGTTCTCTCTTGCTTTCTTTCACTTACTCTATTTCTCAAGCTCTTTCGCCACCCCATCCCTTGCATTTCTCTTTCACTTTCTCTCTCCCCCCATCTCTCTCTTTGTCCCTCACTCACGCTCATCTCTTAATCTTTTTCCTTCTTTTTCTCTCTTGCTCTATCTAGTAAGAGGTGGGCAGAGAATGAGAGAAATAAAAAGAGGAGGGAGAGAGCCTAGTTTTATTCACTACCTCACTCTCTTTGTGTTTATATCACTCTCTCTCCCATTCTCGCTCTCAATCCCTCAACCACTCTCTCTCACTGATAGTAAAAGAGAAAGAGAGATTGAGAGAGTAAGATAGAGAAAGTGAGAGTGATAGAGATAGTTGGAAATTCAAAGAAATGAGAAAAAGAATAGAGTGAAGGATAGTGAGGTACAGAGAGATAAAGAATGAGGGACAAAGATATAGAATAAAGGGATAGAGAGGAAGAGCAAAAGAGGGGAGAAAAAGATACAAGCAAGAGACAGAGTAATAGAGAGAATGATAAGGATAAAAAGATTAGGAGATATGTTAGGTGAGAGAAGGAAAGAAATAAAGTGAGAATTAGAGAGGGAGAGGGAAAGGATGAGGGAGAGATTAAGAAATAAATGAGAGAGAGAGTGCGTGAGATAGTGGGGACTGAGAAAGGAAGAGAGTGTGGGAGAGAGGTAGGGAAAGAGGTTGACAGTATGAGAGAGAGGAAGTGAGACGGAGGGAGGGAGAATGAGAGATAACTAGAGGGAAGGAGGGAGAGCGAGAGAAACAAAAATAAAGAGAGAGAGAGAGTGTAAGTGGGGGGAATGTGGGATTACTCATCTTTTCTCTCTTTCTTTTGGTCTCTCCCTCTCTCCCTTTTCTTTCACTTTCTCCATCCCATGCCTCCCAACCTCCCTCTTTCTCCCTCCCCCACCATATCTACCTCTCACTTTATCCCTCTCCATCCCACTCTCCCTCTCCATCCCTCTATTCTCTCACTCTATCTCTTCCTCTCACTCTATATTTCTCTCTCATTCTATTTCTCTCTTTGTTTATCTCTGCCTCTCTCTTTCTCTATACCCTTCTACTGTTTTTTGCTCTCACTCTTTCTCTCTCCCTTCCTCCCTATCCCTCCCTTCCTCTTTCTCACTATCTTGCTCTCTCTCTCTCTTCTATCATTTGAACTATCTCTTTCTCACTTTCTCTTTCTTTCTCCTAAGATGTCTCTTTCTATCTTATCTCTCTAACTATCCCATTCTCTCTATTTCCCTCCTCCTCCACCTCACTCTCTCTTTCTTCATCCCTCTCTCACTCCTACTCACTCTCCCTCCACTCTCACCTTGCTCATCTCTTTCTATATTCCCTCTCACACACACACCCATTTTTTCTCTCTGGTCTTCTCTCTAACTTCCTTTTTATTTCACTCTCTTTCACTTTTCTCACACTCAATCTCTTTTTCTCTCTTTCTCTCTTATCTCTTTCTAACTCTCTCTAACTCTCTCTCCCTCTCTTTTTTTTATATCTCCCTTTCACCTTCTTCTCCAACCATCTCTCTACCTTCATCCTATCCTTCTTTCTCCACCCAACAGTTTCATTCTCTCTAGCACACACGCTCTCCCTCCCTTCCTCCCTTTTCTTTCTCTTTCTCTGCTCCTTATCCTCTCCCACCCTTTCTCCAACTCTCTCAACTTATTCTCTAATTCTAACTCAAATTTTCTTTTTCACTCTCTTTCCACCCCTCCCTTGTACTCCCTCTCTCTTCTTTAGCACTCTCTATCTCTCGCTCTTCTCTGTTGCTCTCTCTTTACCCTCACTCTATCCCATTCTCTCTATCTCTCTCTCTGTCTCTATCTCACTCTCTCTCCCTCTCTCTCACGCTCTTAATAGAGAGAAAGATATAGAATGAGAAAGAGAGAGGAAAAAGTGTAGGGGTGAGAGAGAGATGGAAAGAGAGAGAGTAGGAGAGAGAGATGGAAAGAGAGGGAGTAGAAGAGAGAGAGTAATTGAGAGCTAGAAAGCGTGGGAGAGAGAAAGGGAGGGAAGGTAAAAAAAGGTGATAGTTTTAGAGAAAGAGGCCTCCCTGTCCCTAACTCTTCACTATTACTCTTTCACCCATCTCCTTTACCTGTCCACTCTCTCAATGACTCTCTCTCCTTTTCTACAAACACTCCATTTTGCTATATCTCTTGCTCCCTCTCCCTCGCCATTCTATCTCTAGCTATTTGTTTCATTGCTTTCTCTCACACTCCCTCCCTCACCCTCTCTCACTCTCTTTATCTCTCTCTCACCCCTCTCACTATCCCTCCATTCCTCCCTATTGCTTCTTTCTCCTTTATTTCTCTATCATAAACCTCTCTCTCCCTCTCTCCCACTCCATCCTTCCCTCTGCCTCTCTCCATCCTTGCCTCTGCCTCTCTCCATCCTTGCCTCTCCTTATCTCCCTCCCTCTCGATCTCTCTCCCTCCCTACTTCACTCTCTCTATATCTCTATCTCTCTCTCCCCTTCTTTCCTCCCTCCCTCTCTCCTTTTTCTATCTTGATTTATTTATCTCTCTGTCTTTATCTATCTTCACTCTCTCATACTGAGAGAAATAGTGAGGTAAAGATAGAAAGACCAATAGAAATGAAATTCAGAAGAGAAATTGATAATGCTCTCTATAGAGAGGGGGAGAAAGAGAGATAGAGCGAAAGAGAAGAAACTAGAGAGGTAGAGAGATATAAGGAGAGAGTGAGAGAGGAGGAAGAGATAGAGAGAGGTAGAGATATAACAAGAGGGTGAGAGAAGAGGGAGGGGGATAACAAGATAGAGCAAGAGGAGAGATAGAGATAGAACAGAGAGCATTTCTTTGACTCTCATTTCCCTCACTCTTTCAAACTCTATCTTCTATGAACTTTCTAGATCTCCCAATCTCTCTATCTCTCACTCTCTCTTTCTTTACATCTCTCTCCCCTCTCACTCTCTACCTCTCTCTTTCTCTCCACATTAGTATTTCTCTATCTCCCCCTCTCTCCCCATCACTCTTGATATCACACTCTCCCTTTCCTTCTTTCTCTTGCTCTTGATATCTCATTTTTTTCTTGTCCCCGCTCTCTCTCCATCCCTCCCTACCTCTCTTTCTCTCCTAAACTTTCCCTTTTGATATTCCTCCCTCTCTTTGCCTCCATCACTTCTTTATCCCACTCTCTCTCAGTCCCTTATCTCTCTCCCTCTCTTGGGAGGGAGGGACGACGAGTGACAATAGGGAGAGGGAGAGGTGGTAGTGATTGAATAAAGTGAGAGAGTGACAAAGATTATTGATAGAGAAGAGAGGGAGGATGGTAGTGAGATAATGAGAAAAGAGAGAGGAGGTAAGGGGAGAGAGAGGGAAAGGAAGAGAACGAGCAATTACAAGAAAGAGAGCATGAGAGAGATAGTACGTGAGAGCTCTCTATGTTTCTCTCTAACACGCTTTCTTTCAATGTTTCTCTCTCTCTCCCTCCCACTTCCTCCCTTTGAAGAGTAAGAGGGAGAGAGAGAGAGGGTAGGAAAAGGAGCTACATAGGAAGAGAAAGGAGAGAGAGAGAGATTGGAAGAGAGGTCGAGTACAAGAGAGATTTAGAGTGAGAAAGAGTTAAAAAGGGAGGGAGAATACAAGGAAGACAAAGTTAGAGATAGACAAATAAAGTGAGTGAGAGAGAGAGAGGGTGGGAAAGGGAATGAGGAAGGCAAGGAGAGGGGGAAGAGAGAAAAGAGAGAGGGAAGTAGGGTAATAGAGAAAGTGTAAGAGAGAGTCTATATGTGAGAGTGAGTGTGAGGTAGAAAGCAAGAGTTTGAGAGAATGTGGGAGAGAGTTGAAGTAAGGGAAAACAGAGAAAGAGAGCAATTGAGAGACTTTGAAGAGATGAGAGAGGATAAAGAGAGCTGAAAAAAGGAGATAAGTGGTGCATGTGAGAGAAAGTGAGAAAAAGAGCTCTCCCTCTCTTTTGATTCTCTACCACTCTCTCCCACAACCACACTACATCTCTTCATCACTCACAGGCACACTCTCTCTCATTCTCACTATTTTAACTTCATTTCTAGCTCTCTTCCTCCCTCTCTTCCCTCTCTTTTATCTTCACCCTCTTTTTTTCTCTCCCCTCTCTTCCATCCCTCTCTCTACCAAACTCTCTATCTCTATCTCATTCTCCCTTACTCTCATTCTTTATCGTTGTTCCTCTTCTCACAATCTCTCAATCTTGTTCTATCCCTCCCTCCCATTAACATTCTACTTCTCTCTTTCTCCTTGTTCTCCCCATTTCCCTTTTTTTCTCTCTCTTAATAACTCTCCCTCTCTATCTTTCTTTCTTTAACTCCCCCTTTTCCTCTTTCTCTCTTTTGCTTCCTCACTCTCTCTCGCACTTGACATCTCTCTCTGCTGCTTTCTCCCTCTCCCTGCTTCTCCCTCTCACCTATCTCTTGCTCTCTCCACCTCAAAGAGAGGGGTACCATGCTTATCTTTATATCCTCCATCTCTCCCTCACTCTATCAGTATATCTCTCTATTGTCATTCTCTCTTTCACTTTTTCCCCCTCTCATTCTTGATATATCTCTCCCTCCCGCTCTTTCTCTCACTCTCTCCTTTCACTCTCTACCTCACTATCTCTCGTTCTTTCTCTTTCTTTTTCTCTCATCTCTTTATAGCTTTAAATCTCTCTCTATTTCCCATTTCCTCTCTAGATATCTCTACCTCTTATCTCTCGCTCGCACACTCTCTCTATTTCTTCTCTCTCTAACTCTCTCTCATGATAGAGGTAGTCAGATAGAGTGAGTGAGTGAGGGAGAGATGAGGGGATCAACCGTTCTCTCTCCCCCCACCCCTCCTACTCCATTCCTTTTATTACCTCTCTCCCACTCTAGGTTTCTCACACTCTTTTACTCTTGATATCTCTCTCCCTTCCCATATTTCTCCCAAACTTTCTCTCCTTTTCTCTCTCTCTCTCCTCTCTCGTTCTCTCTATCTCTCTTTAGTACTATTTGTTTCTCCTTTCTCTCTTTTGTTCTTACTCTTGTAAGAGACAGAGCGATCAATGAGAGAAAAAAGAGTGAGGGAGAGAAAGAAGAAGAGAGCCGCTCTACATAGAGAAAGGTTTAGAGAGAGATAAGTTGATAGATGGATGAAGAGAGGGAGAGTGCTTGAGAAATTTAAAGAGAGGGAGGGAGAGGTAAAAAAGCGAGAATAAGAGAGATAGAGGGAGTAAAAGAGAGAGATATATATATATATATAATAGAAGGAGGGAGAGAGTATGGAAGGGGGAAGGGGGAGAAGGAGAGCGTGGGATAGAGGAAGAAAGAGTGAGAAAGAGAGATAAAGAATAAGGTATAGAGTGTGAAAGTAAAACCTCAAGATAAACAAAGAGAGAGGGTGATTGAGAGAATATTGATATCAATCACTTCCCCCTCTATCTTGCTTCTCTCTTTGTCACACACACTCTCTGTCAAACTATCAACCTATCTCTCCATCTATTTATTCTCACTCTCCCTCACTATCTATCTCTATATCTCTCTTTCCCTCTTATTTAACTCTTTATCTCTTGCTCTATCTCAATCTTCTCTCTCTCTCACTCACTCTTTCTCTATCAATATGTTTCTCCCTAACACTTTTTCTCTCTTTCTTCCTCAATCAATCTATAAAGAGAGTGTGTGTGTGTGAGAAAGAGGAAATAAGGGATTCAGGTTGAGAGAGTGGAAGGGAAAGAGATGAATTGAGCAAAAGTGAAAGAGAGAGAGCAAGAGGGAGATGGTGGAAATATATGGGAGAAACAGTGAGAGAGAGAGTTAGAAAGCAATAGAATGCTGGGTAAGAGAGCGAAAGAGAGAGATAAAGAGGAAGGGAGGGAGCGAACAGAGAGAAGAGAGAAAGTGAGGCTGAGAGAGAGAAAAACAGAGAGAGATAGAGAGAGAGAAAAGTGAGAGATGAAAGTGAGATAGATAGAAGGAGTGGGTTAGTGATAGAGAGAATGTGAGAGAGAACAAAAAGATTTGAAAGAGGGAGGAAGAACTCAAGTGCTCTTCCTCTTCTTTAATCCTTCCACTCTCTATCTTTCTTTGGCGCTCTCCCCCTTCTCTCACTCTTTCTCATTCTCTCTCTCATTGTCCCTTTTTCACTCAGAGAAAATGAGAGAGAGATAATTGTAGGAACAGAGAGGGAGGGAGAGAAATTGGGAGAGCTAGAAAAGGGGGAACAAGAGATGAGGGAAGAAGAGGATTAGATATATCTTCTCTTATTTTCTCTCAGCTCCCCCTCTTGAGCTCTCACTTCCTCCCTTACTCATTTCTTCCCCTCCCTCTCTCTGCACCCTCTTCTATCTATCTCCCTCTCATACTCTCATTCCCTACGAGATAGTAAGAGAATATATGAGAGAAAAAATTCTCTCTCCTACTCAAACTCTTGCTCTCTCCCTTATCCCTCTCTTTCTTTCTACTCACTCTATTCTTCTCTTGCTCTCTAGATCTATTTATCTCTATTTCTCATTTACACTAACTCTCTCTCACTCTCTCTCTCAAGAAGTGATGACAGTGAGTGGGATAGCAGGAGAAGGAGAAAGATAGCAAGAGAGAGATTACTCTCTCTCAATCTTTCTTTATCTCATCTCTTCTAAAAAAAGAGAGATAGGAAGAGAAGAGAGAGAAGAGAGAGGGAAAAGAAAGGGATAGAGAGAGCTGAGGGAGAATGATATGGAAGGAGAGATAAGAAGAGTAAGAAAGAAAAGAAAGGTAAAATGAATGAGGATGGGAGATAGGGAGCGAGAGGAACATGGAGTGAAGGAAAAAGTGTGAGAGAAATAGCAAGAGGAGGACAATGAAAGAGAGGGTAAAGGTAGAGAGAGTGAGAGAAGTGATAGAGCAAGAGAGAGCTATTGAGGAACCAAGAGATTGAGAGAGTGTTAGGGAGAGAGAGAGAAGTAGAGGGATGGAGAGGAAGGCAGAGTTAGAGATAAGGAAGCTAGAAGATAAGAAGAAAGAGAAAGATATCTTCATAAAGATCAGACTGTTGTACTCTCTTTGTTTCTTGCACACTCTCTCTTTATTATAATCCTACATATCTCTTCTGTCTCTTTTTTCATTTTTTTATTGATCTCTTCCTCATTCTCTCTAGAGAGGTAGACAGAACGGGAGGAAGAAAGAGAGAAAGTTAGAGAGAGAGAGAGAGGTGAGAAAGAGAAATTGATAGCGAGGGAGCAGAGAGGTAGAGGAGATAGAGGCATGGATTTATAGAGAGAGTGAGAAAAAGGGAGAGTAAGTAAGGAGAAAGAGAGCGAGTGAGAGGCGTGGATCAAGAGAAAAAAACGGAGGGATTGGGAGGGTCATCTTTATGTCTCTTTCCCTCCCCCTTCATCTTCTCTCTTTCTCTCTTTTCTCTTATCTTACTCGCTCTCTCTACTACTCTCTGGCTTTGTCTCTTTTCTCTCTTTTATCATTCTCTCTCAACTTACTCTTTTTTCTTTCTCTCACTCCCTCCCCCCTCTCTCTGCTTTATCTCTCTCTCGCACCCACTCTCCCTCTTTTTCTCTTTCTCTACCAATCTCACTCTCTCCTCTCTCACTCATTGTCTCTTTCTCTCACACTCTCAGTCTATCACTTTTTCTCTCTCTTCTCTCTCCTGCTTTCCCTCAATCTCCCTCCGTTCCTGTATCTCTTCCTCTCTCTTACTCGCTTCCTTCATTCTCTCTATCTTTAACTCTTATTCTCTCTCACTCTTTTGTCTCGAGCTCTCCATCTCTCCCTCTCTCTTTCTCTCCCTTCTTGATAGATAATGGTAAAATAGAGGTTGAGAGAGGGATGAAAGAGAGAGAGAGAGAGAGTGAAGGAAGAGAGAAAGATAAAGAGTGGGCAATAGAAGAGGTATAAAGAGTGAGAGAGATAGTGAAAGTGGGAGATGAGAGAGCACGTACTATGAAGTTCTTAACTTTTGGATATTCTAGGTGACTTAATATTGCAACATATAGTCATTCTTGAAATAAATAGAAGACTAGAACTCTTAAACTTGATGACTAAATAATCTTGTGGCTACAGAGTTAATTCAACTACTTGAATTCTTTCTGAAAATCTCACTATGATATTTATTTAAGTCAAACTTATAGTAATTCTGAATTAAAAACTTTACTATAGTAGATCATAACTTTTATATAATACTAAAATTACTTAAGGGCAAGTGATAGTTAAGTTTGGGAGATTTTGACTAGAGAAAAATATGTTGAGATCTTTATACCTATTTTATGGTATTTTACTATCATCCATTTTACGGAAGGTCACAGACACCCTACGGTGTCGTACTCCTGGAATGCAGTGCTTGGCCATGTCTGCACCGTTGCCCTTGAGAACAAGTACTGAACCAACTGGAAGAGGAATTTCCACAACTCCTCTGAATTCACCAGGACTGATTACATCGATTTCTTTTACAAATAGAATATTGCTCTTACTCGTGAATGAGACCGTACAGAAAGGCCTCACAAAGTCATGATGGTCAACGTGCGGGGGAATGCTGTCACCTTCTTCATAAATGTTGATAATGCAACTGTTAGGAATGCAAGTGGCAGGTAGAATATTCCACTTGACCATTTTCTTTATCATCCACTTTATCATCAGGGGTAACGGATCCACTTGGTCATTTTTGAGGATCCCAGGCGGATTCCCCTGTCTATCGTTTGTAAAATTGTAGCAACATGCACACTGGATGGTGATTCTTCCCTTTCCTGGCATCCATTTCTTCAGCTCGGAATACATTCTTTCCAAGAGAAGGCCCACTCGACCTCTATCTCTTAAATCAAAGAAGCAGTCTAGAATGCTTCTTTCATCAATTTCAGAGAAAACCCTGGTATATAGCTCCAGGCCTTCCAATAAGTTGATAAACATTCCCTGAACCTCTTCATAGAACTCGAGTTCTCTTTTTTTACCTTGCTTGTTTAGTAGTATTCTACCATACCAGGAGTTGGCAGCTGCCTGGGGCGTTATTTCCTCCGCGCTTCGGCAGGAATCCAAAATGGCGCTGACCAATCCAAAATACGAGATTCAGCCTCAAGTGGGATGTATGATCCTGGGCTCCGCGGTGCGCGCTGATCCGTCCCCAATGAGACATACGGTTCATTTGCCATAAAATCTTGAGTCTGAGACTCATTGGTGCTTGAAGTGTATTCTTCTAAGGTACTGAAATGTTGTAAATGTAGAAAATTGCAGTCCGGGCATTCTACAAATGTGCCCGTGACTGATGTCCTGGCTGGTATCTTGACGTTGCATGTTTGGAAACCTCTGCACAAGATATCTGGGACCGGGGGCACATCTGATCCTGTCAGAAATCTTGACTCTTCATGTGTAGTGGGCAGGCTGGTAGAAGTCTCTCTCAGATCTGTATTGTAGATATGTCCCTCAGGAATGGGGGTAAGAAAACCGCTCACGTCTCTTTGGCGCTTGAGCTCTTGTCGCAGAAAGGCTCTTTGTTTCTTTGGGATTGCATTTTTGCGTTGTGTCCTGCGGAGTGGAGTATTTGGTAGCTATTCACTGTGGGCTGCTAGTAAGCCCCTTGCTGGAGTGGCTATCATGGAGGGCAGTCGGCTGGGCCCCTCCTTTAGATCTTGTTCTTCTATCACGTTTTTACCTTTACGTGACACATCGTCTTGAGTGGTCACTCTCAACAGTGAAGGCAGTCCCTTTTTTTATCATTGCTGACTATGTCCATTAGAGGACCGTCATAGTCCATATCAATTTGGTTGAAATCCATGTTGAAATTTATGACACCTCCCTATGGCGCCATCTCTTCATTTAGTGCGTGGTTCCAACCGTCCTGGAAGGCAAAGATCAGCCTCTGTCTTGACAATTTTCTGCAAACGACAGAAAAAAAATGTCAGTGAGCCAAAGCTTGGCATGAACAAGAACAAAACAAAGTATCCATTAAAGTAAATTTTAGTTTGTTTTGGTGAAAAGGATTGCTCATTTTATGTGTGAGTTTTGTTTTAATTTAATGGAATTTTTAAATTCAAAAGTAGAAAAGAGAACATGTGAAGTTCAAAAATTTTCTGAAAATTTTCATTATATATGAGATTAATTACAAAATTTGGACTCGGTCATAGACATATGGTCTTATAGATAACCCTACAACAATCAAAGTTTCAAATTTTCAAAGCAAGCAGAAGAGAGCGGAGGCTGGAGACATCAGGCTGCGTAATAAGTTTTTAGGTATCGTCCATTTATTGGTAACATGGGTCTTTCACCCCGGAAGTCCACTAACTAGTAGGCTCCCCCTGTATAAACTTTCTCAATGACAAATGGTCTCTCCCAAGTTGGCTCGAATTTTCCACCTATTTTGTGGCGAGAAAGAATAGGTCTTTTGAGCACAAGTACGAGATCACCAATTTTGAATGTCCTTCAGCGAACCAATTTGTCATGGGCTTGTACTATCTTTGCCTGGTAGAGCTCCAAATGTTGTTGTGCTTCCAATCGTTTTCCCTCGAAACTCTCCAGTTCTTTAAGCCTGAGTTTTGTGTTTTCTTCTGTTATTAGTTGGTTGGCAACAGTGACATTGAGAGATGGTGTCCTTAAAGTAGTCTGGTAGGCCCACAGGGCTTCTAACAGTTTGTAAGGTGTACACTGAGTGGTAGCACGACCTCAGTCGCGTACACGAGTATATAAGGTGTACACTGAGTGGGAGTCCTTAAAGTAGTTTGGTAGGCCCACAGGGCTTCTAACAGTTTGTTATGCCAATCCCTTTTATTTTCATCCAGTGTTTTCTTCAAATCTGTACCAGTGTCTTGTGGAAGGCCTCAGCCAGACCATTTGCTCTGGGGTAGTAAATTGTAGAGTATCTCCAATCTATCCCATCTCTTATGACAAAATTATTGATCTTTGTGCTTTTAAAAGCTGTCATATTGTCAGAGATTATTCTTCGCGGTACTCCAAAACGGTAGACGATTTGGCTTTTGAAAAATTGAAGGACGTGCTGTTTCGTAACCTCACATAACGGTACTACCTCTGCCCATTGGGAGAAGTAATCTGTAGCAGCAAGTATGAATCTGTGCCCTTTAGAAGATGGAGGGTCTATGGGACCTATTATGTCTATGCCCTAATGCTCGAATGGTCACGAGGCAACATTTGGTGTAGCACATTCAGAGGCTGGTGTAAGACCACACCATGCACTTGGCATTGGTGACATGTTCTGACTGTATCCATGCAATCAGACATCATTGCTGGCCAATAATATCCGAGTCTTTTGATCTTCATTTTCATTTTTGGTCCCGACTGGTGAGCGCCACACAATCCAGCATGTACCTCTTTGACAATATTCTATGCCTCAGCTCTGCTCAAACACCGCAGAGACATTTGGTCGAACGATCTTCTGTAAAGAACATTTCCCACCAGGGCGTAAGACATAGCCCATGTTGTGATGTGGAGCACCTCAGACTTGTCCCCCGACAGCTTTCCAGTATGCAAATATTCTATTAATGGCTTGCACCAATCTTCGTTGATGTCTGCAACTGTATTTACGGTTTCTTCTTTTGCAAGTTTGTGTAGAGTTTCGAAGTTGCTTCGAGATAAGACTCATCTTCCTTGCACCGTGACTTTGATGGAATCCTCTGTGGGACAGACCATTTCCTTAGCGAGTTTTGCTAAAGCGTCGACATGAGCAATATCTCCCCGAGGAATCCGGTAGAAATTCACCTCAAGAATCTGCTCCAGGAGCTTCATCGTGTACAGATGGTATTCTGCTAATCTTGGTTTTAGAATTTTGTATTGTCCGGTGGCTTGCTAGATGACAAATTGAGAGTCACCATAAATGACAATGTTTGTTATATCAATTGAGATTGCCAATTCTAATACAGTGATTAAAGCTTCATCTTCTGCTTCATTGTTGGTACACGGCTCCGTTAGGTGGTATGAACCTCAACATACCCTTATCTGGCGTAATAAAGATCAAACTGATCTCTGCCTTACCTGGTATAACTGTGCTTGATCCTTTATCTTTCCTGGCTGACGAGGCACCATCGAAGTACATTTCCAGTGTTGCGCACTGGAAAATTTCATTTGTAGTATCTGCTCGTCTGGTAACTCGTCATTGAGAGAGGACCAAGCTGGCAGTGGGTGTGCAGTGAGAATGTCTGCTAAAATCTGTCCCTTGATAGCACGTAGGGGCACAAAAGTTATATCAAATTGTAATAAGATCATTGACCATTTTGCTAAACGTCCGGAGAGTATTGGTCGGGTCATCAAATATTGCAATGGATTGACTTTCAAAATCAGAGTAATCTTATGAGAAAGCATGTAATGTGTAAGCTTTTGGGTGGCAAAAATTAATGTCAGACAATGCTTCTCAATAGGTGGATACCTTATCTCCGTCGGTATTAGACGACGACTCAAGTAGTAGAGTGCATTTTCTTTTCCCTCCTCATTGATTTGGGCTAAGAGGGCTCCAAGGGAGTCATCCAAAGCCGCGGTATAAAGTATCAACGGTTTCCCTAGGATAGGGGTTGCCAAAACAGGACGTGTCATTCAATATTGTTTAACATCCTCAAAGGGTTGCTGGCATTTTTCTTCCCAAATAAATTTAGCGTCCTTTTTAATTAATGCCAAAAAAGGCTGACACCTACCTGAGAGATTAGAAATAAAGCGTCTTAGGTATGCCAATTTCCCCCGGAAGGAACATAACTGCTTCAAGGTTTTAAGGGGAGGCATTTCTAAGATAACTTTAATCTTATCTGGGTCAATATTGATTCCCTGATGACGGAAAACAAATCCTAGAAATTTCCTGGAGGTCACGCCAAAGGCGCACTTTAAGGGATTCATTTTAAGGTTATATCTTCGTAATCGTTCAAACACAATCCTCAAATCGTACAAATGGTCTATTTTCCATTTACTTTTGATGACCAGATCATCCACATAGCATTCTACTTGATTGTGAATGAGGTCGTCAAAAATGTTCGTCATTGCACGCTAATATGTTGCTCCGTCGTTCTTTAGGCCGAACGACATCACTGTGTAGCAGAAGATTCCAATCGGTGTTCTAGAGCTGTAAGCGCTGCATCATCGGGAGCCATCTTGATTTGGTTATATCTCGATGATCCATCCATGAAAGAGAAAATCTCATGTGTTGAAGCGATGTCCACCATCATTTCAGGTACAGGTAGTGGAAACTCATCTTCTGGACATGCTTTGTTCAAATCTCTGAAGTCGACACAAACGCGAATCTGTCCATTTTTCTTTTTAACTGATACAATATTGGCTAACCACGTGGGATATTCCTTTTCTTTAATAAAGTTGGCGTCTATCAATTTCTTTACCTTGGCGATGACTTGTTGTTCTATCTCAAGGCCCATTCTTCTTGGAGCTTGTTTTACTAGGGTTACGTTCATGTCCACCCCAAGTTTATGGACTGCAATCTCTGGTGACAGTCCTAGCATTTTGTCATAGCTCCATGAGAAGCAATTTTTGAATTCTACTAATAGTTTGACCAGTTCTACAGATTCTTCGTCATCAAGTAGAGAACTTATAAATGTAGGTCGGGGTCATCTTCAGTCCCGAGGATAACCTCTTTCAATTCATCGATAGTGGATTTAATTTCTTCCTAAAGTTTTGGCGGAGCATCTTCTATTGGTTGATCAGTAAAGTCATCCTCTACATCGAGACAATCTTTTTCTGACTCACTAGTAACAACCATGTAAAATTCAGAATCATCGATTGGTCCAACTGTACCAAATCCGAGACCTTCTTTTGAATTGGGAGCTCGTCTTTTAGTATTCCACAATTTTTTAAAAGGTTGAAATTTATCATTTGGCATTTATTTTGGTAAATGTCCCTGTTGAATTAACTTTTAAACACAAGGCGAGAAGTAACCAAAAGGCAATTCAATTAATTCATTAGAATTAACATCCAAATTTTTATGTTTTTCAAGCTCAGTAAAGGTAGAAGCAGGGTAAAATTTGATCGGCCTTGAACCAACATTATGGACTTCCTTGACCTCTAAACTCTCAACCTGTTGAGTGAGAATCAGAGTGAGGGTCATAGTATCCACATAGTGGTTTATCCGATCATATATTGTTTCATATTCATTCCTCTTTGTATCTTCTAGGGATATCTCGCAATGAGGCTTCTTTTATTTTGTCATCATTATCTCATCTTCAGAACTGTATTCATCACCAATGTTGATAGTTAGCCTGGTCTGTTCAACAATTAAATTGATCTTTCCTCGTTGACGTCCCCGGCCTCGACCTCGGGTGCGTGAACTAGAAGAACCTCCACCAACTCGTTGTAGGGGAGTGGTAGAAGGTTGTTGAAGCGGAGTTGTATGGCCTTCTTTTTTTGATCCTACTGAATCTTTATCTTTGTTTGTCAAAATTTTACGCGAGAAGATAGTCTTTTTTGGAGGCGCGTAATAGGCAGCATCTTCATGGATACCAGCTTCATGCACTGAAAATGGTTGTAGATCCCCCTTGATGGAATTTTCTTGACCATCTTTGCGGTATTTAATGCACCTGTGTTGGGATGATGGAACCATGTTATGCTCATGAATCCACGGTCGACCCAATTGAGCGTTAAAAGAGGTCTCGACATCGATGGTATGAAATTTAACGATTGTTACAAGTTCTCCAACCTTCATAAGTAATGAAATTGATCCAAGGGTTCTTTCTCCCGTTTAAGTGAATCCGCTTAACATCATCTTATCGGGGATGAGCTCCTGAACGTTGATGTCCAAATATGCTAACGTACGTAGACTCATCAAGTTAAGAGATGCTCCAGGATCCACTGACACTATGGATAACAAAAACCTGCCAATGTTGATGGAGATGTAGAGCGGACGGTTATGGTCGGCGGTACCAAGTAGCAAGTCTTCATCTGTAAAGGTTAGACTATTCTCTCAACAAGCAAACTTCATCTGCGGATGTGCTAGCCAGCTGAGCTAAGCAAATTTCTGGATCTATCAAAGCTGTAATTGGAGATTATCTCATCTCCTTTGACAGGATCAGAGCGTCGTAGATGCTTAGTTGGGCAGGAAACTTCCTTAGATGTGCTAGCACGTTGTAGTCTACTTTGTATGATCCTCCGATTTTGTCTTGATTATGTGGTTTTTCCACTGGCGGAGGTGGGGGTATCTCTTCTCGGGTCATTATCTATTTTCCTTTGTCTGTTGGAGCTATTATTTGTGGTAGCACCTTCCCACTTCTTAAGTTGACTTCTGTGATTTCTTCTTCTTGAGATATCATTGTTGAATCTTCCGGTGTTTTTTCCTCCTCATCGGAAAGATCTAAGTTGATGGCAAACAGTGCACCACGACACTCGAGAGTTTGCTCTTTGTTATCGGTGCTGTCGTAAGAGATATCATTAAGTTCTTCTTTAGACTTGACAACAAGTTCATCGGACTCAAGTACAATTTGAGGATCATTTTGGGGATCGAGATCGAACTAGCTTGGTTATAATCAGTCACGTTATTACCAAAAATAGTCAGAACGTAGCCGAAATCACAACCATTATATTCATAAAACCCGAAGGGACAAAAAGATAATCATACAAAGTCAAGGGTTCGAGGACTTTCTTCCCCGAATCCGAGACAACCAATCTAGTAGAGGAAGCCCCTATCCTACCCCCCTTGCTATCAATCTTGGCAGTGAGGCTTTTCTTTTTCTTGTTCTTTGTTCTTGATGATGATGGATTTTCTGGCGAAATGTTCATCTCGGGCTCGGTATGCTACAGACTCTGAATGGAGGCTTGTTTTGATGCAGACTGTAGCTTGTTCAGTATCTTCTTGGATGATCTGCTCCATACCTCATTCAATCCTTCTTCGATATTTGTAGAAGCTTGTTTCGATGAGTCCTGTATTCAATTGAGGACCTTCTTGAGTTCATCCGAAGTTGTACTCCATCCATCTGTTCCAACATATGGATCAATTGTGGAGATTGACTCAGCTGAAATCATGTTTATGGAACCTTTTTTAGGTTCTCTCAAATACTCCTTTGAGATTGTTAAATTCTCTTCCTTGAGGTTATTCTCGAGCCAGTCTTTAAAGATAAAACACTTGTCTATAGTGTGTCCAAGTAACCGGTGGTATGGGCAATATTTTGGTTCATTCTTCTTATCCACCTCTTCGGGTTTCTTTGGATCAGGTAGTTTGAATTCTGGTTTCTTCATCAAACTATTGAATATATTAGGCACAGCTTCATCTTTGAAGGAGTAAACAACTTTCTGTCGCTCTAATAAGGATATTCTTTTACCCGCTGTTCTAGGTGATCCCTCCTAAGACGGTCGTTGGTTGGTTTGGCTGCTATGTTTCTGATAGTATTGTGACAAAGATTGACGATGAACTTCTGCATATATCTTTATCGGCTGCTTTCCTTTGTCGACAATTGTGACTACCCCTGATTTCTTTTCGAACACTCTAGTCACCTTAGCCTTTTCATGTGGCTCCATGTGCTTCATTTCTTCTTGAAGATTGCTGGCTTTACTGAGTAGCTTCTCGAAAGATTTGATGGTGAGTCCCTTAAGCATGAAAGCTACTAGCCCATGAATGCTTTTGAGTAGAATCTCAATCGCTTGATGTTCCTGTAGCTGAGGTTCACATTTCATGCTAAGGTTTCTCTACCTCAAAATATAGTATGTCAAGGTTTCACTAGGCTTCTTCTTCTCCATCATGAATTCTCCAATAGACACATGATGCTGCGCCCCAGCAAATCTTTTCACAAATAAGTGCTCCAACTTAGCAAATGCTTTAACCAAACACAACAATCAATTTGGAATAAGCCCATGGCTAGCCAAAGGTTGACCCAAACTTAGCCCAACAAGCTTAAAATGGGTCAAAAATCAAAAATCCGCCAAATTGATTAACCAATTGACCTCAAAATGACTTTCACCCATCATGAAAGTTGTTCTTCATGGTCTCTTACACCAAATGCCATATTTAATTGGGCCAATTTACATGTCTAACGTAGTCCAAACATAAGATTTGTTCATATGCACCTTCTTGGACTTATGGCGAAATCCAAACCAATTGAGCTTGGTATGGTCAAATAAGCCTTACCTTAACTCATCCTAGACTCTAGAGTTGAGTTTAAAACCAGCCACCAACCCATGGTTAAGCTTGATATTTATCTCATGGGTAAAATTTTTTTTTTAATTTTTAAATAGATAAAGAGAGGGTTAAATCAAAGTACTTCCTATACCACATGTCAATACTCTATGGTGCCATTTTTATTGCTCATTATAAGCTTTAACCATGACCCAACCCTTGGTTAACCACTTTAACTCAAGCTAAAGCCCAAAGCCGTGAGCCCCCACATGGCCAATACCCAAATTCATGCTAAGAAGCCACCTCAGCCCAAATTGAGCTGAGAGCTCCTCTACCTTAACACCTAAGCAGTGGAGCTAACCCCTCAATTGGCCAGCCTAGCTTCCCCTTGGCCAATTTATATAAAATGCACCTCCCACGGCCATGAATAGTGTGGTAAAAACATTTTTACCAAGGCCTCCCAAACTCCTCAGAGAGCTTTTCTAAGAGTCCATTAGCACATTACAATCCATTTCCCTCTCCCAATTCCACCACAGAAATCCAATTTTATGTTTTAATTCCTGCCCGAAACCAGGACAAATTTCAATCCGAACATACACATCACTAAACTTCAAATAAATTGGCTCTAGACCTTCACAACAGCGAAAGAAGCCAAACCCATATCAATTCCCCTCTGAAATAGCCTCTACCATAGCTTTCAAACAACACCCAAAATCGGCTGTGGTCTAAATCATATATAGGCCTTACACCAGAGCCAGAGGCTTCATCCCTAAGCTATTTAGGACCCAACGAAGATGTGAAGAATCTCTGATTGAGGCCAAAACCTCTCAAAGCAAAGGTATAACCTCATTCACTCTCCCGAGCCTTCGCGAGCTCTCCATTTATGATGGCTTGATTTCATAGTATTTTTACCATATAGATGTGTTCATCTCTTTAAGACGAACAATTTAAAAAAAAATCATCAAAATCCATTAAGAAACGAGAGACATATTAAGGTTTTAAGTTGGACGGCTCTCGGCTAAGGTCATCGGGGACGATGAACGGATGTCGTCCATTCTCGCGTGTATTGAATGGATGGTGGAGATCAAGCCGGATGATCCTCTGGAACGATACGTCGGGCCGCGTGGCAACTGACTCAGAAGGCTGCGTCGAATGGAAGCACGACGCGTGGCTGCTCGACGGATCCGATGATCCAGTCAGCCCGTGGTTTGAATAAATAAATAGGGGTATTTAATAAATTTAGAAAATAGTCCACAAACTTTAAAAATCCATATCTTTGCATAGAAAATTCATTAAAAAAAACAAAAATACCCTCTTGCTCAGTGAACAGAGGAAAATCAAATGGAATTATTTTCACATTAATTTGATGCATAAATTATTTTTAAAAAATGAATTAGGGTTAGGGGTTTTTCAATTCTCCATTCATATTGGATTATCACCTTGACCCCAAATTTTTATATGTTGTAGCCTCTGTCTAGGTGCACAATTTGAGACTTTTTCCAAAGACACAAAAGATCTCTAAACAGAGATCTTAATTTTCTAAGTTTTTATTCATTTTCTACTCAAATAATTATAGAAAATTGTATGTGGCTTAGAGAATTCTACAAAAATTTATGTAAGTTCCCTATGGTCAGAGTAGTCTTAGGAAATAATTTCATGATTTTTAAGAATAAAAAACATTACTGTTTTGAGCAAACCGTAATTTGCTTAAAACATTTAATTTGGAGTACATAAAAATCAAAATCACTTGATTTTTGTTCTCCACTGTGGCTCATGAGTCAGAGAACTCCCCATAAAAATTTCAAAGGATTTTGAGATCATTTGATATTTTTAATTGTTTTTTAAAGATCATCATCAAATTTAACACTTAAATAATTTTCAAAAATCAAAATATAACTCCAAAAATTATCAAACCTAGCTTTTTGAGTTCTCTGACATCACGGGGACTTAATAAAAATAAAATGATATTTAAAATAAAAACTTAATTTTTAATCCTTTTTAATTATTTTAATAAATAAAAAAAATATTAAAAATTACAAAAATCACAAAGATCATAAAAATATTATAAATCACTTCCTAAACACTTAGAAAAAATTAGAATATTTTTCTTTGATTCAAAAATAAAGATATCTATTTTTTAACCTTAAATTAATTTTTTAAGGTTTAAAAATGGAATTTTCATAAAATATTTCTAAAAAATCAAATAAAAATAAAAAGAAGTACAAAATAAATTTCTCTGGGTTCACTAACCTAGGAGAGATTTTCCAAAAATAAAAAAATCTATTTTTCAACACTTATAATATATTTTTTTTATTAAAGTCCCCAAAACTTCAATTAATTTTAATAAATAACAGAAAATTAAAAAAAAATTATGAAATTTTGGCCAAATGACTTTCTGATCTAGGGCTAGCTTACATAAAAATTTCAAGTGATTAGGAATTGTCCTGATCATCTTTTGGAATTTTCTTTGAAGATGCATATTTTAGCATGAAAATAATTATATGAATTAAATTAAACTGTGAAAATTCACATTTTCTCCTCTAATGTCTTAATTGACCTATCAGTAGGGTTAAATAAAAATCCCAAAGTCATTTGACTTAAATTTGACAAATTATGAAGGTTTGGACCCTTAGGGGCAAAATTGTAATTTTGGATATTTTGGCCTTAATGAATATTTTGGCTTAATCAAAATGGGAAATAGGTAATTTATAATCTTAATTAACTCATTTGATAATTTTGATCAAAAATGGGTTTAATTGGTAGAAACCCACTTCACTTTGCCAAATTACAAGATAAAAGAATAATTCCCATAATTATCAAAATTTTGGAAACTTCATTAGCATAAAATGACTTTTGAATTTACGGGTATAACCTTGGAAATCAATGATTTCATACCCTTATTTGATGATCAAAATGATGTTTAAAAGATCTTGATAATGATCACCTAAAGTTATAAATCTTTTCAAAATCAATACACACACTTAATACATTCACTTAGGTCTTAAGGACTTAGTGGTGAACTTAAGTTGAAATCCACTTGTTAAAAGAGGATTAGAAAAATCAACATAATCAAACTCTTTTAAAACACCACAAGTCCAGTTAGGTCTAAAATTTGGATAAGTGTTCTCAATAACACTAATTTGTCTCCTAAAAGGTCTTCACCCACATAATTTTCAAATTGAAAGGTAAATGACATTTACCATATTCTTGGGAATAATCAAGACATCAATGTTCACTGAGCATCAGGTTGTTCCTAGGATGAATTATTAAGCAACATAATAAAGTTTAAATGGACCCAAGGCCTTTTACCAGACATTAAGAGGGTTGCATGGACCTGCTCCCTACTCTTAACCTCGTGAATAACTTAGAGATCTATTAAACTTAATATGTTTTACTTAATAATATTATCTATAAATTTTAAGGACCCCCAATACACAACATAGAGTTAGGAAGGTTTCCAAAACTTTACTTTTCCAGCTCTATATACATAAATGCTCTGACATGCATTTTGAGTTTCAGGTGGTGAAACGAGAAGACTCTCCAGGTACACTTTTACAGTTTACAACATTTTACAGTCTTTCTTGTACTTTCCTATTTCAATTTTATTTATGCTTGTATTTAAATACCTGCATAAAGAATATAAAATTGCATAAATCACCCCCACAACATTTCAAAAATATAAGACAACTCAAAACTTAATCACAAACATCACAAAAAAATACAACTTCAACTAAATTAAAACGTCTCTATTGGAAGATCGGGAACCCTCGAAGGAGGTAAACTACGGTTGCTAACGAGGTTTTCCAATGGTCTAAATGAAATTATGGAACTCATTAAGTTGAGTTTAGTAAATTCATTTGGACTAAGTAATTCCAATAGAAAATAGTGGTGCCGGGATGATGGAACCGTGGGATCTTGACCGGTGTCGCTTTAATCAACTTTAATATGCCCATAATAAAATTTAAAGAACTTTAACCATAGGGTCACCTGATTTCACATTATAACCAAATGACCTAGAAAACTTGAACTCTGCTGCAACAAGGAGCTTGGAGCTTACATGATGGGCAGCCCGGCCATCTTCAACAGCAAGAGGATCTACACTAATACATCCCTTCCTTAGCTTTAAACAACAAAGCCATAGGATATCAAGGTTGTATATAAGTCCTCAAACACATCTTTTAGGCATTTGTACAATCCTATTCTACAATCTAAGCCCTAACTCGCCCTAGGATTCCAAGGTTGTCATTTGTCATGACCTAAATCCTCACATCTTCAAGGTTATTTATGTTGATTGCTTCACACAAATGTAAATCCTAATAAATAAAAAATAAGTTTTGCAGGATGAAACATCTAAATGATTTCTCCTAAATTGAGGCTAAATAATAGGATAGCTTGGGAAGTCACCAAAGTTCTCCTTCGGGTCTGTGACATCCTCTAGTGTTTCCTCATTTGGACTCCAAAACAAAATGTTCCAAATTTAAATCAATCCCCTTCAAACTTCTTAGTCTGATATCTTTGAAATGTCCTTACCATTTGAACTCCTTGAAGGTAATTTTTCTTGACTTTTATCGAGAGTATTCTTAGGTAACTTCAGTTATCTATGATGTAATTAACTATAAGGGCTTGCCCTTATAGGAAGCTTTTCCCGAATCCAGCATAATATAAACCCTATTTAATTCCTTATATTAAATAGGGGAACTAGTTGGCTAATACATTGGTTTCGCAGACCAAATGGATGTCATAACTTTCCTTAGCTTATTTGATCAAGCCTCACCCTCAACTCTTGTGTTCATCCTTTGGGATAGATACATGATTTGCAGTAAAGCACTCTTTCATCTAAACTATGAAAATTATGGGGTCAGTTTGACTTCATCTTTTTCAAAACTAAAATTAAAAAAAAAACTTCCTTCCAAAGTGGGCAATGAGATTCCAATTCTGATGACCGACAGCTTCTTACGGGCAAACCCCACACCAAAAATAGTGCCGACAGTCTTAGTAGAGACATCAGTATGTCGAGGGAAGGTATGCTCGCCGTGGTGTAGACCGGCTACAATGTCAGGTAATCGTCTTGTCTTTCTTTCCATAATCGCAGGAATGACTGGTAAACTTCTCAAACCCAGTCTTGACTTAATCGGCCGGTGACCTGCGGTCCTGGTGGTGGTATGATTGGGGGTGACTATAGCAGTATCAACTCGGCTTCCCAAACGGAGCCAGATAGGAACACGGGTAGGTGACTTTATAGTCAACCTATGAGATTTTCTAGCAGACATAATTTCCTTCAAAATTTCACTCTTCAGATGAGGGGAAATTGCATGTCTCGCTCGTTTAAGTAATTCACTAACTGAACATCCTTCTTTAGTGGCAAGCCTTCTGAAGACTGCACTAGCTCGGGTGATGGGGCTAAATTTCTTTCCCATTTCACCATGTCTACGAGGCGATGGTAATGCAACAACAATCTTCCGGATACTCTCATATCCATCAGTATATGTCAGAGGATGGAATCTACTCCATCGTCGGAGTGGGTAAATTTCTAGTAAAACCTCTTCAACTTGAAGGGGCTCCTCCTCATCAGGTGTGTTCTCAGGATGCGGTTCCTCCTTTGAATTTGGGTCAGTGGCCCTCTGAATTCTCTTATTGCGGTTCCTCCTTTGAGTTTGGGTCAGTGGTACAGTCCTTGAGCTTGACCCGATCTCAAATACAGGTGGCAGAACAGTTAATCCTTCAGTCGAATCTTCAATGACCATCAGTTCCTTCCCCTTAGCAGCAGCGGGGATAGTAGGTTTGGCGGGTGTCATGACGGCAACAGCTTTAGCCTTCTTGCAGGAAGGGAAGTCTTGAAGGCAGTTCAAACTGAATTCTGCAGACGGCTATTGAACTTCCCGGGCAGCGATCTTCATTACCACAAACGGGGATTTCCCGAGGATAACCTTGAGTTCTTCAAATCCAGCTTCAAACTTGATGGTGGGAGCGACATTACGGGCGTTGCAGTCTATTGGCAGGTTGCAGGAAAAGGTCAGCATTGGGTAGGCCATCATAGCGGGCTTTAAAACAGAAAGTTTTAGGGTTAGCTATATGGTCGAAAACCTCGTAATTTTTAGTGCGAGCACTGAAAATAAAGGTTATTTTGTAGACCGGGCGTGTCTTAATTTACAGGTAATTTCAAAATCTTTGTTCAAAAAGGTGTAAAATTTAATTAATATTTCAAAGTGCGCGCAGCACAACACGATTGAGAAATAGCAAACCAGTCGTGGAAAGGAGATGTGAAAAATTTTAGGACCCAGTGTGGGACCCAATTAGTGGCAGAAAATGCCCAGGTGGAATTAGTCCACCGACACACCTATTGGGCGTCCGACCCCACATGAAAATTTAAAGAGTCCTTAATGGCCTTCTGAACACCTCTGTTCAAAGATTGTTGAACAGCTAGTCCTGAAGTCAAAGAAGTTAGGAAGTTAGCTGTACTTTCCCAAGACCGAAATGGGTAAAGTACGCCAACGAAAGAAGGGTAATATGGTCCAAGAGGGACATAGGCATATTACCGATGTGTGAAGATAATATTTTTTGATTTGTATGGAAAGAAAAGTTTGTCCCTAGTGGAGTCACTATAAGCTGTCGGCGTCATTTCAGGTTGGTTTGTGGGGTTGTCCGTAAGAAGCTGTCGTTCGCAGGAATCAAAATCTCGTCGCCCGCTTCGAAAAGACGTTAAAGTATGAAATTAAACCGACCCCATATTTTCTTAGTTTAAAATGAAATAGCACTGTACCTCAAATCCTGTATTTATCCCAAAGAATAAATACAAGACTTGAGGATGAGGCTCGATCACTTAAACTAAGGAAAGTATGACGTCCGTTTGGTCTGAGAAACCTTTGTATTTGCCGACAAGTTCCTCTATTTAATATGTAGGATTAAATAGGGTTTATATTAAGCTGGGTTCGGACATGCTTCCTATAAGGGCAAGCCCCTATAGTTAATTACATCTTCAATGACCAAAGTCAATTAAGAAGACTCTCGATAAAAATAAAGAAAAAATTATCCTCAAGGAATTTCAAAGGGTAGGACTCTTCAACGAAATCAGACGTAGAGGTGTGAAAGGGGATTGGTTCAAATTTGGAACATTTTTATTGTAGAATCCAAAGGAAGAAGAACTATGCGATGTCATGGATCCAAAAGAGAACCTCGGTGACTTCCCAAGCTATCCTAATGCTTGGCTTCAATTTTGAGGAGAAATATTTAGGTGTTTCATCCTACCAATTTTATTAGTTAGGGCTTACATTCCTGTAAAATGATCACACAAATAGCGTTGAAGATGTGAGGATTTAGGTGGTGACAAACGACAACCTCGGAATCTTAAGACGATTTAGGGCTTATATTATATAGCAGGGCTATACAAAGGCCTAAAGATAAGGTGAGGATTTACGTTGCATAAGCAAGCAACCTTGAAGTCCAATGGCTTTGTTTTTTAAGTCTAAGGAAGGAAGATTGATTTAGCTGGGGAAGACAGGTTTTGCTCTTGAAGATGGCCGTGCTGCCCACCATGCTAGCTCCAAGCTCCGTACCGTGACAAGTTTGAGTTATCTAGTGTGTCAAGTTATAATATCAAATCAGTTGGCCCGATGGTTGAAGTTCTTTAAATTTTATGAGGGCATATTAAAGTTGAGTAGAGTGACACCGGTTAGGATCCTACGGTTCCCTCGTTCCGGAATCACTAATTTCTATTAGATTCACTTAGTCCAAATGAACTTACTAAACCCAACTTAATGAGTTCCATAATTTCATTTAAACCGTGGGAAGCCTCGTTAGCAACCGTAGGTTACCTCCTCCGAGGGATTCCCGATCATCCGATAGAGACATCTTAATTTAGCTGAAGTTGTAGTTTTTGTGTGATGTTTGCGATTAAATTTTGAGTTATTTTATATTTTGAATGTTGTGGCGGTGAGTTTTATCTTTGTTGATTTTAGTTTTGATTTTGGTTAGGGTTATGGTTAACATGCAATCATGAAACATGTAAGGAAAAGGCAGAAGAAGAATGGTACTGTAAACTGTAAAAGCGTATCTGGCGAGTCTTCTCGTTCCATCACCTGAAACTTAAAATGCATGTTAAGGCAGTCTATGAAGAGCAGGAAAGGTTTAATTCTATGTCATATCTTGGTGAGTCCTTAAGAGTTTAATTAAGGATGATTTTATTGAGCAAAGAATATTAAGTTTAATAGGCCTTTGAGGTATCCAACGAGTTAGGAGGGGGAAGCAGGTCCACGCCTCCCTCTCACCAACTAGTTAAAAGCCTCAAGTCCATTTAAACTTATTATGTTGCTTAATGATTCATCTTGTAAATACCCTTATTACTCAGTGAACATTGATGTCTCAATTATCCCTAAGAATAAGGTAATTATCACTTATCATTTAATTTGAAAATTATGTGGTTGAAGCCCTTTAAAGAAGCAAGTTAGTGTAATTTGAACACTTAGTCAAATTCTTAATCCTAATCTGACTTAGTGGTGTTTCAAGGATGTTCGATATAATTATGTTTATTTCTGTAATCCTCTTTTAGTTAATTTTTATTTAGCCTAAGACACCACAAAGCCCTTAAGACCTAGGTGAGTGTCTTAATTAGTTTTGAAAAGGGTTAAGCTTTAAATGGGCATGATTCACAATTTGGATTTCATTTGAAAATCAAGGTAGGGGTATTAAATTGATTAATTATTGGTTTCCAAAGTCATACCCCTAAGTCCAGGATCATTTAATTTTAATAAACTTCCAAATTTTAATAATTTAGAACTTTATTAATCTTAATTAAGAAAGTGAGATTGTTTTCTACCAATTAAACCCCTTACGTTTCAAGCATCAAATAAATTGATTAAGATCAGAGGTTACCCATTCCCTTCTTTGAATTAGGCCAAAATGTTAATTAAGGCAAGATTTCCAAAATTCCACATTTGCCCCTAAGGCTCTAACACCTCATAATTTATCAAATTCAATTCAAATGACTTTGAAGTTTTTATCCAACCTCATTTATAGGTCAATTAAGACATCGGAGGAAAAAACGTGATTTTTAAAAATTTAATTTAATTTATATTATTATTTTCATGCAAAAAAAGGATTTTTCAAAGAAAATTCCTAACTTTACCAAGGTAAATTCTAATCCCTTGAAATTTTTACTCAAGGTAGACATAGACCAGAGGAGCCTTTGGATCAAATTTCACAATTTTTTGAATTCTCTGTGATTTATTAGAATTATTTTATATTCTGGGTTATTTAATAAAAATAAAATATTTTAAGTTCTGAAAATTAAGTTTTCTATTTTTGAAAAATCTCCTTAAGGTCAGAAAACTCAGACAAAAAAAATTTAATTTTTTTCTGATTTTTTCTTGATTTATTAGAATTATTTTAGTGAAAACTCATTTTTAGCCTTTTAAAAAAAATTATTTTTTAAGCTTTGAAAATAAATATCTTTATTTAGAAAATCATGAAAAATATTCCAATTGTTCCTAAGTGATTAGGAAACAATTCAGAACATTTTCATGAGTTTAATAATTTTTATGAATTTTTAATTATTTAAATATTTAGAATAGGCTAAAAATCAAACTTTTGTCTTAAATGTCATTTTATTTTTAGAAAATGCCCTTGATCACAGAGAACTAAGTTTCATAATTTTTTAGTTATATTTTGATTTTTAAAAATCATCTAAGTGTTAAAAGAGACATTTATCTTTAAAAATAAATTTAAGGTGTCAAATAAACTCAAAATAGTTTGAAACTTTTATGATGAGTTCTGTGCATCATAAATCACAGTGAAAATCAAAAATCAAGTCATTTAAATGTTTATATTTTCCAAAATTAACTATCTTAGTGATTTAGTATTTGGAAAATTTAAGGATGTTTTAAATGACTTGACCCATGAAATTATTGTTAAAGGTTTCTCTGGTCATTGTGGACCTTTCAAAATTTTCTTTGGATTTAATAACCAATATGCTAATTTTCGTGATTATTTTAAGGAAATGATGTGAAATAACTTGAAAAATATGGGTCTCTGTATAGGGACCTTCTCTGACTTTGGAAAAATCACAGAATACTTCCCCTAACAAAGGCTACAACATGTCACAATTTCAAGCCAAGGTGAAGTGTCAATATGCATGGAGAATCAATTGATTCCAAATAGTGTTTAATTAATTAAAAAATATTTTATGCATCAAATAGACTTTAAAATTACTCCACATTGTTCTCCTCTATTCACTGAGCAAGAGGGTATTTTTTATTTTATTTTTGTGATTTTTCTACACAAAGGTATGTATTTTTGAAGTTTTGGTAATTAAATAAATAAGAAAATACCCCTATTTTTCTATTTAAAACGCGTGTGCCTTCTCAACCAACGACGGCTCTGAAAGCATACGTGGCGTGCTCTGGTTGGACGCCGCCGTCCACGTAGCTTGCTGACTCGACCAGCTATTCATGTCCTGAAGTGCTGTCCGACGCGATCTCCCCTGTCCATTTAATACACGCTCGATCGGACGGCTCCCCGTCATCTTCCCCGATAGGATGATCCCGTGCCCGTCCACACTAAAACCTTAAGATCTCGACCTAGACTCAAACAAATCACTTCGGGTTTGATCCTATGGACTCGTCTAAGTGAGACGAACACATCCATGCAACTAAGGAACCATGAAATCAAGCTTAAGTAAGTGGAGAATCAAAATAAGCTCGGGAGGAGGAGGAATTTTATACCTTTGCTCTAAGAAGGCAGGCTTCAATCAGAGGTGCTCGACATGTTCGTTGGGGTCTAAGAAGGCTAGGGATTGAGTCCTTGGTTATGGTGTAAAGCCTAGGTATGAATTTGACTAAGCTCGATTTCAGGTGTTGGTCTAGAGCTATGGTAGAGGCTCTATGGAAGCGGGATTTGATGGGACTTTTGTTTCTTTCACTGTTGTGAAGGTGTGGGAGAAATTAAGTTAAGTTTAGTGGACTGTGGAGGTGTATTGGGTTTTTTCCTGGTTTCTGGTAGGGATTCGAGCTTAAAGTTGAGCTCCGACAATGAGAATGGGTGAGGGAAAATGGTTGGAATGCACTAAAGGGATCATAGGGAAGCTCTGTGTGAAGTTTGCAGAGGCCTCTCTAAGAAAATTTTGGCACACCTCCCATGGCTGTAAGAGGTGAGTTTTTACAAAAATGGCCATGGGGTGGCTCTCAGGGCATAAGTTTGGGTGCATTGTGGTGCTTAGGTGGAGGGCAGAGGAGCTCTTCAATTTGATTTCGATGAGCTGGGCTCTAGGTTTGATTTGGGTGAGGTGCCATAGGGGTGGCTCTCGATTTCGGGCTTTACCAGCCATTAGTCTGGTCGACGGGCAAAGGGGAGGTGGCTAGGAGCTCAGGGAACCCAGAGGAATCCATCACATCAATTTAATGCAAATGTGCTTGGATTTGGCAAAGATATCTTAAGCATGTGCATTTTTGGAAATAAGATCTCTTAATTTTGGGGACCTTTGGTCCATGGCTTGATTTAGGTGATTTCATGGTGTTTGGACTGGTCAATAAGTCCAACTAGTGGCTGTGGTGGAGTTAATATGGTGGCTTTAGGGTGGTTAGGCGACATTTAGTGCATGGGTCCAAGTGTGTGCAAATGACCAAAACTTTGGTTTAGGTTAAGATAGCTATGTCAGTTGGCCCAATTCATTTTTTATTTTGGTGTATATTATCATAAGGAACAACTTTGTTGAAGGATGGAAGTGGTAGTGAGTCCAATTCAAGGGCCAATCTGGTGGAAATTTGAACTTTAATCAATTTGGTCATGTTGGGTTAGGCTTGGGTCTAGCTTGGGTTAGCCTTGGGATAAGTCCGGATTGATCATTGTAAATGGTCAATAGTGACCTCATGAAGAGTTTCCAACATGAGTTGGATGTCAATTTGGAGGTTAAGGCAATCAATTGGGTGAAATTTAGGGACTTAGCCAATTTGGGGCTAAATTTGGGAATTTTGGATTTAGGCCAAAATCAAATGGATTTGAGACTTCACCAAGTCCAATTGATGGTTGATTATGATGTATAGGAATTTTATAAAGATTTTAAAACATTTATTGAGGCCAATTGACTAGGCTATGGGTTCAATTTGGTGAGATTAGGTCATATGGTCAAAATTGGGGTTTTGACCCAAATTAAAATTAGGCTCAAATCATGGACCAATTGAGCTTGGATTTGGTTTAGTTTGGTCATATAAAAAGTGAATTTGAGTTTAGGATTGGAATTGAGGTATATTGAGATCAAATTCGTGGACATTTGAGTTGGATTTGGGGAAATTTGGGTCTTTAAAGGGCAATTTGGGGATTTTCGTTAAAGATGGTCAAATTGGTAAAATGGGGTCATGGGGTAGTTGAGAGAAATGAAATTGAGAATATTTTGGAATTTTTGGGATTTTGAGCCAAAGAGGGGTATTTTGGTAATTAGGGGTTGTTTTAGGGGTAAAAGGCCAAGATGGGTATTTTGGTAGAGTTGAGGTACCAATCATCACCAATAAGCCACGGACCAATGGAAACCCCATTTTGGGTCCTCTACATAGTGGTCTTAGCCAAACCATAGCCCTAGGGCTAGTAGGTTTAGGGGACCATCTACTTGAGTATCCCAAAAGATCAAGGGATCTAGGCTAGGAATTCGGGGTTTAGGGTAGTGATTGATTGTGAGTGTAAATGAGTGTGATGAGTGTAGTGAATGCCTTAGCTCCAGAACAACACCCAAGGTCAACCCTAAGGTCCAGCAATCCTAAGGGTGACTCATCTTGAGTTTCCCCCACAATGACTCCACCTACTAAGTGTTTAGAGGATAGGACCAATATGTGGAACTTTAAGTTGAGAAGAGAAGGGTTTGGAATTTCTAGTGGTGAGGGTTCCATGTCTAGTTTTCTAGGAATAGTCAACAGGAAAAGTCCTATGGCTAGACCCTAGGCTACTAAAGAGGAAAAACTAAACCTCAACAAAAAATGAGGTCAATAACCTAATTTGGGTAAGGTTTAATTAATTAATTAAACTTATTAGGGGTTATGTCTAATTAGGTTAGAGTGAATTAAACCTAGTTTGTGTAAGGTTTAATTGATTAAATTGACTTATTAGTGATTAAGTCTAATTAGACTAAAGTTAATTCAACCTAATTTGGGTAAGGTTTAATTGATTAATTAGACTTATTTGTGATTAAGTCTAATTAGAATAAAGTTAATTAAACCTAATTTGGGTAAGGTTTAATTGATTAATTATACTTATTAGGGGTTAAGTCTTATTAGATTAATGTTAATTAAATCAAATTTGGGAAACGTTTAATTGATTAATTAAACTTATTAGAGGTTAAGTCTAATTAGATTAAAGTTAATTAAACCTAATTTTGGTAAGGTTTAATTGATTAATTAGAATTATTAGTTACTAAGTCTAATTAGATTAATTTTGACTTAAACCTAATTTATTTAAGATTTAAAATAGTTTATTAGTTCTAATAAGGGATTAGATCTGGTTAAGGTTTACTAAGCTAAACCTAACAAGATTAAGGTTTAACTTAATTTAATTAAGTCTAATTAATATCTTTAGACCTAATTAGGGTTCACAAGTTGAGGTTTGAGTGAGTTCCACTTGGGTTCGAACATAAAAATGTTGATTTAGCTCAAGGTAGGATGAACCAAGTTTAAGGTTCTTTATTTTTGGTTTTAAATGTTTTTTTTTTAATTTCCATTTTTTTAGAAACTCTAAATGATAAAATGTCATTTTTAAATTTTTAAATGGCTAAAATTTGACTTTTTAGAGTTTAGGAATGTCACTTTAAAATTTTAACCATTTTAAAATTTAATTTCTAATTTTTTAAATTTTTATAATTAATTTTTAAGATAATTACAAAATTTTATAGAAATTAGAAATTTGGACCTTGAATTTTCGTAGTCTTGGAAAAATCAGAGAATGTATGCAAGGAGGGAAATATGGATCTGTGAAAATATGAGAATTTTTTGAACTATAAATAAATTTTAATAATTAAATTACTCAAAAGAGTCCTCTTTTTTGGGAGTTAATTTGATGAATGGGTGGGGTTTTTGTTAAACTTAAAGAGTGTCCCGTTTTTGGGGATTTCAGGCTGGCAAAATTGAAAGAGAGCAATGGGTTTGAAAGCTTGATTTTGAAGGGGATCAATTGTCTATGGAGTGGTGAAGAAGTTTTCTATTGGTAGCATTTAAGTTTGAGCAATGTAATTAGGTGTTTTCCTTGTCTTTTTGTGTGGCTCATGTGTTTGTCCTATAAATAAACTTTAGAAGAGCCATGGATGAACCTTGGTCAGCTTAGGTTCATTTGGGGATGTTGTTGACCACATTAATGATGGTTTTAAGATAGATTTTTGGTTAAAGAAAAGTTCATTTGATCTTCCAAGGTTAAACCCATGTAGAGTGGGTTTTAAATGCTTGACTTCCCCTCATTGGCTCACCAATGTGGTGGATAATGTTGGTTAATATTTTCTGAGATAGTGATGCACTAAAAATACATGCATATTTAGACCTGTATTTTATACTTATTTTTAGAGATATTGAACTTTAAAGGATGGTATTTTTCATGTTTTATTGTAGTTTGTTGATTTTTAGGACTTGAAGAAAAAAAGGAAGCAAAAAGGATGGAATTTGGAGTCAAAATGAAGTTTTTGAAAAAATACTAAGCACAGACTGTGCCAGGATGGACTCCGACAGTGCACACCTACACAACAAAGGCCGTGCTACGCTCAATGCCAATGGCACCAGGAGCAACACCGACGACACCATTTAACAAAGAGTATCAAACTAATTCAAGGGCCACTTGCGCCGACGACACCAGAATGGGCGCTGACAGCACTAATGTCAGTGCAAGATTTGTTTCTAAAAGATTCAATAAATTTGAATGTTTTTTTCAAGAGTTTTTGGATGAACCTATTGGAAAGTCAACATTAGGCTCTACTTAGAGCAAAAATTGATTAGAAAAGACCCCCTTCGACAACTTTCCTGTCTCTTCAACGCTATTCCACATTCCCCATAGCCACTTAGAATCCATTAGTTATTTGTTTCTTTAGAGTTTTGAGTTTTTGTTGTGAGTTTAAGTGTGAATTCTTCTCTAAAAGTGTTCGAGAGGGAGAAAAGTGAGAGATTTCTTCTTCATACATCTTCTAAGAGAGGTTGCAAGGGATTTTCTTTCAGAAAGAATTTCAGCTAAGTGTTGTTTGTTTATTATTGTTGTATGAGCTTTCTTTGTTATATGAAATTTGTGTTTTGTTGCATCATTCTCATAAAGTCTGAGTTGTTTCCTTTATCTTTCTCCCTACTCTAGGAAATGGTTAAATGAAGAGAAAATTTAGATGTGCCAATTTTAAAATATAAAATATATTGTTATGGTTTTTCAACTCTGTTCTTTATTTACTTTTCAATCTAGCCAACTAAATTGTTAAAATATATTGTGAAACATATGATCAAGAAATGGAGTATGTGTTTTACGACAAGAGTGAGAATCACAGTTAATTCCATGAAGGACTATTTCATTCATTGAATTTAAGTGCAAATAAGTAGGGAAATATACTTTGTTGGGTGTAGAATTGGAGATTTTAGGGTGACAGACTAAAATCGCTAATTCAATATTAGTGATTAAAAACTAAAGCAAGTGTTAGCCTTCAGGGGAAGGGAAGTGGGAGGTCTGGAGTGTGAGCCAGTATCCTCTTAAGCTAAATACGGATTTAAGGACTAAACCTTAAATTAGCCAATCACTTTATATAATATTGAATCGGGGTAGAGAATTGAAATCACTCCTATTTGGCATAATACATATTTAAACCATTTATCTCATCTCATTTTAGTAAAAACTCATTGTAGTGGGAAAGTTGTTTTTCATATTATCACATAAAACATAGTTTAGTAGATACTGTTTAAACTTTGCATTTTAGTTTTGCTAGTAGTTAATAATTTAGTTCTGATAGTATTTCAAACAATTCAAAATTAGTGATAGCAATTTCTATTTATAACTGTGAATTTCCTAGTTAATTTATCATTTTTTATTTAAACCTTTCTCGTAGGATCTATGTTTGGGGCTTAAATAGAAAGTCTTATTATACTTGATAATGATACGTATACTTGCGTAGTTCCCAACATAAATTACTTAAATTTCTTATTCATAAAATAACACATCAAGTTCTTAACATTGTTGTAAAGCGGAGTCAACTTTATAAGTTTTACACAAATATATTTTTGGGATCAAGTTTTTGGCACCGTTGTCGGGGAAGGTAACAGTAAATTAAATAGATTTGGTAAATTAAGAAATATAGAGATAAAATGCAAAAAAAAAAATTATTAAAAAAATCAAAAATCATAAGACATATATATTTAAGAGTAATTTTAAGAAAATTTTATTTGCTTATTATATTTATTTATGCGAAATATTGGATCTGAAGGTTTAGTACCTTACGATTAAAAATTAGAACATACTTTTAGAAAAAATTGAAAACAACAAAAATAAATTAAGATTTTGAACAAAATGGCGTATAACTTAGATAATTAAATAAATGAAAATCAACCAAAAACCATTAAAAGATTATGCTAATCCTATAGCCGATGAACTTCACTTAACTATTCAAAATTCTAATGTTGTTGTTAAATATTTGAGCATAAACTTGTTATTATCCAAATGGTACAAAATAATCAGTTTGAAGGAACACCTACTGAAGATCCCAACTTACTTCTGGCTAGTTTTCTTGAAATATGTGTTACTTTTAAATATGATGGAGTGTCGAATGATGTTATTAGGCTTAGACTTTTTCTTTTTTCATTAAAAGATAAAGCTAAAGCTTGGTTAAATTCATTAGCACCTTCATCTATCAAAATTTGGGGAGAATTATCACAAAAAGTTTTTGCAAAATATCTTCCACCCTTGAAAATTGCTAAGCTTAGAACTGATATTACATTTTTTTGTTAGTTTGAAGGGGAATCGAGATATGAAGCTTGAGAAAGATTTAATGATCTCCTTAGGAAATGTCCACACCATGCATTACCATATTGTTTAATAATTCAAACTTTTTACAATTGATTAGTAGGATCACTTAGATCTATTATAGATTTTGTTGTAGGTGGATCACTAATGTCATATTCTTTTGATGAAGCATACACATTAATAGAAGAAATGCTTGATAACAATTTTCAATGGCCCTCTGAACGGGTAAATCCTAATAGAGTAGCCAGTATTCATGACTCTGATGAAATGTTTATTTTAGCATCTCAAATTGCTGCTAAATCGAAAAAGATTGATCAAATTGGAGTGAATTATTCTCAGATACTACCAGTACTAGAGGAAAATTCACTAAGGCAGATAATTGATATCCAATCTTCTTATAAAACTATAAATGCTATAGATAATTGAAATAACAATCCTTATTCTGATTAGTATAACCTTGGATGGAAAAGTCACCCCAATTTTAGTTGGAGTAATTATAATAATTTGGTGAACCACTCAGGAAATTTAAACAACCAAGGAAATCTTAATTATCGACCACACTATCCTTCTGGATTTAACTTTAACCCTAACCCTCAAGTCAAGGAAAAAAAATTGACGATGAAAGAAGTAATGTTGAATATGGGAAGTCAAATACAAAATCATGGGGCTGCGATTTGAAATATTGAAAATCAATTAAAATATATTGTTACTGCACTTAGTAACAGACCTTCAGGAATTCTTTCGACTACTGTGGAAGTTAAACTAAAAGATCAAAATAAGGAGTGAATTAAAGTTATTCAATTAAGAAGTGAAAAAGAAGTAGAAATAAGAATCCAAAGAGAAACTGAAGTTGAGGAAAAGGAAGAGATTTAAAGCGACCACAATGAAAATGATCCAATACAAGTTCTTTTAGAAAAACCACTACCTCTGTTTCCTCAAAGATTGAAGCACAAGAATAAAGATAAACAATTTATAAAATTTTAAGAAATCATTAAAAAGTTAAAGATAAACATTCCTTTCATTAAGGCTTCGGAACAAATGCGAAGTTGTGTGAAATTTATGAAAGATATATTAAATAAGAAAAGGAAGTTTGTTGATCATGAGAATGTTGCACTCAATAAAAAGCGTAGCGCTATTATTCAGAAAAAGCTTCCTGAAAAATTAAAAGATCCTGGTAGTTTTACTATACCTTGTGCTATTGGTGAAAAGTTTTTTTGGAAAAGTCTTTTGTTATTTAGGAGCAAGTATCAATCTTATTCCACTATGGATTTTTAAATATTTAAATTTAGGAGAAATTTCCCCTACTACTATAAATCTTTGGTTAGTTGATCGATCAATAAATTATCTTAAAGGAGTTATAGAAGATGTATTTGTGAAAGTGGATAAAATTATTTTTTTTATAGAATTTTTAATATTAGATATTGAGGAAGAAAAAGAGATTTCTATTATTTTGGGGAGACAATTTTTTGCAATAAGGTGAGCTGTAATAGATGTGGAAATGGAGAATTAATAATGAGAGTCAATGATCAAGGAGTAACACTTAATATTGCAAAATCTATGAAACATCCTACAATAGAAAAATATAATGAATTTTTTAGAATAGAAGTTACTAATTATATGACTAATGAGCAATTTAAGGAAGTGTTTAAAGAAAATTTAGGCAAGAAGAATATTATGAGAATGAAATAAAAGAAAAAAAATTAGATTATATGTAGGACAAATTTGAAACCTTAGATTTGTTAGAAAATGATAATTAAAATTTAATTCCTTTAAGTATTAAACCACCCGAACTTGAACTGAAAGTATTATCTGCCCATTTAAAATATGTGTTTTTAGGAGATTCATCTACATTACCTGTTAATATATCCTCTGATTTAACTGAAATTCAAGAACAAAAATTAATAGAAATTTTAAAAAGATATAAAAGGAATTAGTCATTCAATTTGCATGCGCAGAATTCTATTAGATGAAAAATACTAACATAAAGCTGATCCTCAGAGGAGATTAAATCGAATAATGTAAGAAGTTGTTAAAAAAAATCTTAAAATGGTTAAGTCCTAGAATTCTACATCCTATTTCAGACAGTGCTTGGATAAGTCAAATTCACTGTGTTCCAAAGAAAGGAGTGACCGTTGAAGTAAATGAGGAAAATGAATTAATTCCAATAACACAAGTTACAGGTTGACGAATTTGTATAGACTATAGAAAATTTAACATGGCCACTATATAAGATCAATTTTTATTACCCTTTCCAGAACAAAAGTTGGATAGGTTGGCTCAAAAAAAATATTACTACTTTTCAGATGGATTTACTAGGTATTATCAAATTCCAATTGCTCCTGAGGATCAAGAAAAAACAACATTTACAAGCCCTTACGGAATATTTACTTTTTGTAGAATGTCTTTTGAACTATGCAATGCACCTACGACATTTCAAAGATATATGATGTTAATTTTAAGTAATTTGATTAAAAATGGAATAGAAGTATTTATGGATGATTTCTCTGTATTCATAACTTCATTTGAATTGTATTTAAATAATTTAGAAAAACTTTTAGAATTATGTGAACGAATCAACCTAGTACTAAATTGGGAAAAATGTGAATTTATGGTTGCAGGTGGAATTGTACTTGGACATAAAATTTTTGAAAATGGCATGGAAGTACATCTTGAAAAAATTCAAGTTATTGAGAAATTACTACCTCTTATTACAGTTAGAGGGGTAAGAAGTTCTTTAGGACATGCTGGTTTCTACAGGCATTACATAAAAACTTTTTTCAAAAATAGCTAAGCTATTATGTCAACTTTTAGAAAAGGATACAAAATTTTATTTTAATGAGGAATGCATAAACGCATTTGAATTATTGAAAGAAAAATTAACCACTCCACCTATAATAGTTCCACTTAATTGGGAGAAACCATTTGAAATAATGTGCAATGCTAGTGACTATGTTATTGAAGTTGTTTTACGACAAAGGCAATAAAAAGTTTTTAAAGTAATATATTATGTTAATAAAACTCTATATGATGCTCAAATTAATTACACTACTATTGAAAGAGATTTATTAATTATTGTTTATGCCTTTAATAAGTTTAGACCTTACTTGATTCAAACCAAATGTGTAGTGCATACAGATCATTCTGCTATCAAATACCTGATGCAAAAAAAGGATGCTAAACCAAGGTTAGTTAGATGGATAGTTCTTCTGCAAGAGGTGTGTGCCTTATGAAGAAACTCAACAATTAAAGAAATTTATTTATGATTCAAATTTCTATTTTTGGGATGACCCATATTTGCATAAATAATATAAAGATCTAATTATTAGGAGGTGTGTGCCTTATGAAGAAACTCAACAAATAATTAAAACATGTCATGATTAGAATTTGGAGGACATTTTGGAACAAATATAACTGCACATAAAATTTTGAAAGATGGATTTTATTGGCCTACTCTTTTTAGATATGTTAATGAATATATTAAAACAGGCGATCGATGTCAGCGAGTAGGAAATATTTCTAGAAGAAATGAAATGCCTTTAAATTACACATTGGAAGTTGAAATTTTTTATTTGTGGGTATTAGATTTTATGTGATCATTTATGCTATCATTTAGAAATTTATACATATTCCTTGCTGTTGATTATATGTCCAAATGGACTGAAGCTAATGTTGTACCTAGATGTGATGCTCGGAGTGTTTCTAAACTTTTAAATAAAAATAGTTTTACAAGATATGGAATGCCGAGAGTAATTATTTTGAATGGAGGATCCCATTTTAAGAATAAGAGAATTGAGAAATTAATTGAAAAATAAGATATAGTGCATAGATTCTCTACTTCATATCATCATCAGAATAGCGGTCTAGCAGAGATATCAAATCATTAAATAAAACAAATTTTAGAAAAAACCGTAAATTTCCTATAAATTGGATTGGTTTGCTAGATTAGTAATTGCATTATGAGGTTACATAACTGCTTATAACACTCCTATTAGAATGTCAGTGGTCCCGACTAAATGCTTACGCACAGTATAACAATAGTTTTGATGGTATTTTTCACTTATATTTTCTATTTTTCAACAAAACCAAACACTTGATCCTGTAGAAAAATAAGAGTTTAACTTTTTAATTTGTATATATTTATATTGGGATACTATGTAAGTATAAGTATCATTATCAAGTAATATAGGTCTTTTTTATTAAGACCTCAATGTCGAACCCATAGGGAAGCTTATGCAATATGCACTTTTTAGAAAGCTTTTCTTTTCTTAAAAAGATAAATAATTAAACTGAAATGATTTTTGCAGCATTTAAAATTTAAATATTATTTGTATTTTTGATATTTTAACGAAACAGTAACAATTTAAAAATATAACTTAAGTTTTTGTAGAAGAAAAGTACATAATATGAAAATATCTTTCTTCATATCATGAATCAGTAATAAGTATAAGAATTCTGTTGAGGAAGTTTGCAAATTGTGTTGTGTGAAATGGGAGCAATAATATCCTTTACTCTTACTAGAGATGCTATAAAGAACATTTACTAATTTAAAGTTTGAATAGTTATGAAGACTGGCTAGGCAGGAAAGATACTAGCTCTCACTCTAGAGTTCCCTCGATTCCCTCCATCTAGGGCTAACATTCTCGTATTAGAACCTAAAATAATAAACCAAGTTGGGGGCTTTAACTTGTCACTTTAATGTCCTCTAACTCTACACTCATTAATGAATATTTTCCTATTTATTTGCACTCAATCATTTGAACTATATTCTCATTCATACAACCTCATATGATTCTTTCCAATTGTTGATTCAGACAATACCGGCCCGGTTCTTACATGTTCTCACAACAAAGTTTAACATCTGGATTGGCCAAATAAAGAAGTAAATAAAGAGCATGGATTTAAATCATCACAACTTCTTCCAACATTAAAGATCAATACTCTCCACAACTTCCATCCAAAACTTAATTACTTATCATTTTAAGAAGAAAGATAAAGAAAACTACTTAGAATATATGGAGAAAACAAAACCAACCTTTAAATTAAAAGAAGAAATCATTGTCAAACCAACAAAAAGTTTGAATTAAAACCAAAGGTATTCTAAAACAAAAAGATAAAAATTTATCTCAAGTTTTCCACCAAACTCTTGAAGTTTTTTTGAATCTCTTCTCTTTTACAATCACTTAAAAAAAAAACAAAAAGGATAAAGTAAATAAAAAGCGGTTTCTGAAAATCTCTCCGAACTAACTCCCTAAAGAAGAACTTTCAAATTTGCCAACAAAAAGATACATATACTCATTTCGAAAATCAAATTTTATTTCCCTAATTTAACTTCATATACATAATCAATTTTTCTTTTAAAATTAAAATTCATTTGTAGTTCATTTGTGAACAAATAAAATTCAAGTTTTGAAAATGTTTTTCATTCCTCTCCCAAACTTAATTTTTTTAAACAGATTATACAATTTAGCATCAGATAATTATATAGGTAGGATTGAAAATTGAAATAACGTGCTAAGAGGAAGTTTTACATCCTAATTATACAAGTATAAAACTAAAAACAGGAGTAAAATTAATTTTAATTAAATTTTCTAACATTTTATTTTTTAGTTTAACATGTAGAGATTCAATAAACTTCTAAACAGTGGGTATAAAAATAAACAACACACTAACATGATAAAAGAAAAATACAGGGTAGCAGTTTCTGAATTTTAAAATTAAGATCTAAGCTAGCAAGATATTTAACATTAAGAAAAAAGAAATGAAATTAAGTTAAGTTCTAAACTAACCAATCCACATTACTAAAAACAAAAACAGTTACTACCATAAAATTTAAAAAAAAAATACTATCTAACACAACAAGCACAACAACAATAGAACATAAAAATTCAAAACACAGCATAAAACATAGTCCACAAAACACATAACTGCATCTATAGCAGTACTACATCACAGAGTCCATAACAAAACACAAACATAACAATACATTAAACCAAATCAAGTCCAACACATCATCTCTTCTCTTCTTCTCTTCACCTCAGAATCGCCACTATACCATTTTTCTTTAGGCTCATAGTCAGGATAATGAGGATATTGAGGAAATACTACTCCTGGGTCACCTCTAATCCGGCCCTCCAGAGCTGCGTATAATTTCTCCTTAAAGTCACTCTTTCTTATATTATACCTATTTTTTTGCTTAGTAAAATGTTCTAGATTTTGAACTTTATCAACGGTAAAGTGCATATGAGTCATCATCTTCTGTAATAATAGCTCTTAAGCCTCAATTGATGTTGACCTCACTTTTGGTTAAGGTTTAGTTTTTTTTTTCTCGCTTTAGTAGCCTAAGGTCAAGCCATAGGACTTTCTTATTGACTGTTCTTAGAAACTAGAAAAGGAACCCTCATCATTAGAAATTTTGAACTCTCTCTACTCAACTTGAAATTCCACATATTGGTCCTAACCTCTAACACTTAGTGGGTAAGGTCATTTTGGGGGAACTCAAGGTGAGTCACTGTTAGGATTGTTGGACTATAGGGTTGACCCTGGGTGTTGGTCTAGGGCTTAAGGTACATACTTTCACTCATAATCACTCACAATCTTAAACTTAAACTTTTAGGCTTTGGTCCCTTGATAATTTTGGGAGACTCATGTAGGTGGTCCCCTAAACCCACTAGCCCTAGGCTAGGGTTTAACTAAGACCTCTACATAGAGGACCCAAAATGGAGTTGCCATTGGTCTATGGCTTATTGATGGTGGTTGGCACTCCAACTCTACCAAGATACTCAACCTAGCCTTTTGCCCCTAAACTCCCCCAAATTACCTAGATACCCTTGGAACCCCAAATTTGGCCAAAATTCCCAAATTTATGCAAAATACCCAAATTGGTTCAAAAATCATTTCAAACACCTTGAAAACACCCTAACTACCCAAAATCACCAAAATTTGTCGAATTGCCCAAATGCCCCTCATGGGCTAAAATTCCAAAAATTCTAAAAAATCCAAAAAACTCCCAAAACCTCCCAAATATTTTTAATTTCATTTTCCTCAACTGCGACATGGCCCAATTTGGCTCATTTGACCATCTTTGACTAAAACCCCCAAATTGCCTTTTAAAGGCCCATTTTTTCCAAATCCACCTCAAATGTCTATCCAATTGGTCTCAATTTGCCCCAATTTTAATTCTAAACTCAAATTCATATCACCAATCTATACCAAATTCAAGGCCAATTGGCCCTTGATTTGAACCCAATTTTTATCTAAACTAAAAACCCAACTTTGGCCTCATGACTTGGTTCCACCAAATTATACCCATAACCTACTCCATTTGCCACAATCTGTGTTGCAAAATCTTCATAACATTCCTAAAAATGAAATTTTACCTTCAATTGGCCTTTGTGAGGCCCCAATTTCATTTAATTTCAACCTAAGTCCAAAAATACCAAATTAGCCATGTCCCCAAATTTTAACAAATTGAGGGCCTTAACCCAAAAATTTCCAATCTTTTTACTCATGAAAAATCTTCAGAACATCACTATTGATCATGTGGACCATTCAATTTGGACTTAGCCCAAGGATATCTCAACATAGAACCATGTCTATCCCAACCTGCCCAAATTGACCAAATTTCAAAAATCCCTCAAATTGACCCACCAATTGAACTCAAAATCACTTCAACCCTTCACCTAAAATCTTCATAACAATCAACTACACAATGTTGACCTATCAATTGGGTAAATTTACATGGCTAGCCTAGCCCAAACCTAAGTTTTGATCACTTGAACCCACATTGAACCTATGCTCTAAGGATGGCCTAACTATCCTAAATTCATCAAATTAATGACTCCACAACCATTAATTGGACCATAGTGGCCAGCCTAAACCTCTTAAAACCACTTAAACTAAGACATGGACTAAAGATCCACTAAATTAAGGGATTTCATTCCATGTTTTCTTAGGCTTAGGATAACTTTGCCAAAATAAAGCCTAAACTCATTAAATTGCTGTGACATATTCCCCTGGCTTGCCTAATCTCCCTGGTCACCTCCCCTGGCCTGATCGGCCTGCCTAGTGGCCAGAAAATGGTCAAACAAAGAGCCACCCCCATGGGATTAAACCCAATCAAACCTTGAGGCCACCTAATCCAAATTAAATGTTAGAGCCTCTCTACCCTCCACGTAGGCAGCACATTTCACCCTTCGATTGGCCATGACAACAAGCTTGAGGCCATTTTTATCAAGTACTCCCCTCCAAGGCTATGGAGGGAGTACTAAAAATTCCTCTAAGAGACTCCCCCAAATTGATCACAAAGCCTCTTTGAGACCTCTTCAGTGGAATCCAACCCCCACATTGCCCTAAATCCCCTTGTCGGAGCACAATTTCTGAGCTCAAAACCTTGCTGGAGACAGGACAAGCTCTCTACACTTCTACACTCCACCAAACACAAATTAAACTGACCCACACCTTCACCACAGTGAGAGAGGGAGAAGAGTCATCAAATCCCCCTTCCACAGAGCCCATAGCATAGCTCTAGATCATCATATGAAATTGAGCTTGGTCGAATTCATACCTAGGCCTTACACCAAGACCAGAGGCTCAACCCCTAGCCTCCTTGCACTCCAAGAAATTTGCCGAGCACCTTTGATCGAAGCTTCACTTCTAAGAGCCAAGGTATTGAACCCCTCCTCCTCCCAAGCCTATTTTGATTCTTCATTTGATTAAGCTTAATTTAATTGCATGATTATCTATGGATATGTTCGTCTCACTTAGACGAGTCCATAGGATCAAACCCGAGGTGATTTAGTTTAGTCTAGGCTGAGATCTTAGGATTTTAATGTGGACGGTCACGAGATCACTCTATCGGGGACGATGACGGGGAGTTGTCCGATCGTGCATGTATTGGATGGACGGAGGAGATTGAGCCGGATAGCACTTCCTTACATGAACCACGGGTCGAGTCAGCGGCTACGTGGATGGCGGCATTCAACTAGAGCGCACCACATGTGCCTTTGGAGCTGCCGAGGATACAGTCAGTGCCACACTTTTATATAGAAAAATATGAATTTTCTTATTTAAATAAATATCCCTAGCTTTAAAAATCTATATCTTAGTGTAGAAAAATCATAAAAAAAAATATCCTCTTGCTCAATGGACAAAGGAGAACAATGTGGAAATGATTTGGAGTCCATTTGATGCATATTTTATTTTTAATTAATTAAACATTGATTTGAACGTTTGGATTTTGCATGCATGTAAGAATATCACCATGGCTTGAAATTTTAGCATGTTGTTACCTCTTTCTTAGAGAACATCCTCAGATTTTTTCAAAGTTAGAGGATGTCTAGATAAAGATACATATTTTTCAAGTTTATGTCTATTATTTACAAAAATTAATCATGATAATTAGCATGTTGCTTAGAAAATTCCAAAAAAAAATATTGAAGGTTAAATATGACTAGAGGACCCCTTGGAAATAATTTCATGAGTTAAGTCATTAAGAATGTACTTAATCGTTACCAACCCTAAAACAAAAAGGTAATTAATTTGGAAAACTACAAATATTAAAATAACTTATGTTTTATTCTCCATTGTTTTCTAAGATTCATAGAACTCCCCATAAAAATTTCAAAGCATTTTGAGTTGATTTGATGGTTCCATGTAAAATAACTTTTTTGGCACTAAAATGATTTTTGAAAATCAAAATATAAATAAAAAATTTACAAAAACTTATTTTTTGAGTTCTCTATGATAAGGGGTGTTTTCTAAAAATAAAATGGTACTTAAAATAAAAACTTAATTTTTTAGCCTATTTTTAAATATTTAAAATAATTAAAAATCCATAAAAATCACAAAAAATAATAAAATTCATGGAAATGTTTTAAATTACTACCTAAACACTTACGAATAATTGAGATATTTTTCCTGATTTTACTAGAAAAGATATTGAATTTTGAAGCTCAAGATAATTTTTAAAGGCTAAAAATGGATTTTCACTAAAATAATTCCAATAATTCAAAGAAAAATAAAAAAAAATGTGAAATTTGTTTCTCTGTGTCCCTTGACATCAGAGAGATTTAATAATAATATAAAACTTAATTTTCCACATTTAAAATATTTTATAATTAATAAACACATCATAACTTAAAATAATTCTTAAAATTCAAATAAAATTCTAAAAATCACGAAATTTTGTCCAAGTGCTTCTCTAGTCTAACCCTACCTCCACTAATAATTTCAAGGGATTAAGATTTACGTTGGTCAATTTAAGAATTTTTTTTGAAAAATCTTATTTTTTGCATTAAAAATAATTATATAGATAAATTAAATTTTGAAAAATCACACTTTCTCCTCTGATGTCTCAATTGACCCATGAGTGAGGTAGGATAAAAATCTAAAGTTATTTGAATTAAGTTTGTTGAATTATGAAGTGATGGAGCCTTAGTGGCATTTGTGTAATTTTGGAAATTTAGCCTTAAATAACATTTAGGCCTAATTTTAGAAAGGGAAATGGGAAATTTTTTTATTCTAATTAAAATATTTGATGTTTGAAGCACAAGGGGTTAACTAGTAGATACCAACCTCACTTTTCCTAAATAAGAAGGATAAATTTACAATTTCCTTTTATTACCTTAATTTGGGAGTCTAACCGATTGAACGATTCTAGATTTAGGGGTATGATTTTGGGTCTCAATAACTCACTAATTTAATACCCCTATTTGATGAATAAAAGAAAATAAAAACATGAATCATCACCATCACTTATATGTCAATTTCATTTGCAATGACTAAGACACTCACCAAAAATCTTAAGGCCATAGTAGTGAGACAAGCTAAATAAAGTTTCATTTAAATAAGGATTAGAAAAGTAAACTTCATTGAAAACTAAAACATATCTCAAACACTACAAGATCAAGTCAAAATTTGGCTAAGTCTCTTAAACTTGCCATTTTAAGGGTCTTCACCCACATAATTCTTAAATTGAATCACAAGTGATAATTACCCTATTCTTAGAGATAATTGAGACATCAATGCTCACTGAGCACTATAGTATTTACATGATGACTTATTAAGCAACATAATAAGTTTAAAAGAACTCGGGATTTTCCACTAGGTAGTGAGAGAGTAGCACTGACCTGCTTCTTTCTCTAGATATGTTGGACACCTCGAAGATCTACTAAACATAATAAGTTTTGCTTGACGAAATCATCCTACAATTGTAACTAAATTAAGATGTCTCTATCGGATGATCGGGAATCCCTTGGAGGAGGTAACCTACGGTTACTATTGAGGCTTCCCATGGTCTAAATGAAATTATGGAACTCATTAAGTTGAGTTTAGTATGTTCGTTTGGATTAAGTGAATCCAATTAAAATAGTGGTGTCAGAACGAGGGAATTGTAGGATCTTAACCAGTGTCATTCTAATCAACTTTAAGTTGTCCCTAAAAATTTTAAAGAACTACAACCATAGGGCCACCTGATTTGACATCATAACTTGACACACTACAAGACTCAAACTCATCGCAGCAAGGAGCTTGGTGCTAGCATGGTGGGTCAACAGCAAAACCTGGCTTCCCTAGCTAAACCAATCTTCTTTCCTTAGACTTAAACAACAAAAACATAAGACTTTGAGGTTGCTTGCTTATGCAACGTAAATCCTCACCTTATCTTTAAACATTTGCATAGCCCTGTTATACAATATAAGCCGTAACTCGTCTTAGGACTCCGAGATTGTTGTTTGTCACGACCAAAATCATCACATCTTCCAAGCTATTTTTGTGATCGTTTCACATGAATGTAAGCCCTAACTAATAAAATTGACAGGATGAAACACTTAAATCTTTCTCCTCAAAATTGAAGCCAAACATTAGGATAACCTAGGAAGTCACTGAGGTTCTCCACTAGATCCAGGACATTCCCCAGTTCTTCCTCCTTTTGATTCTACAATTAAATGTTCTAAATTTGAACTAATCCCTTTTCACACCTCTACGTCCGATCTCATTAAAAAGTTCTACCATTTGAAACTCCTTGAAGATAATATTTCTTGATTTTTATCGAGAGTCTTCTTAGGTGACTTTAGTCATTTAAGATGTAATTAACTATAGGGGCTTGCCCATATAGGAAGCATGTCCGAATCCAACTTAATATAAATCTTATTTAATCCTTTATATTAAATAGGGGAACTTCTAGGAAAATGTAAAGGTTTCGCACACCAAATAGATGTCTTATATTCCTTAGTTTATTTGATCGAGTATCATCCTCAAATCTTGCGTTTATCCTTCGGGATAGTTACAAGATTTGAGGAACAACGCTCTTTCTTTTAAATAATGAAAAATATGGGGTCAGTTTGATTTCATATTTTCCTAAAACTAAATATATTTGTAAATTAAAACGTCCTTCCAAAGCGGGCAACGGGATTTTGATTCCAGTGATCGACAGCTTCTTACAGGAAACTCCTCCAACAAAAATAACACCGACAGTTGACTCACCTCGAGATGTAGAAGCACATGAAGTAGATGGTCTTGATGAAGATGCAGCAGACGTCTCTAATCCATAGCTCCTTAAAAATCCTCCTCTTCAGCCAAAAATTGAATGCTCCGAATAAGTCTTCACATTCACTTTTGTAATGGGCTTTAGAGGCAGCAAAACTTCCTCCCAACTATCATATTTTACTCCAGCCTACTCGCATAAAGAAAATATAAAGGAAATAAATCCCACACCTGCAGTAGTAGCAGCAGCAGCTAAACTGATGATAGTGTGATAGATCAAAGCCCCTATGTTGATGAGCTTTCACTCCTGAATATAATAATTCAATGTTGCTCTCTCTCTGGTCACTTCACTAAGATGATTTGTAGGAAGTAGATGAGCAGATATAAAATAGTGTCAAGCCTTTGATGGCCCACATAACTTTGATGTTAGAAAATTTACTCTCGTCTCATTTGTAATCTTCTAAAGTCTTCTTCCAACCGCCAAATAAGATATGATCTCGTACAATTCCGCTTTCGTAGGACTATACTTTGCATAAAAACACAAAGTGTCTGATGATAAATGGTAAAATAAGTTGATTACCATTGGACTAAAAGGTATCAATTTTTTTTGAACCATAACTCGATCGTCCTCAGACTTTAGGAGATTTGCATAAAACTTCTTTGCAACAAAAATTACGGCAACAGCAGAGAAAAAACAAAGTTGTTCCCACTATCGGTAGATTATCAGGTCTTCCACTACTCCACCTAGACTCTTAAAACATTGCTCCTGAATCAATTTTCGTAATTGTAGAGCGTCACTCTATCATTCTTGAGCTTTTGAACTGAAAAATTTGCTCAAATCAAATGGGCTCTTTCCTTATCTCCTTCTCATTCTTGGTGTCATTCTACAAATTTGATAAATTCCAAAAATAACTTTCAAAATCAAGTTTAAATCACTAAACTAAACTTCCAAAAGCACTAACTAAACTTCCTAAGCAATTTCCATAGATTTTTCTTCACTTTTCACCAAGAATAGTAAATTTTCGAAATCTTCCATATCTGCTTAAAATATATGGTGTAAATCCAAAATTTTTGCGTAAAAGTAAAGCTCTTATCTCAAGGAAGTTGGATCTAGCAAATCTCGCTTGATTCTACCAAGAAACCTCCAAATTTCACTTGCCCTAGCCCTCAAAATTGCAAACTCGAGTTGGGGAAGACGATAGGAGGCGTTAAAAATGGCAATTTCAGACAAAAAATTCACTTTTTACTGTTCGCAAACCGGTTTTCGTGAACAGTGCTTAAGCGCGGGTAAGTGGTGCTTAGGGGCCACTCGGGCTAGCTCACGCTTAAGCACGAGTAGGTGGCGCTTAGGCCCCAGTGCACAATTTTCAAAATTTTTAATTCTAAGTAAAATGCTCTATTAGCCTAAGTAAAAGACCCATAAATGGTCTCATAGCACTTAAATGACTATTTTTACTTCCTATAACTCCCTTCTCACTCAAAATTCTCCATAATAATTAATTCAATTTGAGGCTACAAATAACACAAATTTTCACAAAAATAAACTTTTATTAATTCACAAACAAGTACAAACATATTTAACACTTAGTTCTCTCTCCAAATAGTCTTGGATGAGAAAATTTTCTTAAGTGCAAAACACTTAATGCACCTTTACAATTACACACATAATTGACACAAACACTAAAAACAAGACATAAATATTAATGCAATTAAAAACACGACTCCAAACACAAAATTCCTAACACTTAACTTAATGCCACTCTTCATTAGAAGAAATGAATTCTTGTCTCTCAGTAGTCTCTCAAGAAATATAGAGTTGATAAAACGACAGTGGTCATGAGCTCTAATACTATCATCTTCGATCCACTTTTGCTTAAGGAACATCACCTTATCTGCTTCCTATACATAACTGGTATGACTGAATTGCATCTTCAGTTGCTACCCAATATGTTCTAGATGAGCATGCAATTCAAGCACCGTAGTCTCTAATACAGATATATTATTCTCCAACTTGTTGATCTTCTCCGATATCCCTTCAAAACTAACAACTAAAAGACTGTTACACATCTCCTGTGCACTTTGAATAATGAAATTCTTCCTCATGGCTTATTTCTTCTTCTTCAAATCCATCTCCCATGAATGCATTTTATCTAAATCTCTCTCTTCTTAGAATTTTAGGGCTAAAAATAATCCGATGTGAAATTCCTTCACAAACCCCTTCTATTTATAGGCCTAATTCCCCCTCATAACTTCTAGGTACAACTAGAAACTGCCAAGACACGTTTAATCCAACTAAATTGCAGTTACACCTAGAAATCAAAATTTGCACATGTGATTAAATTGCCGCGCTTAAGCCGCGCTTAAGCGCCGGATCTGGCACTTAAGCGCCAGTGCACATTTTTGCACCCGTCAACTTAACGTCTAAATTCTTATCCTAACATGTTTAGGTCAGTAAATAAAGTCTAAAAATCATTACTAGCACATAATAAACTCAAAAATACTACCCCAAATTTCTTAATTAGACTAAAAAAAATAATCAAAGTAAGAACAAAATGATAACTATGGGTTGCCTCCCACAAAGTGCTTGGTTTTACGTTTTCAGCCCGACATAACCAATGCTCATTCTGGTTGACCCAATATAATTCCATCATTATAATTATGTTGATCCCCTATATTATAAGGTTTCATTCTATGTCCATTCACTTTAAAAATTTTCTCAAAATTAGGATCTTTAATATCCTCAGCTCCATAAGGATAAACTTTTATCACAACAATGGGTCCATCGACCTAGACTTGAGTATGCCTGAAAATAATATTAACCTTGTATTATAAAGCAAAACTTGTTGCCTTGGCTGAAAATTTTTAGTAGGAATCTTTCGATCATGCCACGTTTTCTTCTTTTCATTATAAATCTTAGCACTCTCATAAGATTCATTACTTATCACTTAAAGCTTATTTAGTTGTAACAATCTTTTCCCACCAGCATCTTTTAAATTATAATTAATTTTTTAATAGCCTAATATGCTTTATGCTCAAGTTCAACTGATAAGTGACAAGCTTTCCCAAATATTGGCTTATATGAAGACATTCCTATAGGAGTTTTATATGTAGTCATATAAGCCCACAAAGCATAGTAAAGTTTGATTGACCAATCCATTTTTTTTGGATTCACAAATTTTTCCATAATTCTTTTAATTTCCTGATTCGATAATTCATCCAAACCACTTGTCTGAGGATGATAAGCGGTAGCAATCCTATGATTTATATGATATTTCTTTAATAATTTTTCTGTAATGACTTTTCCGAAATGACTTCCTCCATCAGTAATGACAACTCTCGACATCCCAAATCAATAAAATATGTTTGTTTTCAAAAATTTTGCAACACTTTGAGCATCACATCGAGGTAAAGCAACAACTTATATCCATTTGGATACATAGTCCACTGCTAACAAAATATATAAGTTTTCGAAAGATGGTATAAATGGTCCCATTAAATCTAATCCCCGAACATCAAATATTTCAACGTCTAGCATATAATTGAGGGGCATCTCATTTCTTCTAGAAATATTTATTACTCTTTGAAATTGATCATAAGTTTTGATATAAGCATTAACATCTCTAAAAATTGTAGGCCAATAAAATCTAGATTGTAGAATTTTGTATGTTGTTTTATCAACACCAAAATGTCCCCCAAAATCAGAATTATGACATTTTTGGATAATTTCTTAAGTTTCCTCTAATGGTACACATCTTCGAATGATCAGATCCTTTCCTTGTTTATATAAATATGGGTCATCCTAAAAATAAGTTTTAGCTTCAAAAATAAATTTCCTCATTTGTTGGTATGTCATTCCATAGGGTTTAAGATCACTAACAATATAGTTCACAATGTTGGCATACCACGAAACACGCCACTCATTTACAATGAACAATTTTTCATCTAGTAAATGTTCATTAATTTCTTTTACAAAACAGAGTGGTTTTTCTAATTCAAACATAGACAAATAACCAGCAATTTGATTTTATGTTCCCTTCTGATCTACTATTTCAAAATTAAATTCTTCTAAAGGAAGAGTCCATCTTATATGTATCAGTTTAGTATCCTTCTTTTTCATTAAGTACTTAATAGCAGAATGATCTGTATGCACTATACAATGAGTTCCAATCTAATATGATCTAAATTTATCAAAAGCCTATACTATTGCTAATAACTCTTTTTCAGTTGTTGTGTAATTAATTTGAGTTTCATTAAGAGTTTTACTAGCATAGTAAATAACTATGAAAATATTATCACATCTTTGTCCTAAAATAGCTCCAATAGCATAATCACTTACATCACACATATGTTCAAAAGGTTTTTCCCAAATTGGTGAAACTATAATTGGTACAGTGATTAATCTTTCTTTTAATATTCTTTTAGGCATTCCTCATCAAAATTGAAAATTGCATCTTTCTCCAGTAAATGGCATAAAGGCTTAGCAATCTTAGAAAAAACTTTATTATATCTCCTCTAGAATCCAACATATCCTAAAAAACTTCTAATTTCCCTTACATTTATTGGATAAGGTAAATTAGCGATCACTTGAATTTTAGCAGGATCTACTTCCATACCATTTTTTGATATTTGATGACCTAATACAGCTTCTCCTGCTGCCACAATTTGACATTTTTCCCTGTTAATGACTAAATTTGTTTCTTCACAGCGCTTAAGAATTTTAGATAAATGTTGTAAACATGAGTCAAATAAAGTTCCAAACACTGAAAAGTCATCCATAAAGACTTCAATCCCTTTTTCAATGAAATCACAAAAAATTGCCATCATATATCTTTAAAATGTAGTTGGGCATTACATAAACCAAAGGGCATTCTTCTAAAAGGAAAAGTACCATAAGGACTAGTAAGTGTTGTTTTCTCTTGATCCTTAGGAGATATTCAAATTTTTTGATAACTGGTATATCGATCCAAGAAGCAAAAGTATTTATGCCCAGCTAGTCTATCTAGCATTTGATCTAGAAAGGGTAGTGGAAAATGATCTTTCCTAGTGGCAAGATTTAATTTTCTATAATCAATGCATATTCGCCACCCTATAACTTGTCTAATAGGTATCAACACATTATGCTCATTCACAGTTAAAATTACTCTTCCTTTCTTAGGAGCACAGTGAACTGGACTAACCTATGCACTATCTGAAATAGGGTAGATAATTCGAGCATATAACCACTTTAAAATTTCTTTCTTAACAACCACTTTCATAACTGGATTTAATCTCCTTTGTGGATCAGCCCTGCATTTACAGTCTTCCTCTAAATTAATTCTATGCATATAAATTGAAGGACTGATTCCTTTAATATCAGCAATTGTCCATTCGAAGGCTCTCTTAAATTTTTTCAAAATTTTCATCAACTTTTCTTCTTCTTTCTTTGTTAACTTTGAGGAAATTTGAACAGGTAAAGTAGTGGAATCTCCTAAAAGGCATATTTTAAATGTTCAAGAAGTAATTTCAACTCAAATTCTGAAGGTTTTTCAATAGATGGATAAAATGATTTATCTTTGTCTATCATGTCCAAAATTTCAAAACTTTCTTGAACATAACTTGAATCTTCCTTAAAAAGATTTGCACATTGATCTAATTCCTCTTCTTGCTTGTGTTCCAAATCATTTTCTATAGATTTTTCTTCATAAGTAGTCTTGAAATGACATTTGCTCAAATATCTTGTAACTTTCAATCTATAGCATTCATGATCTTTACCATTTGCAGGGTATTTCATTGATTTTGTAATGTTAAAAGTAACAGTTTGATCATTGACGCGCATTGTTAAATATCATTTCTGCACATCTATCATTGCTCTTCCTGTGCTTAGGAAAGGTCTCCCCAATATGATAGGTATCACTTTATCTTCCTCCATATCTAACACAATGAAATCAACATGAAAAATAAGTTGATCCACTTTCACTTGGACATCTTCTATAACTCCTTTAGGATAGGTTATTCAATGATTTGCTAACTGAAGAGTTACAGTAGTAGGAGTTATTTCTCCTAATCCCAATTTTTTAAATATTGATAATGGCATAAGTTTAATGCTTGCACCTAAATCACATAAAGCTTTTTCTTAAAACTGTCCTCTATTGCACATGAAATTGTAAAGCTACCAGGATCTTTAAGCTTTTCAAGAAGTTTCTTCTGAATTATAGCACTGTACTCCTCACTAAGTGTAGTAGTCTCATTATCTTCAAACTTCCTTTTTCTATTGATAATATCCTTCATAAACTTTACATAGCTTGACATTTGTTCTAAAGCTTCAGCAAATGGAATAATGATTGTATGTTTATTAAATATTTCAAGAAATTTTAAAAATTTCTTATCCAACTTCTGTTGTTGAAGTCTCTGAGGAAATGGAGGTAGTGGTTTCTCTAAATCAATTTTTGGCGGAGAAATATGTCTTTCAGAATCTTTCGGAGCATCCTCTTTTGATTCTTCAATTTCTTCTCTCTCTACTTCAATATCTTTTTGAACCCTACCTTCCAACTCTCATCTGCTTCTAAGTTGTACGACTTTAACTTGCTATTTATTATGGTCTTTTGGATTTGATTCAGTATTGCTAGGAAGTGTTGCTTGGGATCTATTACTTAATGAACTTGCGATTTGCCCAAGTTGATTCTCAATATTTCTAATTATAGCTCATTGATTCTGTAACTGTTTACCCATTTGTAACACCACTTCTTCTATAAACAACTTTTAATCCTTAAATTGTGTATTACTGTTAAAACGTGGATGATAAGTAGATTTGTAATTATTATTCTCTTGTGTGTTCCATTTTCTCAATGGGTTTACTTGGTTGTTCCCCCATTGCTGATTATTACCACCCGAATAATTATTCCAGTTAAAGTAGGGATGGTTCTTCCAACCTGGGTTATAATAATTGGAATATGGGTTATTTTGCTTATTATTTATGGCATTCAAATTTTCTAATGAAGCTTGAGAATCTATCATTTGGCCTAATGAATTCTTTTCAATCATGAAAATTGGTTTAGAAAAATTCATTACAAATTGGTCTAACTTTCTTGAAATTGCAGCAACTTGATTTGCTAACATAGTAAATCCATCAGTTTCATGAATATTGACTATTGACTACTTTCTTAGGATTTAGCCTCTCATAAGGCCATTGAAAATTATTGGTAGCCATCTCTTTAATTAAAGCATAAGTGTCATGAAATGGTTTTGACATCAATGAACCATCAGCAGTGGCATCGATAATATATCTAAGAGAACCAATTAATCCATTATAAATGGTTTGATTTATTAACCAATCTGGTATAGCATGGTGTGGACACTTTCTTAAGAGTTCTTTAAATCATTCTCATGCTTCAAAATTAGATTCCCCTTCAAACTGATTAAAAGATGTAATATCATTTCTAAGCGTTGTAGTTTTTAATGGAGGAAAATATTTAGCAAGGAAATTTTGTGTTAAATCACCCCAAGTTCTTATAGATACAAGTGCTAACGAATTCAACCACATCTTCGCATTATCCCTCAGTGAGAAAGGAAATAAGCTAAGTCTTATGACATCAGCTGAAACACCGTTGTATTTAACTGTAGCACATAATTCTAGAAAATTGGTAAGATGTAAATTTGGATCTTCAGCTGGTGATCCCCCAAACTGATTATTTGATATCATTTTGATAAAATCAGGTTTAAGCTCAAACGAATTAGCCACTACAGTAGGTTTTTTAACACTACAATGAAGTTCATCTACAGTAGGGTTGGCATAATCTCTTAAAGGTCTAAACTCTTGATGAATTTCAGCATTTTGATTATTTTGGTTTGCCATTTCTGTAATTTTTTTTTTGATTTTTCAAGATATCTATTTTTTTGGTTTTTCTGATTTTTCCAATAGTTTTTTTCTAATTTGGAATCGTAGGGCACTAGTCCTTCAGAACCCGAACTAGGCATACACTAACATAAAATAAAAAAAAAATAAAATAAAGCATACAAAATATGATACAATATTTAAAGTTTAAATATGACTTTCTAAAAATAAAAATTTACTTAGTTTTCTTCCCCAGCTACGACGCCAAAAACTTGGTACCCGATCTGAATGCTTATGCACAATATAATAATAGTGTTGATTGTATTTTTCACTTATATTTCTTTATTTTGCAACAAAACCAAAAACTTGATCCTGAAGAAAAACAAGAATTCAACTTTTTAATTTATATATATTTATATTGGGATACTATGCAAGTATATGTATCGTTATCAAGTATTATAGGAATTTTTCATTAACACCTGAATAACGAACCCAGAGGGAAGATTATGCAATATACACTTTTTAGAAAGTTTTTTCATTTTTAAAAAGATAATTACTTAAACTAAAAATGATTTTTGTAGGAATTTAAAAGTTAAATATTTTTTGTATTTTGATATTTTAAGGAAACAGTAAGATTTTAAGAAGATAACTAAAGTTTTTTGTAAAAGAAAAGTACTAATATGAAAAAATCTTTCTTCTTATCATGAATCAGTAATAATTATAGGAATTTTGTTGTGTAAGTACGCAAATTATGTTGTGCCAAATAGGAGCAATAATATTCTTTACCCTTACTAGAGATATTATAAAGAACATTGGCTAATTTAAAGTTTGAATAGTTCTAAAGACCGGTTAGGCAGGGAAGATACTAGCTCTCACTCTAGAGTTTCCTCGATTCACTCCACCTTGGGGTTAACATTCTCATTTTAGAACCTAAGAAAATAAACCAAGTTTGGGGCTTTAACCTGTCACTATAAAGTCCTCTAACTTTACACCCATCAATGAATATTTTTCTATTTATTTGCACTCAGTCATATGAACTATATTTTCATTCATACAACCTTATGTAATTCTTTTCAATTTTTGAATGAGACAATACCAGCCCAGTTCTTACATTTTCTTACAACAAATTTTAACATATGGATTGGCCAAATCAAGAAGTAAATGAAGTGCATGGATTTAAATCATCACAACTTCATCCAACATTAAAGATCAATACTCTCCACAACTTCCATCCAAAACTTAATTACTTATCATTTTATGAAGAAATATAAAGAAAACTACTTAGATTCTATGGAAAAAATAAAACCACACTTTAGGTTAAAAGAAGAAATCATTGTCAAACCAACAATAAGTCTCGATTAAAACCAAAAGTAGTCTAAAAAAAAAGATAAAAACTTATCTTAAGTCCTCTACCAAACTCTTGAAGTTCATTTGAATCTCTTCTCTTTTATAATCACTCCAAATAGAATAACAAAAAGGACAAAGTAAATAAGAAGTGGTTCTTGAAAATCTCTCCGAACTAACTCCCTAGAGAAGAACTTTCAAAACATGCCAATATTTTCAGGACTCGCACTTTTTTGGACTTTTTCAGGACACTTTTCTAAGTCCTCTCTTTTTTTCTTTTATAGTTTTCTAAGAGGTGTCTTGGGATCTCTTCAAAATGTGACTTGATTCGATGTATTTGCACAAGAGACGCCTCATTTCATGATATTTTCGTTCATGGTAGTTACAACCCCCCATTAAGCATGGGTGGCTCAAAAACCTCTTCAAAATTCATGAAAATCAATTTTACTCTTCTAGCAACTGCCACTAGCGCTTAAGCACAGGGTCATGGCATTTATGCGCGGCCTTCTCTGTTTAACCGACAATTAAGTGCCGGAGCTGGCGCATACGCGCTAAAAGTCTTTTGCACAATTTTTCACCTTTTGGCTCTAAATTTGATCCTTTTTCACTCCTTTAAGCATTTTATTCATTTTTACTTGCATCTATATGAAAAACACAAAAATACCTTCCATTAAAGCGCAATATCTCAACAATAGGTATAAAAATGTGTCTAAAAATACTATATCTTTTAGGTGTACCACATGTCAATGGAAAAAAGGTAATCTGATCTCTAAGTGACATGGACACATTACCCATGTATGAAGATAAGAATATCTTATTTAAATTGAGAGAGAAGCTAGTCCTCAATGAAGTCACCAGAGGCTGATGACACTATTTTGGTTGAGTTGCCCGTTGGAAGGTGTCGACGACCAAAATCAAAATCCCATCGCCCACTTTGGAAGGACATTTGATTTACATATATATATAAGTTTATAAAAATATGAAATTAAACTAACCCCTTATTTTTTATAGTTTAAATGAAAGAGCGTTATTCATCAAACCTTGTATCTATCCTAAAGGATAAACACAAGACTTGAGAATGAGGCTCGATCAAATAAACTAATAAATGTATGACATGCGTTTGGTCTGTGAAACCATTTTATTTGCCGACAAATTTGCCTATTTTATATAAAGAATTAAATAGGGTTTATATTAAGCTGGATTCGAACAAGCTTCCTATAAGTGCAAGCCCCTATTGTAAATTACATCTTAAATGACCAAAGTCACCTAAGAAAACTATTGATAAAAATCAAGAAATATTGTCTTCAAAGAGGTTAAAAGGATATGACCTTTCAATGAGATCAGACAAAGAGGTGTGAAAAGGGATTGGCTCAAATTTGTTATATTTTTTATAGCAACCAAAGGAAGAGAGACTAGGGAATGTCACAGATCCTGAGGAAAACCTCAGTGACTTCGCATGCTATCATATGGTTTGGCTTAAATTTTGAGGAGAAATTATTTAAGCATTTTATCTTACAAGTTTTATTTGTTTATGGCTTACATTTGTGTGAAACGATCATACAAATAGCCTGGAAGATGTGAAGATTTAGGTCGCGACAAACGAATACCTCGGAATCTTAAGATGAGTTAGGGCTTATATTCTGCAACAGAGCTATAAAAAGGCCTAAAGAGAGGTTGAGGATTTATGTCTCACTAGGAAAATAACCTCGAAATTCTATGTCTTGGTTATTTAGTTCTAAGGAAAGAAATGTTGTTTTAGATCCTCTTGTTGCTGGAGATGGTCGTGCTGCCCAGAATGCTAGCTCCAAGCTCCTCGTTGTGACGAGTTTAAATTTTCTAATTTGTTAAGTTATAATGTCAAATCAAGTGTCCCTATGGTTATAGTCATTAAAATTTTATGGGGAATATTAAAGTTGATTATAGCGACATCGATTAGGATGTTACAGTTCCCTCGTTCCACTACCACTATCTTCTATCTGATTTACTTAGTCCAAATTAATTTACAAACCTCAACTTAATGAATTCCTTACTTTCATTTAGACTGTGGGAAGTCTCGTTAGCAACCGTAGGTTACCTCCTCTAAGGGATTCCCGATCATCTGATAGAGATGTCTTAATTTAGTTGCAATTGTTGTTTTGTGATGTTTGGGAATAAATTTTGAGTTCTCTTTATATTTTGAATGTTTTGGCGGTGAATTTTATCTTGGCTGATTTTAAAATTGGTTTTGGTTTTACGACTATCCTAGCAGTTTTAGTTTTCATGCAGGGTGACATCATTGTTTAACATGCAAGCTCGAGACAAGAAGTACAGAAAGGTAAATGCAATAATTGAAAAGCGTACATGTCCCCTTCTCAGCATTCCACTGAAAGATTTTAGTGGATGATTTTCTAAAATAAAAAATAACAAGTTCAATTTGTCCTTTAAAATATCCATGAAATTCCAAAGTTTTTGGAGGATGACCTTGAACCGCTTTAGAAATCTGTTGAACATTTCGAGTCCACTTTGAACTTATCAAAATTTTCTATTAATCATCCCAAGATCAAATTAAAACTTAACTACCTCAAGAATAAGAAAATCAAATAGTCACTTAATATTTCATTTTGATAGTTATGTGAGTGGATGCCCGAAAGGGCAAATTCAAGGTTATTAAGGACTTTTAATACCTCAAATTAAAGTAAGGCTTAAAATGTTTGAAAATATTTATTAATTAACTTTTTTCATCTTTTCTAATACCAATTAAGACAATTTTGCATATAAAACCTAATTCATTATTAGACCTCTTTTTAACTTCAATTTTTAAATTGATTTAAAACAATTGAAATGTTGAATTAGAATTTTCATCAAAGTCAGATTTAGCATTTGAAGACCAACTAATATGCTTTAAATGTGTGAGTTATTATTTCCATAATTCAAGCCCAACACTTTAGGATCCTCTAATTGAATTGACCTCCAAATTATGATAATTAATAGAATTACAATTTTACTTTTATCATGAGACGGGTGGCAAGTTGTTTTCTACCTTTTAACCCATTATTTTTCAATCATCCAAAAAGTTCATTATAATCAATATTTTTATCCCTTTGCCCTTTGTTTAACCATAAAATTTAATTAAGATATTAGAATTCCAAAATTACAATTTTCCCCTTGGGGCTACCACTCCATAACTTTTCAAAGGCAAATCAAGTGACTCACAAAAATAAGTTTAAAGAGGAATACAAGAATACACTTAGGAAAATCTTGAAAGAAATAACCAATGAATAATAAAAATCAAAAGTGGACTATAAGCATTCATGTTTGAGTGGGCTCAGAAACTGTTTATATATACTCGAGGGACTTCGAAAGCTACTATTGGTCACCCGTATGTATAGAGCCCGACATTCAACTAGAAGAATGTCCTACTGTACCAACTTAGGAGGGTACTCCTTAGCCCGATACTGGTGATTGACAAGTGGACAGTCAAATTATTATTTAAAATTTATATTTTGGCATGCATATAAGTTTTGATGCAAAAAAAGTTGTAACAATTTTGTAGTTAAAATAATTTTGCAAATGTAGTATTTGTTCTTATCATTTATGTTCTTATCAATTTTGTAAAGATTTGATTGTCCACGAATCGATCACACCGTCGGGCATGGGACCGCCAACAACCTAAGTGGGCAAGAGTGCCCTGCTAGTCTTATGTCAATGAATAATATTATCATCCTACAGTTCACCGGGCTTAAGTTCTCAGATAGAACATTATTATGCTCTACCACCGGCATGCCTTTGTCATCATTTCCCTTACCCCAAAATGAACCGTCCAACTTATAGCCTTGCTTGATGATTCACATATAGCAAAAGGTTATATGTGCGCACTTATGCTTTGTAAATAATTGTACAAATCCAACTAAGAAGCAAGTAAGAAAAGAAGAAAAATAGGGTGAGAGAGAGGACAAAACAATCCACCTGAAAGAGCGAAGACGTAAAAGGTGAATCAGAAAATAATGTCTAAAATAATCAATGAAAGGACCAAAATAGGAGGCTCAATGAATCATGAATCAACCCAGTAAGGGTATCATTTTCTGATATTCACAAACAGATCAACCCAAGAAGGGTATCCTTTCAAATTCTATTTCAAGCAAGTCGAAATGTCAAGGAGAACGAACTTATGCACGACTAAAAATATAAACCACAAATATAGCCCAAAAGCCATTGATTTTGTAGCTAAAAGGCTACAAAATAACCTTAAAAAGAAAGATCCAAGTATCACCAGTAAAACTAGCCAATGCAGCCTCAAATGCATAATTTAGAGACCTCCGAGCCACTTCCAAACTTTTCCCAAATATCACAAGAGATTCCTCTCCTCTTCTTTTTCTCTTCTTTCCTTCCCTTTTTTTTTAATTTTGTGCAACCAACTCAACTTGCATAATTGGGCCCCGTAACATTTCCAAATGCTTCACAAATTATTCCTCAAAAGGGGCATTCATATTCTTCCAAATACCAATAATTGAAAATTTTCACTTCCCAAGCATCAAAGCGTTCAATTTCGGAAGTTTCTGATGCCATAAATTAAAGATGAGGCAATCTTACATCTTTCAAGTTTGAAGCTTAACAAAACATCCAAATCGCACATATCAAAATCAGCACACCTTCGCATGTTATCAGCTTAAAAAACCAGTAAATTAAAGAGCAAAGAAAGGCTTTGAAAAGAACAAAAGAAGCTATCATTCAATTCCTATACATTAACATATATAACACATAAATACAAATTTTACATACCCACCACCTTCATCATGCATGAAGAAACATAAGTGGCCCTTGTACGGGGTTTCTATAGAGATGGTGGCGGCGCTAGGAGGAGCTCTGCTAGGGTTTCCAGAGAGATGGTGACTCTCCGGGCCGGGGTGGTGAAGAGTAGAAGGACTGTGGAGGACTTAGAGTTCTCTTCCTCAAGGTGGTTTCTACTTGGGTTTTTCAAATATTACTATTACATTGGGAGTTAAAGAGGAACTCCCATGGAAACACCTATTGATCTTGAAACCAATGTGCAATGGATAAGGGCCACCTATGATGGTGTGGTTGGTAAAGGAAAGGAAGCACTTCAAGATCCAGACCATCTGATTTTCTCCCAAGGTTTTCACGACACCCTGGCTGGTAAGGGTTCTGCCCCGTGCATTCACCCTGTTGGATTAAGGGATTGGGAGCCTACTGTTTTTTTCACTAAACAAGATATGTTTAAGAGGAACTCTGTAGTTAGGTTTACTCTTGTTGAAAAGTTCCTGTTGGGGCACCCCGAAATGGAGTTGGTTAGAAATTTCCTTAAATCCCTGTAGTTTATTGGGTCATGGCAGCTAAGTTTATTAGATGGTAGACATCTTTTAATATAGTTGACAGTTGAGGAATATTATGCAAGGCTGTTTGCCAAGCAATCAGTAAAGATAGTTGGTTCATCCATGAAGATTTTAAAATGGACTCCAGATTTTGACCCTAGCAAGGATCCACCTGTGGTTCCAATTTGGTTTAAAATTTCAGGCCTCCCTTTACACTTATTCAAGCTTAATGCCTTTAAAAATTGTAGGCCAATAAAATTTTAAAGGACAAATTGATCACACGTTTTGATATAAGCATTAACATCTCTAAAAATTGTAGGCCAATAAATACTAGATTGTAGAATTTTGTATGTTGTTTTATCAACACAAAAATGTCCCGCAAAATCAAAATTATGACATTTTTGGATAATTTCATAAGTTTCCTCTAATGGTACACATCTTCGAATGATTAGATTTTTTCCTTATTTATATAAATATGGGCCATCCTAAAAATAAGTTTCAGAAATAAATTTTCTCATTTGTTGGTATGTCATTCCATAGGGTTTAAGATCATTAACAATATAGTTCACAATGTTGGCATACCACAGAACACGCCACTCATTTATAATGAACAATTTTTCATCTAGAAAATGTTCATTAATTTCTTTTATGAAACAGAAGGGTTTTTCTAACTCAAACCTAGACAAATGATCAACAATTTGATTTTAAGTTCCCTTCTGATCTACTATTTCAAAATAAAATTCTTGTATAGGAAGAATCCATCTTATAAGTATCGGATTAGTATCCTTCTTTTTCATTAAGTACTTAATAACAGAATAATCTGTATGCACTATACAATTAGTTCCAATCCAATATGATCTAAATTTATCAAAGGCCTATACTATTGCTAATAACTTTATTTCAGTTGTTGTATAATTAATTTGAGTTTCATTAAGAGTTTTACTAGCATAGTAAATAACTATGAAAATTTTATCATATCTTTGTCCTAAAATAGCTCCACTAGCATAATCACTTACATCACACATATGTTCAAAAGGTGTTTCCCAACTTGGTGAAACTATAATTGGTACAGTGATTAATTTTTCTTTTAATATTCTTTTAGGCATTTCTCATCGAAATTTAAAATTGAGTTTTTCTACAGTAAATGGCATAAAGGATTAGCAATCTTAGAAAAGTCTTTATTATATCGCCTCTAGAATCCAACATATCCTAAAAAACTCCTAATTTCCCTTACATTTATTGGATAAGGTAAATTAGCGATCACTTGAATTTTAGCAAAATCTACTTCCATATCATTTTCTGATATTTGATGACCAAATACAACTTCTCCTGCTACCACAATTTGATATTTTTCCCAGTTAAGGACTAAATTTGTTTCTTTACAGCGCTTAAGAATTTTAGGTAAATGTTCTAAACATGAGGCAAATGAAGTTCCAAACACTAAAAAGTCATCCATAAAGACTTCAATCCCTTTTTCAATGAAATCACAAAAAATTGCCATCATATATCTTTAAAATGTAACTGGGGCATTTCATAATCCAAAAGGCCTTCTTCTAAAAGTAAAAGTCCCATAAGGACTAGTAAATGTTGTTTTCTCTTGAACCATAGGAGATATTTTAGTTTTTTGATAACTAGTATATCCATCCAGGAAGCAAAATTATTTATGCCCAGCTAGTCTATCTAGCATTTGATCTAGGAAGGGTAATGGAAAATGATCTTTCCTAGTGGCAAGATTTAATTTTCGAAAATCAATGCATATTCGCCACCTTGTAACTTGTCTAATAGGTATCAACACATTATGCTCATTCACAGTTAAAATTACTCCTCCTTTCTAAGGAACACAGTGAACTGGACTAACCTATGCACTATCTGAAATAGAGTAGATAATTCGAGCATATAACCACTTTAAAATTTCTTTCTTAACAATCACATTCATAACAGGATTTAATCTCCTTTGTGGATCAGCCCTGGATTTACAGTCTTCTTCTGGATTAATTCTATGCATATAAATTGAAGGACTGATTCCTTTAATATCAGCAATTGTCCATTCGAAGGATTTCTTAAAATTTTTCAAAATTTTCATCAACTTTTCTTCTTCTTTCTTTGTTAACTTTGAGGAAATTTTAATAGGTAAAGTAGTGGAATCTCCTAAAAGGCATATTTTAAATGTTCAGGAAGTAATTTCAACTCATGTTCTTGAGGTTTTTCAATAGATGGATAAAATGATTTATCTTTTTCTATCGTGTCCAAAATTTCAAAACTTTCTTGAACATAACTTGAATCTTCCTTAAAAAGATTTACACATTGATCTAATTCCTCTTCTTTCTTGTGTTCGAAATCATTTTCTATAGATTTTTCTTCATAAGTAGTCTTGAAATGGCATTTTCTCAAATATCTTATAACTTTCAATCGATAACATTGATGATCTTTACCATTTGCAGGGTATTTCATTTATTTTGAAATGTTAAAAGTAACAGTTTGATCATTGACGAGCATTGTTAAATCCCGTTTCTGCACATCTATCATTGCTATTCCTGTGCCTAGAAAAGGTCTCCCCAAAATGATAGGTATCTCTTTATCTTCCTCCATATCTAGCACAGTGAAATCAACATGAAAAATAAATTGATCCACTTTCACTAGGACATCTTCTATAACTACTTTAGGACAGGTTATTCAATGATCTGCTAACTGCAGAGTTGCAGTAGTAGGAGTTATTTCTCCTAATCCCAATTTTTTAAATATTGATAATGGCATAAGTTTAATGCTTGCACCTAAATCACATAAAGCTTTCTCTTAAAATTGTCTCCTATTGCACCTGAAATTGTAAAGCTACCAGGATCTTTAAGCTTTTCAAGAAGTTTCTTCTGAATTATAGCACTGTACTCCTCACTAAGTTCAAGAGTCTCATTATCTTTAAACTTTCTTTTTCTATTGGTAATAGCCCTCATAAACTTTACATAGCTTGACATTTGTTCTAAGGCTTCAGCAAATGGAATAATGATTGTAAGTTTCTTAAATATTTCAAAAAATTTTGAAAATTTCTTATCCAACTTCTATTGTTGAAGTCTCCGAGGAAATGGAGCTGGTGGTTTTTCTAAATCAATTTTTGGCGGAGAAATATTTCTTTCAAAATCTTTCGGAGCATCCTCTTTTGATTCTTCAATTTCTTTTCTCTCTACTTTAATCTCTTTTTGAACCCTACCTTCCAACTCTCATCCGCTTCTAAGTTGTACGAATTTAACTTGCTCTTTATTATGGTCTTTTGGATTTGATTCAGTATTACTAGAGAGTGTTCCTTGGGATCTATTACTTAATGAACTTGCAATTTGCTCAAGTTGATTCTCAATATTTTTAATTGTAGCTCCTTGACATTGTAACTGATTACCCATTTGTAACGCCACTTCTTCTACATACAACTTCTTATCCTTAAATTGTGTATTACTGTTAAAACCTGGATGATAAGTAGATCTATAATTACTATTCTCTTGTTTGTTCCAATTTCTCAATGGGTTTGGTTCTTCCCCCATTGCTTAATATTACCACCTGAATTATTATTCCAGTTAAAGTTGGGACGGTTCTTCCAACCTAGGTTATAATTATTGGAATATGGGTTTTTTTGCTTATTAGTTATGGCATTCAAAGTTTCTAATGAAGCTTGAGAATCTACCATTTGGCCTAATGAATTCTTTTCAATCATGGAAATTGTTTGAGAAAGATTCATTAAAAATTAGTCTAACTTCCTTGAAATTGCAGCAACTTGATTTGCTAACATAGTAAATGCATCGGTTTCATGAATATTGACTATTGACTACTTTCTTAGTATTTACCCTCTCATAAGGCCATTGAAAATTATTGGTATCCATCTCTTTAATTAAAGCATAAGCGTCATGAAATTGTTTTGACATCAGTGAACCACCAGCAGTGACATCGATAATATAGATAAGAGAACCAGTTAATCCATTATAAAAGGTTTGAATTGTTAACCAATCATGTATAGCATGGTGTGGACACTTTCTTAAGAGTTTTCTAAATCGTTCTCATGCTTCATAAAAAGATTGCCCTTCAAACTGATTAAAAGATGTAATATCATTTCTAAGCTTCACAGTTTTTTATGGAGGAAAATATTTAGCAAGGAAATTTTGTGCTAAATCACCCCAAGTTCTTATAGATCCAACTGCTAACGAATTCAACCACATCTTTGCTTTATCCTTCAGTGAGAAAGGAAAAAACCTAAGTCTTATGGCATCAGCTAAAACACCGTCGTGTTTAAATGTCGCACACAATTCTAGAAAATTGGTAAGATGTAAATTTGGATCTTCAGTTGGTGATCCCCCAAACTGATTATTTGATATCATTTGGATAATAGCAGGTTTAAGCTCAAATGAATTAGGCACTACAATAGGTTTTTGAATACTATCATGAAGTTCAACTACAGTAGGGTTGTCATAATCTCTTAAAGGTCTAAACTTTTGATGAATTTCAGCATTTTGATTATTTTGGTTTGCCATTTCTGTAATTTTTTTTTGATTTTTCAAGATTTCTAATTTTTTTGGTTTTTCTGATTTTTCTAATAGTTTTTTCTAATTCAGAATCGTAGGGCACTAGTCCTTCAGAACCTGAACTAGTCATACACCTACATAAAATCAAAAAAAAATATACTAAAGCATACAAAATATGATACAATATTTAAAGTTTAAATAAGACTTCCTAAAAATAGAATTTTACTTAGTTTTCTTCCCCAGCCATGGTACCAAAAACTTGGTACTCAATCTTAATGCTTATGCACAGTATACCAATAGTTTTGATGGCATTTTTCACTTATATTTCTTTATTTTGCAACAAAACCAAAAACTTGATCCTGAAGAAAAATAAGAATTTAAATTTTTAATTTATATATATTTATATTGGGATACACCGCAAGTATACATATCGTTATCAAGTAATATAGGACTTTTTCTTTAAGACGTGAATCTTGAACCCATAGGGAAGATTATGCAATATACACCTTTTAAAAAGTTTTTCTATTTTTAAAATGATAATTACTTAAATTAAAAATTATTTTTGTCAGAATTTAAAAGTTAAATATTTTTTGTATTTTGATATTTTAATGAAACAATAACAACTTAAGAAGATAACTAAAGTTTTTGTAAAAGAAAAGTACTTAATATGAAAATATCTTTCTTCTTATCATGAATTAGTGATAATTATAGGAATTTTATTGTGGAAGTATGCAAATTGTGTTGTGCCAATAGGAGCGATAATATTTTTGACCCTTACTAGAGATATTATTAAGAACATTGGCTAATTTAATGTTTGAATAGTTCTAAAGACTAGTTAGGCATGGGAGATACTAGCTCTCACTCTAGTGTTCCCTCGATTCCCTCCACCTGGGACTAACATTCTCATTTCAGAACCTAAAACAATAAACCAAGTTAGGGGTTTTAACCTGTCACTTTAAAGTCCTCTAACTTTACACCCATCTCTTTAATAATCGCTCCAAATAGAATAACAAAAAGGACAAAGTAAATAAGAAGTGGTTCTTGAAAATCTCTCTGAACTAACTCCCTAGAGAAGAACTTTCAAAACATGCCAATATTTTCAAGACTCGCACTTTTTTGACCCTTTTCAGTACTCTTTTCTAAGTCCTCTCTTCTTTCTTTTATAGTTTTCCAAGAGGTTCCTTGGGATTTATTCAAAATGTGTTATGATTCGATGTCTTTGCACAAGAGACGCATCATTTCATGATGATTTTCGTTCATGGTGGTTACAACCACCTACTAAGCAAATGGATGGCTCAAAAACCTCTTTGAAATTTGTGAAAATCAATTTTACTCTTCTAGCAACTTCCACTAGTGCTTAAGCGCAGGGTCATGGCATTTTTACGCGGCCTTCTCTGTTTAACCGGCAATTAAGCGTCGGATCTGTCTCGTAGGCGCTAAAATTCTTTTGCCCAATTTTTCACCTTTTTTCTCTAAATTTGACCTTTTTCAGTCGTTTAAGCATTTTATCCTTTTTTACTTGTATCTATATAAAAACACAAAAAATACCTTCCATTAAAGCGCAATATCTCAACAATAGGTATAAAAATGTGTCTAAAAACACTATATATTTTAGGTGTACCACATGTCAATGAAAAAAGGGTAATCTGATCCTTAAAGGACATGGACACATTACCGATGTATGAAGATAAGAATCTCTTATTTAAATTGAGAGAAAAGCTAGTCCCCAATTGAGTCACCAGAGGCTGACGACACTATTTTGGTTGAGTTGCCCATTGGAAGGTGTCGACCACCAGAATCAAAATCCCATCGCCCACTTCGGAAGGACATTTGATTTACATATATATATATATATATATATAAGTTTACAAAAATATTAAATTAAACTAACCCCATATTTTCCATAATTTAAATGAAAGAGTGTTATACCTCAAACTTTGTATCTATCCCAAAGGATAAACATAAGACTTGAGAATGAGGCTCGATCAAATAAAATAAGAAATATATGACATGCATTTGGTTTGTGAAACCATTTTCTTTTCCGATAAATTCCCTTATTTTATATAAAGAATTAAATAGGGTTTATATTAAGCTGGGTTCGGACAAGCTTCCTATAAGTGCAAGCCCCTATAGTAAATTACATCTTTAATGAACGAAGTCACCTAAGAAAACTATCGATAAAAATCAAGAAATATTGTCTTTAAAGAGGTAAAAAAGATACCATCTTTCAACGAGATCGGACAAAGAGGAGTGAAAAGGGATTGGCTCAAATTTGTTACATTTTTTGTAGCATCCAAAGGAAGAGAGACTAGGGAATGTCACTGATCATGAGGAGAACCTTGGTCACTTCCCATGTTATCATATGGTTTGGCTTCAATTTCGAGGAGAAATTATTTAAGCATTTCATGTTACAAGTTTTATATGTTTAGGGCATACATTTGTGCGAAACAATCATACAAATAGCCTGAAAGATGTGAGAATTTAAGTCACGACAAACGAATACCTCGTAATCTTAAGATGAGTTAGGGCTTATATTATGCAACAGAGCTATAAAAATTCTTAAAGAGAGGTTGGGGATTTATGTCTCACTAGGCAAATAACCTCGAAATCTTATGGCTTGGTTATTTAGTTCTAAGGAAAGAAATGCTGTTTTAGATCCTCATGTTGTTGGAGATGGTCATGCTCCCTAGAATGCTAGCTCCAAGCTCCTCATTGTGACAAGTTTAAATTTTCTAATTTGTTAAGTTATAATGTCAAATCAAATGTCACTATGGTTATAGTCATTAAAATTTTATTGGGCATATTAAAGGTTATTAAAGCGACACCGGTTAGGATCCTACAGTTCCCTCGTTCCGGTACCACTATCTTCTATCGGATTCACTTAGTCCAAATTAATTTACAAACCTCAACTTAATGAATTTTGTACTTTCATTTAGACCATGGGAAGTCTCCTTAGCAACCGTACATTACCTCCTCTGAGGGATTCCTGATCATCTGATAGAGATGCCTTAATTTAGTTGCAATTGTTGTTTTATGATGTTTGTGAATAAATTTTGAGTTGTCTTTATATTTTGAATGTTTTGGCGATGAATTTTATCTTGGCTGATTTTAAATTAGGTTTTGGTTTTACAACTATCCTAGTAGTTTTGGTTTTCATGAAGGGTGACATCGTTGTTTAACATGCAAGCTCGAAACAAGAAGTACAGAAAGGTAAATTCAATAATTGAAAAGCACACCTGTCCCGTTCTCAGCATTCCACTGAAAGATTTTAGTGGATGATTTTCTAAAATAAAAAAAAACAAGTTCAATTTGTCCTTTAAAACATCTAAGAAGTTCCATAGTGTTTGGAGGATGACCTTGAACCGCTTTAGAAATCTCTTGAACATTTCGTGTCCACTTTGAACTTATCAAATTTTTCTATTAATCATCCCAAGATAAAATTAAAACTTAACTAACTCAAGAATAAGAAAATCAAATAGTCACTTAATATTTCATTTTGATAGTTATGTGACTGGATGCTTAAAAAGCCAAATTCAAGGTTATTAAGGACTTTAATTACCTCCAATTAAAGTAGGGCTTAAAATGTTTGAAAATATTTATTAATTAACTATGTTCATCTTTTCTAATACCAATTAAGACAATTTCGCATATAAAACCTAATTCATTATTAGACCTCTTTTTAACTTCAATTTTTAAATTGATTTTAAACAATTTAAATGTTGAATTAGAATTTTCATCAAAATCAGATTTAGCATTTGAAAACTAACTAATATGCTTTAAATGTGTGAGTTATTATCTTCATAATTCAAGCCCAATACTTTAGGATCCTCTAATTGAATTGACCTCCAAATTATGATAATTAATAGAATTACAATTTTACTTTATCATGAGAGGGGTGGCAAGTTCACAAACAGATCAACCCAAGAAGGGTATCCTTTCCAAATTGTATTTCAAGCAAGTTGAAATGTCAAGGAGATCAAAACTATGCAACCACTACAAATATAACCAAAAAATGTAGCTAAAAAGCCATTGATTCTGTAGCAAAAAGGCTACAAAATAACCTTAAAAAGAGAGGTCCAAGTATCATCAGTAAAGCTAGCCAATGCAGCCTCAAATGCATAATTTAGAGACCTCCGAGCCACTTCCAAACTTTTCCCAAATATCACGAGGGATTCCTCTCCTCTTTTCTTTCTCTTCTTTCCTTCTCTCTTTTTTTTTCTGTGCAACCAACTCAACCCGCATAATTGGGCCCTCTAACATTTCCAAATGCCTGACAAATCATTCAAAAGGGGCATTCATATTCTTCCAAATACCAATAATTGAAAAATTTCACTTCCCAAGCATCAAAGCGTTCAATTTTGGAAGTTTTTGATGCTACAAATTAAAGATGAGGAAACTTACATCTTTCAAGTATGAAGCTTAAAAAACATCCAAATGACACAATATCAAAATCAACACAGCTTTGCATGTTGTCACCTTAAAAAACCAGTAAATTAAAGAACAAAGAAAGTCTTTGAACAGAATAAAAGAAGTTATCATTCAATTCCTATACATTAACATATAGAACACATAAATACAAATTTTACATACCCACCACCTTCATCATGGATGATGAAACATAAGTGGCCCTTGTCTTGTGTTTCCAGAGAGATGGTGACGGCGCTGGGAGGAGCTCTGCTAGGGTTTCCAGAGAGATGGTGACTCTCCGGGCCGGGGTGGTGACGAGTAGAAGGACTGTGGAGGACTTAGAGTGCTCTTCCTCAAGGTGGTTTCTACTTGGGTTTTTCAAATATTACTATTACATTGGGAGTTAAAGAGGAACTCCCATGGAAACACCTATTGACCTTGAAACCAATGTGCAATGGATAAGGGCCACCTATGATGGTGTGGTTGGTAAAGGAAAGGAAGCACTTCAAGATCTAGACCATCTGATTTTCTCCCAAAGTTTTCACGACACCCTGGCTGGTAAGGGTTCTGCCCCCTACATTCACCCTGTTGGAATAAGGGATTGGGAGCCTACTTTTTTTTTCACTGAACAAGATATGTTTGACATGAACTCTGTAGTTAGGTTTACTCTTGTTGAAAAGTTCCTGTTGGGGCACCCCAAAGTGGAGCTGGTTAGAAATTTCCTTAAAACCCTGTAGTTTATTGGGTCATGGCAGCTAGGTTTATTAGATGGTAGACATCTTTTAATACAGTTGACAGTTGAGGAAGATTATGCAAGGTTGTTTGCCAAGCAATCAGTAAAGATAGTTGGTTCATCCATGAAGATTTTAAAATGGACTCCAGATTTTGACCCTAGCAAGGATCCACCTGTGGTTCCAATTTAGTTTAAAATTTCAGGCCTCCCTTTACACTTATTCAAGCTTAATGCCTTATTCAACATAGGGAGTGCCATTGGCACGCCCCGAAAGGTAGACACTACAACCTACAACGATGCCTGACCAACTCTAGTTAGAATCCTTATTGAAAGGGATATTACCATTGCTAAGTTGAAGAGAATCTAGATTGGAACTCGTCCTGTTGGCTTTTTTCAAGAGGTGGTTATGGAGATAACGCCATATTATTGTTATCATTGTAAAATGTTTGGTCGTACAGTGGATAAATGTTACAGGTTACGTCCCCCATCTAGAAGGAACTCCAATCAAACTCCCAAAGAATACTCCATGGGTAGTGCTGAAAAGACTTCAAACCTTCCAGCTGAAGAAAACTTAAACTTGCAGGATCATGTCTTAATGGAGCAATCAGTGGGGGAAGTTACAATTCTAGACAACATTCAGCAGCAAGTACCCCTTCTGAGGACTCAAAGTCTTATCTTAGCGGAGGAGGATAAAAATATAAATCATAATACAAATGCTAAAAAAGAGAAGTGTTCCGCCTGCAGAGAAAAGAACTCATCCTCCAGGATAACAACAAGGCCAGTAAATTGAAGACAGGAACTGAAGGCTGCATACTTACTGTGGACGAGATACAAGAGATGACCCAAGCTTTGGAAGAGGACCGGCAAATTAAGAAGGCCAAAAAGAAAAGAAAAGCTAAATTGGATGATAAGAAGGAGAAGGAAGAGCTTAATCAAATCCCAGGTAGCACATAGAATCATCAGAACATCTACATCATTCAAAATACAAGGAGAACCAGATCAAGGTATCAACCTTCCTCACACCCACCTAATCAACGTGATTAATCTACTATGTTGGAAGATTAAGGGGATTGCTCTCTCTTAAAATACTTAATACATTATACAAGAAGCATAAACTTTGGTGTTTTGCAATTTTAGAACCTTTGGTGCATCATAGTCCTAGTAAATTTCTTAAAATTTTCCCAGGCTGCAACCTTTTCACTAACCAAAACAATAAGAATTGGGTTTTCCGCAGAGCTGAAGTAAACTTGGACCATCCTCAATTCCTTCATTTCTCCTTTAACATGATAGGAAAAAAGGGCCTTGCTACTATAATTTATGCAGGATATACTAAAACTGTCAGGTAAGAGCTGTAGAAGGACTTGACCATGATTAAGAGCCAACAGGAGGCATGGATAGTAGGTGGAGATTTTAAGTACTCCTACTGAAAATGCAGAGGCAAACCCCCCAACTTGGCTACTATGACCTAATTTAATAACAATCTTAATAAGGCAGCTCTGTTTGACTTGGGGTACAATGGGCCTGACTTTACATGGAGGAGAGGGAAGCTGCGGGAAAGACTAGATAGACTTTTAATCAATGACAAGTGGTTTCAATTATTCCTGCATACTAATGTGACTCATCTTAGCTTGGCAGGATCTGATCATAGACCACTGCTAATTTCTATAACTGCAAAGCAAAACAAGCCAAGGCCCCTTTCAGGTATATAAATCTGTGGCCTTTCCATCAGGAATTTCTGAACATAGTCAAGGAACACTGGAAGGAGTATGATCACCCTAACCCATTAGTTAAACTTTGGGGTCTACAGAAAAAAATCAGCAAGGCATTGAAAAATTGGAACTGGGACACGTTTGGCAACATACATACAATGGTGGAGCAGGTTGAGCAGGATCTAAAGGCTACTGAAATTTTTGCCATGGAGGGAAGGATAGATGAGGCTACTTTGATGGAAGAAAATGGAAATTTACTCACTACCATTGCCTGCCAGGAGAAATTCCTGATATAGAAAGTTGCCACTATCATGTTTATTGAAGGAGATATGAACTTTAAGTTCTTCCATGCTTGCATAAAGTATAAAAGAAACTGCAATATGATCCACATGATCAAAGATAATACAGGGAAGGCAATAAGGGATGAGATTGAGATTGCTGAGAGTGCTGTGAAATACTGCCAGAACCTGATGTCTGACACCTCTAATTGTAGGGGTCAAATGTATACTGACATGTTCAATTCAGATCATCAAAATATTATAAACATAAATCTAGCTGAAGCTCCAAATGAAGAGGAGATCAGATAGGCACTCAACTCCATTGACAGTTGTAAGGCTGCTGGACCCGATGGGTTCACTTCTGACTTTTATAAAAAGGAATGGGAGGTCATAAAAGCTGATGTTGTATCTACCATCTAGGGTTTCTTTCAAGGACTTGAGCTTCAATTTTTTTTTAGTGCAGCTAATATAGTTTTCATACCAAAGAACAACAGAAAAGAGTATTGGCAGCTCTTCAGGACCATTAGGCTAGCTACTATCATCAGCAAAATTATTAGTAAGATTATACTGTTTAGAATCCAACCTCATTTACAGCAGTTAATTATCCCCAAACAGGCAGCTTTTGTGACGGGCAAGTATATTGGAGATAATGTTTTACTAACCTAGGAGCTACTGCAGGACCTTGACAGGCCTTGTAGGGGGGAAATATGATTTATAAATTGGATATTAAGAAGGATTATGATATGATAAACTGGAATTTTGTGATCAATAAGCTGAAGGTCAGAGGTTTTCCTAAGGATTCATATCAGATTATCAAAAGATAGCTTGTGGGAAACAAAAACTCAGTCCTTGTTAATGGGAAGGCTCATGGGTTCTTCAAAGCTTCAAGAAGAGTAAAACAAGGAGATCCTCTACCATCTACAATCTTCATCCTAGCACTATATTATTTTTTCAGGCTGATAGACAATCTAAGTAAAAGGAAGAATTACAATCAATATCAACATAGGTCAACCCTGAACATCTGCCATCTGATATATGCTGATGATGTTGTGATATTTTCAAGGGCAAACAAGGCTGCTGCTAGAATGCTTCAAGGATGCCTAAAAGAATCTCAAAGCATCTCAGAGTTGGAATTCAGTAAAAGAAAAAAGCCAAATACTTTTCAGCATGCAGGTTCCCACACACACCAAGCAATAGATCACAAACCTCAGAGGCTTCTCCCTAATGTCCATCCCCTTCAAATATTTGGGAGTGCAATTGCTCAAAGGAAGAAAAAAGAAATGACAGTTTGATGAAGTAGTAGATAAAACCAATAGTCATTTACAATGCTGGACAAATTTTTTCTTATCTAGTGGTGGTAGAATCACCATACTAAGGAGCATTTTTACCACATTCCCTTCCTATATATTACAAATAGCAGTGATGAAGAAAAGCACTAAACTTATGTTGGAAAGAAGCTTCAACAGGTTCATTTGGGCTAGTCAGAGAAAGCAAATGATATGGGCTAGCTGGCAAAAGATTGCAAAGCCATTTGCAACAGGGGGCCTTGGGTTCAAAGGATTACCTATCTCCAACACGTTAGCCTATGTAGACTCTGGGTAAGATTCATACAACAAGATACCCTCTGGGCACAAATTTTATCAGCCAAATACTGCACGGCTAACCACCCAAACTTAATTACCAAAAGAATTGGGGACTCCAGAACCTAGGCAAACATGCTTAGAGTCAGAAAGGATGCTGAACAAAAGTTTATATGGGACTTGGGCAATGTCAACATTCACTTTTGGAAGGATAGATGGTGCCCCTCTGAACTGCTGAAACCACTGCCTGAAAAATTCAGAGCTGAATATAAAGGTCCAGGAGCGCTCGGAGGGAAATAGTTGGTCCTTGGATAAGCTACAGTCTCTACTAACTGATCAGTCAGCACAATAATTATCCAAACTAGCGTTTGACAGAAGAGAAAAAGATCTCTTTGTGTTAAATGCTACAAATAACCAGAGCCTAACCAAAGCAATATACAACAGGTTATACAATTGGGTTGAGGTTCCCTTGGGGGAATGTTTGTGGAATAAATTCCTCTTACCTTCCATGTCCTTTTCAGCTGAAGACGCTTCAACAATTTACTTTCTACTCATGATATACTCGGGCTTAAGGGTCTGAGAGGCCCTTGAACTTACTGTCTATGCAAGATGGCTGAGGAATCAATTAGGCATTTATTTTTTACATGCCAGGTCTCTCAGGAAATCTGGAGGCCTCTGGTGACTCAGCTAAAGTCAACACCATTATTTTGGAATGAAAAATTCTTTTTGCCTGCTGGAGGGGATGGAATGACAACAAATTGGGGATCCTTCCTTTCATTGCTGCTGGATTATCAAGAAAGCTAGAAATAATATAAAATATGAAGAACATCAGGTAAGCACAATAAAGGTGGTCACAAATTGTATGGCCTTCATTAGAAAACTCATTAAATGGAAAAACTTCCCCAACATCTTGAAAATGCAAGGCACTGTTAGTCCTCTTAGATAGAAAATGAAGAATGTTTTTAGGAAGAAGCCCACACACCCTTTTCTCAAAGTGAACATAGATGGAAGATTTTACACAAAAAGTGCTAGCATTGGAGGAGTGTTCAGAGACTTTAATGATAATTTTGTGCTTCATTACCAATCACCAACTATTGCAGAGGATGTTATGGAGGCTGAAACTATGGCAATGTACTGGGCCTTAATGCTTGCAAAAATTAAACAATGGAATTGGATTCAGGTGGAGACAGACTCTTATCAGCTATTGGAGTACATGTCGGGAAGGAGTACCCAACCTTGGCAAATTATCCAGTGGATCAAATAGATGAGATCCATATTGGAGGACATGAAGATGGAGCTAAACTTTATTTACAGGGAGGGAAACAAACCAGCTAATTTTATAGCTAAAAGGGGACCTTAGTCTCAAAGGGCTTTAGTATCTACATCTCCTTCATCTCAACTTTCTTTTTTCCTTCAGGGAGACCTTTTTGATGGCCCTCACCTAAGGCTTGTGGACTCAATGCAAGCTGAGGTTGATTCCTCATAGTAGGTGGATTACATGATAAGAAGCTTCTCCCTCCTTGATGTTTCTTGCAGTGGAGACCCCTGATGCACTACCTGACCATGGAATTATGGCTCTACTTCTCTTTTGGAAATAGGCCAGTATTTTTATCCGTGTTTGGTGATGATTTTAGCCAACTCTCCCCCACAACAACTGTCCCACACCTCTGTCTAGTGATTAGAACAGGAACTCTTAGGGAAGTTTTTGGATTTGGGTGCTCATTGGAGTTTTTTAAACTTTCTTGTATTTTATAGGTTTTATCCATTTTTCCTTTTTGGATTTGGGTGCTCACCTCTTGTTTTCTTTCTCTCACATATTGATGTACTTTTAAGATTATCAACATGTAGGGAGCCATACGTAGCTCGATTTACTAATATATATATATATATATATATATATATATATATATATATATATATATATATATATATATATATNTATATATATATATATATATATATATATATATATGTATATATATATAATTGGAATTCTATCATGGTGTCATCTAGGTTTGGAGCTCTACTAGGGTTTTTTGCAAGATGAAGTTCTACAAAAGCTGGTTTATGGGTGTTTAAACAACAAAGATATCTAAGAACCATTCTCTAGCTTGGTCTTCCTTTGGAGGGCCTCGTTTCTGGTTTAAACCCCTGGTCTTGGATCTTTGTGGGGTTTACTGTTCCATTGAACTGATATTTCCATCTAGCCTACGGGTCTTCAAGAGGTGCTTCTCCTGCTTTCCAATTTTACTTGGTGGAGACTTCTTTCCGCCCCTTGTGTTTTGATTGGAGCTATTATGTTGCTGAGTTTGTTTTGATCTTTACCGAGCTTAACAAATTTTGAAGTTTATACTATTTTATTGAGTTTTTCTCTGGGGTTTATCCTTTTTTCTTTTATCTGAGGGTGAAATCTCTTTTGTTTCTCTCCCTATGGATTCTCCATTAGATGTTGAAACTAATGCTCAGTGGTCTAAAGTAACATATGCTGGGGTTGTGGGCAAATCTGCAGACATCCTCCTTGACCCTGAATAATTAGTGTTCCCTCAAGCTTTCCATGACACTGTCGCTATAAATGGTGCCAGCCCTTGCATTCTCCCATTAGGTTCCAAAGAGGGTGAACCAGCTATTTATTTCTCTCAACAGGAAATTCTTACTTTGAATGAGAAAGTGAAGTTCACTTTAGCATAATTAGCATAATGAGAAAGTGAAGTTCATTCTCCCATTAGGTTCCAAAGAGCTGTGACACCCAAAGATGGAATTGGTTCACTAAAATTTATTGGAGATTGGCAAATTAGCATAATTAATTGTAGATACTTACTTATCCAGCTATCTGGGGAGGAGGTCTATGCTAGATTATTTGCTAAACAATCTATTCAAATTGGAGGCACTACCATGAAGATTATGAAATGGTCTCCAGATTTTGACCTAAGCAATGAGCCTCCAGTCGTTCCCCTTTGGTTAAAAAGACCTGAACTTCCTCTCCCATTCTTCAATCTGAATACTCTATTAAATATTGGGTGTACTTTAGGGAGGCCTCTGAAGTGGATGCCCTCACATTTAACAAAGCTAGACTAGCCCTGGCAAGAATCCTCATTGAAAGAGATTTTACTCTACCTGAATTAAAATGGTTTTGGATTGGGTCTGACAAAGAAGGATTATGGCAGGATGTGGTTTTAGAAAAAAGACCCTATTATTACCATCATTGAAAAATGTTTGAGCACACCAAAGAAAGTGTTCTAGGCTACACCCCCCTCAAAAAAAATTGTGAACACAAAGGCAACTGTCAACCTGCCTACTGCTCAGGACCCCACTGTTGATTCTCTGGGTGTGGAACCCACACCAGTGTACAATGAGGAAAGTTTATTGGTTACATCCACAAGTTCCACAGCTCCATTTGGGTCTAATGCTTCTCCCAGGGTCATCAGGTAGGAATTAAATGAAGTTAATATTATTACCCCCTTAACCTCTGAGGGCTCACCTAATAGTGGAGGTGAGAACAATAGGGAGGTGAATGTGAATAAAAATACTACCTTGGGAGCCATTGAAAAAGTGAAAATAGCTAAAATAGGACTCTTGTTAGAAGAGGAGTGGCATGTACAAAAATCTAAGAAAAAAAAGAAGCAAGCTTCTGGAGTGCAGAAATTACAAAATGGGACTACTATGGACATAGGTGGAAAGATGAAGGTTGGGTCCTTCCCTTCTAGAGGAAGGACCATATCAAGATCTCAGCCCTCCCTCCATATTAACCCTCCCCATGATTAATCTACTATGTTGGAACATCAGAGGCATTGTCCATCCTCAGTCCTTAAAAAGACTGCTTTATCTCAATAAGAAGTATAAACTCTGGTGTTTAGTTATCTTTGAACCCATGGATCAATACAATCCTCAGAGGTTCATCAGTAAGTTCCCTATAATCTCTCATTATGCTAATAAAAATAGTGAGATTTGTTTTTTTTTGTAGAAAGGAAATATAGTTGAACATCCAGCTAGACCACCCATTGTTTATACACCTTTCTCTACAGACCCAAGGCCAATTGGAATTTGCTACTTTTATTTATGTTGGCTGTCATAAGGAGGATAGAAAAGAGCTTTGGAGTGGTCTTCAGCTAATCACTAAGGACATGAATGCCCCTTGGCTGGTTGGGGGTGATTTCAATAAGATTACTTCTACAGCTGATAAAACTGGTTGCAGGGCCCCAAACATTCATAAAATGCCATTGTTCAGTGATCAAATTCAAACGGCTAGTTAGTTTGATTTGGGGTACCATGGCCCTCCTTTCACTTGCAAAAGGGGCAAGCTGTCGGAAAGGCTTGACAGAATTCTTGTTAATGATTGTTTGTTCCACCAGTATCTCCTCACTTTTATCACTCATTTAACTCTTGCTGGTTCTAATGATAGACCTTTATTAATCTCTATCACATCCCCAAGCAATCCGGCTCAATATACTCCTTTCAGATATCTAAATATGGGTCTACACACTCACACTTCCTCAACTTTGTTGCCTCCAATCAGTTTGGGGCTAACCACCCAGATCCCCTTGTCAAACTTAGCCTTCTACACATAAAAACGAGTGAAGCCCTTAGAAAGTGGGGATGAGAAACTTTTGGTAATGTGTACTCTAAAGTTTTTTCAGATGAGGAATTTTCATTTCTTACTACACAGCCTAATCTGATTACTACCATTGAAAACTAAGATCTCCTTCTCAAACAGAAGGCCTCTATTAACATCTTTACTGATGTAGATAGAAACACAAAATTCTACCATGCTTACATAAGTTACAAGAGGAAATGCAATACCATACACTCAATCCAAACTTTTGAGGGGTGTTGAGTTAATGATAATGAAAGCATTGTCATGGGTGTTGTAAATCACTACAGATTATTGCTGAATTCATCATCTCATCTCAACACTAATATTGATGCCAATTATTTCATAAAGGATTTTGAGCTTACCAACAATCTCAAACTCACTGATCTCCCTTATGACACTGAAATATAGAATGCTTTGAATACCATTGACAACTCCAAATTTGCAGGCTCTGATGGCTTTACTACAAAATTCTACCAAAAATCATGGAACATCATTAAGAAGGATGTGACTGAAGCTATAATCAACTTTGTCAATGGTAATAACCTACCTGGCTATTTTATAGATTCCTCCTTTGTTTTATTTCCTAAAGCTGACATGTAGAAGACTTGGGATCACTGTAGACCAATCTTGCTTACTTCTATTTTTAGCAAACTTATCAGCAAGATCATAGTGAAAAAATTCAACCTCACCTATATAAGTTCATCAGCCACAATCAAAGTGCTTTCATCAAAGGGAGATGAATTACAAAAAATGTGTTGCTGGCTCAGGAGATGCTTTTGGATATGGATAAAACTAGTAGGGGTGGTAACCTGATCGATAAAATGGACATCCAAAAAAACCTATGATACTATTGATTGGAATTTTATCGTGGGGATTCTTTTAGTGAAGGGGTTTCAACCTGATTTCTGTAACCTTATTCACAGATGGCTTCTTAACAACAATCACTCTATCTTATTAATGGGAAGGCTTGGGTATCCTTCTTAGCTACCAGAGGTTTAAAGTAGGGTGACCCTCTCTCCCCAACAATTTTCATCATAGCTATGGATTATTTTTCTAGAATCCTGGATAAGGCTATCCTCACTCAACATTAATCTAGAAATCATCACAAATCCAATATGGCCATTTCTCATCTAATATATGTTGATGATGTTAAGATTTTCTCTAATGCCTAGGAAATTGTTGTTAAAAAGGTATACCAGTGTCTGATGAAATTTCAAGGCCACTCTGGTATGGTTTTCAGTCCTACAAAATGCCAATTGATCTTCAACAAGAGAGCCTCCTCTAATTATAAGCAGTGGATTTCAGTTTATGCAGGTTTCACTATAGCCAAACCTCTTATTAAATATCTGGGGTAAAACCTTATATATCTAGCTGGTCCCATTCATTCCTTTCCAATGGGGGTAGGATAATTCTACTCAAAAGCATTCTCACCACTTTTTCCTCTTACATTCTCCAAACCATTTTTATGAAGAAAAGCACACAAACTCAATTAGAGAGAGATTTCAATAGATTTTTTTTTGGTAGGACAAAGGCAACAACTTCACTGGGCTTCTTGGCAGAAGGCAACTAAACCAACCTTGGCTGGGGGTATAGGGTTTAAAGGGCAACAACTAATTCAAAACTTTTTTTTGCAAAATGTGGATAAAATTTAGAGCTCAAACTTATCTTTAGACTAAATTCATAAAGGGAAAATATTGTAAGGATCAACACCCTCTCTCATCATAAGAAAATTGGGTGACTCCAGGATATGGGTCAACATGCCCAAAGTCAGACATCTTGCTGAGGAGATGTACATTTGGGATTTGGGAGCTGGTAATGTAAATTTTTGGTTGTATCATTAGTGTCCTACGGATTGGTTAGGTGCTGCTGCTTTTGATTTTAACCCACAACTTATTGTGGCTGAGTTATGGGAGGGAGATCACTGGTCCATAACCAAACTACAATCTATTCTCTAAGAACCCTATCTTACTCAAATAACCAAAATCAACTTTGATAAGAGCAGGAAGGATAGAATTATCTAGCACAACTATACCAATCAAAGTCTTAATAAATATATCTATGTTAAGCTTTTCTGTTTGGACCTGGTTCCTTGGGGTGAAGCCATATTGAATAGATTTCTTTCCCCCTCCATGTCTTTCTTCTGCTAGAGATTCTTCAACAACCTTTTGCCCACTGATAATATAATCAAATTAAAGGGTTTGAGGATGCCCTCCAAATGCTATCTATGTCTATAGAATGACGACAACCTCAACCACCTTTTTTTTATTGGAAGTTTTCTTAATATGTTTGGACATATTTTTTGGCTGTGCTCACAGTGAATGGCTTTGATCTGGATTGGTCTACTCTGACTATTGGTTGGCATAGTTGGAAAGGCAGCAAGTATGACCCTATTCCTTTTTTAGTTTCCTGATTTCTTTGGATGTTCATAAATTGCACTAAACATGATGGCAAACATGTCCAGAACTACAAGGTCAGCAAAAATTGTGTCTCTTACCTAACCATATTGATTCAGTACAAAAACTTCCCTAACATTTGTAAGTTCAAGAGGATTGAAGCTAAAGAGCCTTACAAGATTAGAAGTTCTATTGGAAACCCCTTGAAAAGTCAACTATGAAGATCGACACTGATGGAAGCTTTAATGATTGGGGTGCTGGGGTGGGGGGAGTTTTTAGGGACTCCTCCAACAAGTGTTTGTTGTTCTTTCAAGACCCTACTGATGCTAGAGGTGCACTTGAGGTAGAACTTCTTGCAGTATTCTAGGCCTTAACTTTTGCTACTAAAGCTGAATGGTCTAACATCTGGCTTGAGGTGGACTCTCTATTACTCATAAATTTTCTGGAATTTGAAGACCAATCATCTTGGTAGAAGACAGAAAATCAAGAATCTTAAGAACATTCTCAGTTTCTATATGACCTTTATTTGTAGGGAGGAAACCAACCTACCAATTGGCTTGTCAGATAAGGTCTTCATTCCAATTCTATATTTGTTGCCACCAGACCCCCACTCCTCTAGCTCTATTACTTCATGGTGATATTATTGAGGCCACACATGTCTGAATAAAGGCTAACAAGTTTGATGGATTCAATGTCACTTCTACTAGGAGACCTCAACACTCTTCTACCATATCTCATTTGGTTTCATAATATTATAGCTTTTCATTTTCCTTTACTTTTTTTGTGGATAGGTCACCCTCTTTAGGTGTGAGTCACTTTGTATTTTGTTTTCTAGACAGGGGACCTTTCCAATGTAGTTTCTTTGTACTGTTCTTACTACTCAACATGGAGGGAGCCAAATAATGCTCTTTCTACCAATATATATATATATATATATATATATATATATATATTATTGATGCATTTAATAAGGTGTATTGCATGCTTGCAAAGGTTGAAATTAAATAAGGATAATATTATTTTTTTTTAATTTTATATAATAATAATAATAATAGTATTATTATTATTTAAATCTTTCCATGCATTTTTTACCGAACGCCTCTTTGTGGTGAAATGAATGTGCTCCCTAGGTGAAATCAATGTTTCTGACAATTGAATGGGTTCACTTTTTCGTGTGGTCCACTTCATCATCTAGGGTCCTTTGGAGCACTTTTTCGGCGATCGAGTTAAAAATGCGTCAAATTTAATTTGCGTTGAATTTTTTTTTGTTCATGGTTGATCATTTTAAAAATTGATTACGGGGCAATCGATTCGATTTAGATTCATTTGAAATTGGATATCGACTTGTTGAATATGATGTGAATTTGAAATTATGGTATTTGATTGATCATGAAGCTCAATTCGGGGATTTTGGTCAAAGTGAGTGAATTTGGTCAAATTGGACCCAATCAATGGTCAAGAATTGACTTTAGGGGTGTTTGAAATGATTTTGGAGGATTTGATAATTTATAGGCCATGAGTGGCATTTTGGTAATTTTGGCCAACTTTGGTCAAAGTGGTCAAAAGATTTATTTGAAGGGTCGAGGTGGCTTAGGAAGAAATTTGGAGTCAAACGAAAGTGTCTAGAGTCATTTTCAATAAATCTAAAAGGTTTTAAGATCTCCAAAGCATTTTTAAGTAATCGTTATTTTTGTGTTGGTGTGTCAAAAAATTGTCCATAGGTATAGCAAGTTTATAGTCAAAATTGTCTGTGTGGCATAGGGAATGTTTTGGTATCATTTATAGGACTTATTGGTGATTATAGAAAAGTTTGGAAAATTGGGTATTTTGGGAGTCGAGAGGAATTTTGCTAATTTTTTGGAAAATTGAGTATTTTGGTAATTTTTTTTAATATCAAATGTCTAAATGATAATGCTAAAAGGTTTGAAGTGGATTTTTTTATTCAATGGAAGTCTTGTTGTATTTTGAAACATCAAAATATTCAAGTGGGGTATTTTAGGGTAAATTGAGTTCAAATATTTTTTATCAACCCCATGGGTGTAATGATTGCAACATTGTGAGACAAAAATGCAATGTTTATGATGATCATGATGATTATGAATGATGACACAATGTATTGAAGTCCGAAAAAAGTGTAAAACAGTGCAATGCTTTTTTATGGTCCATATGTCCTATAGGAATTCTCATCAGGGTTCCCTTATATAATCTTTAATCTTTGTATTAAAGATTATTGATCACATATAGAACCAACATGGAAAATTGAGATTTAGTTGAAAAGTCTAATGAGAAGGTGGGTACTATTTCTAAAATGCTAAGATAGTCATTAGGAAAGTCCTAAGGCTAGATCCTAGTCACTAAAGAAAAAACCCAAAACCCTCACCCAAAAGTGAGGTTAACAATTGGAGTTAGAGTCATAACGTGTATATAGTGATTAATTTGTTCATACATAGATTCATATTATTTCTCTCAGTCATTCTCTTCAAGATATATTTTAAACTATGGTTCTTTTGAAGTTGTTGTTGTTGTCTTTCCTTGTTCCTTTTTAAAGTCCATGTAAACCTTGAACTTTGGCGATTTCATTTTATCAAAGGTTGAATTTTCTCTTTCTCATCCTCGACTTCGGCCTCGACCTCTGGTATGACTTTGAAATGAGTTCTTATGCATTGAAGAAGAACTTTCATCAACTTTTTTTTCTTTATTTTCTTCATTCATTTTCTTTTTGTCTATATTTTTTTTATTTACTACTGCCTCTCTAGAGAATATTGTTTTTCTCTAATGGGGTGTAGTATGATGCATCTTCATGTACACAAATTTCATGAATAGACAATGGTTGTAAGTCTCCCATGATGCAACATTCTTGTCCTTTTTACAAGTATTCAATGAATTGATGTAATTAAGATGGCACCATTTTAACTTAATGGAGGAATGGTCGGCCGCGTAAGGCGTTAAATAAGGTTTCAGAATCAATAACATGAAATTTTGTCGTTGTCACCAAATTATCAATTTTTAGAAGCAGTGTTATGGATTATACAGCTCGTTCACCATGTTTATTGAACCCTTTTTACATCATTTTGTCTATTGTTAATTTATCTGCGTCGATGTCCAAATATGCGAGAGTTCTTAAATTCATGATGTTAATCAAGGCACAAGGATCAATAAATACTCTTGGAACTATCATATCATTGATGTTCATCGTGATAGATAGTGGACACTTATGTTCAGTAATACCAAACAACAAGTCATTATCAGAGAAGGTTATCCTGGTCTGTTTTTCTAATGAATAAGCCTCACTTGAAAGAACACTAATGAGTTGAGCTAAACAAATTTGGAGATCTTTTGTTAAAGAATCCCTCATTTCTTGGGAAAGAATAAGGGCATTATAAATGCTCAACTTTGATGGTAGCTTTCTTAAATGAGTTATTACATTATAATCCACTTTATAAGTATTATCCTTATTTTCCTTAGACGAATCGGAGGAATGGTTTTCTCTGGTGTCACTATCTATTTTTTCTTTTCTTTAAGTTTCATTCTTGGAGATAAAACCTTTCCACTTCGCAAGTTAATTTTAGTTATTTCTTTTGGTATGTTGTCCAATTTTTTTTCTTCTAAGTCAGAAAGTTCCAATTCTATGGAAATCGATATTTGTTGCAGTTCAAGTGTTATGTCATCATTTTCACTCTAGATGTCATTATTTTGATTATCAATAGTATCATCATATTTGTGTATGATTTGGATATTGTATACATGATTGAAATCAATTTGTTCATTTTCAGAAATGATGTAAAAAATAATTAAGATTTAAGCAGAATGAGGATTATTATAATTCATATTAGTGTTGTACAAAAATTCATACAGAGTCAGTGACTCGAGGGATGTTGATCTCATTTTTTTTAGGGTTAGTTTTCCTCTTTAGTAGCCTAGGGACTTTCCTATAGAATATTCCTAGAAAACTAGAAAAGGAACCCTCACTATTAAAAATTATCCACTCCTCTTTACTCAACTTGAAGCTCTACATATTGTCCTAAACTCTAGCACTTAAATGGTGGGATCACTATGGGGGAGCTCAAGGAGAGTTCCCATAGGACTGCTGAACCTTAGTATTGACCCTGGGTGTTGTTCTAGAGCTAAGTCACTCACTACACTCACTACAACTCACATCACTCACAATCACTCACAGCCCTAAACCCATGAATTTCCTAGTTTTGGTCCCTTGATCTTTTGGGAGACTCATGTAGATGGTCTCCTAAACCTACTAACCTCAGGCTAAGGTTTAGCTAAAACCAGTACATAAAGGACCTAAATGAGGATTCCATTGGTCCGTAGCTCATTTATGATGGTTAGCTCCCCAATTCTACCCAAAATACCCAACTTATCCTTTTACCCCTAAACTCCCCCAAATTACCTAAATACCATTTGAAACCCTAAATTTGGCTAAATATCCCGAAATTCTATATTTTACACAAAATTGTTCAAAAATCATTTCAAACCTTTTGAAAACAACCAAATTACCCGAAACCACCCAACAATTCTAAATTTAAGAAAATACCCCCAAAATTGCCAAAATTACAAAGATGCACTTGACACCCCAAACTCTCCCAAAACCTCAAAAATTACTCCAAATGTCTCCAAAACAAATTTGGACCCGTAAATTGGACCCAATTTAGCCAATTTGACCATTTTGACCAATATCCCCAAATTGCCTTTAAAGGCACAATTTCTTCAAATTTACCTCAAATGTCTATCAGTATGGTCCTAATTTCCCCCAATTTCAATTCTAAACTTAAATTCACCTTCTATATGATTCATATAAAACAAATCTAAGCTCAATTTACCCATGCTTTGAGCCCATTTTAATCTAAGTCAAACCCCCAATTTTTAGCCACATGGCTTAATCTCACCAAATTGAACCCTATAGCCTACTCAATTAGCCTCAACTTGAATCCTAAACTCTTCATAACAATCCTACATACCAAACTAAGCTTTAAATTGGCCTTGTTAAAGCCTCAATGTTATTTTATTTTGACTTAAGTCCAAAAGCTCCAATTTTGCCCCAAATTGGCTGTCCCCAAATTCCACCTATTTGAATGCCTTAGCCCAAAAATTGGAACCCAATTTATGTTAAAAAGTCTGCATGATGTTCTTATTGTCATTTTCAACAACCAATTTGTAATTAGCTCAAGCCTAGCCAAATCTAAACCCAAGTCTATCCTAACTTGCCTAAATTGAGGAAAATTCAAAAAATCCTTCAAATTGTAATAATTTAACTCAAAATCCTTTCAATCCTACACAAAAACTGTTCAATACAATCACCTACATAATTTTTATCAACAAATTGGGCTCAAAGTCGTGGATAGCCTAGCCCAAACCTAAGCTTTAGCCAAATTGACGCACATGGACCCCTTTAACAAAAATTGACCTAGCCATGTCAAGTTGGCCAACCAAAGACCACCACAGCAAAATTTTGGACCTTATTGACTAGGATAGGCCCCATCAAACCACCCAAATTAGCCATGGACCAAGGGTTCCCCAAATCAAGGGATTTACTTCCAAAATTTCTTAAGCATAAAGGATTTTTGCTAAAACTAAACACGTGCCCAAATAAATTGTTGTGATTGATTCCCCTGGCTCACCTGACTTCTTAGCCACCTCCCCTAGCCTTGCCGGCCAACCTAGTCACTAGAGGAGCCAATACCATGAGCCACCACCAAAAAATCCAAACCCAATTCAAACCTAGAGGCCACCTCATCCCATTTGAAATTAAGAGTCTCTCTGCTCTACACATAAGTAACACTTTGCACCCATACATTGGCCCACAGAGCAACCCTAAGCCATTTTTATAAAAGCTTCACCTCCATGGCCATGGAAGTTGTGCTGAAATTTTCTCAAGGAGACCACTTCAAATTGCTATCATTGCCTCTTTGAGAACTCCTCAGTACAACCCAACCATTTCCTTACCCTAAATCCCCTTGTTGGAGTTAAATTTTTTAGCTCAAATCCTTGCCGGAGACGAGACATATACCTCCACACCTCCACAGTGCACCAAATCGAAATTAAACTCACCCACACCATCACTACAGTGAAAGAAAAAGAAGCCCATTCAAATACCCCTCATACAGAGCCTCTACACTAGACTTTGATCAACACCCAAATTCGGCCTTCATAAAAAATGGGTCTAGACCTTTCAACATGACCAGAAGCTCAATCCCTATGACCATATGATTGAAGCTTCCCTTCTCAGGCAAAGGTATTGAACTTCCCCTCTTCTCGAGCCTATTTTGATTCTCCATTTGATTAGGGTTAATTTAATGGCATGTTTACCATATGGATGTGTTTGTCACACTTCGGCGAGTCCAAAAGATTAAACCTGAGGTCATTTGGTTGAGAAATGGGGGAGATTTTAAAGTTTTAAGGTTTGCGGTCACGTGTTCACTCTATTTGGGGATGGTGACGCAGAGCCGTTGCATCATGCGTGTATGAAATGGAGGGCTCTGATTGCACAAGATGGGAGCGTGGTTCATAAAGCGTTGGACGAGTGAGTGGCTACGTGGATGGCGGCATCCAACCAGAGCACGCCACGTGTGTTTTCAGAGCGGCCTAGGATCTAGTCAGCACCGCACGTTTAAATAGAAAATAGGGATTTATTTGATTTATTTATTTTTCTTGGTGTGAAAAAATCACAAAAATAAAATTAAAATACCCTCTTACTCAGTGAACAGGGGAGAACAATGTGGAAGTAGTTTAAAACTTCTTTGATGCAGATTTTATTTTTAATTAATTAAATACTATTTTGAGTCTTCTAATTCTCCATGCATGTAGATATTTCACCATGGCTTGAAATTTGACATGTTGTTTCCTCTGTCTTAGCAAACATTCTCTAATTTTTTCAAGGTCAGAGAAGATCTCTAAACAGATATCCATATTTTTCAAGTTTATCACTATTATTTGCATAAATTAATCATAATTATTTACATGTTGCTTAGAAAAATCCAAAAAATTTTGGGAAGGTTTTCCAAGACTAGGGAACCCTTTGGGAAATCTTTCATGAGTTAAGTCATTAAGAATGCACCTAATTTTCACAGGCCCTTAAACACAAAGAAATTTAATTTTAGGATACACACACATCTAAATGACTTAATTTTTAATCTCCACTATAATTTAATTTTCACAGAACTCCCATAAAAAAAATCAAAACATTTGGAGCTCATTTGATAACTAAAATTGATTTTTTAAATTAAATGGCATTATTGGCACTAAAAGAATTTTTAATAAATAAAGTACAACTCAAAGAATCATAAAAATTAGTTTCGGGAGTTCTCTCTGATAAGGAGGATTCAGTAAAAATAAAATTGTAATTACAATAAAAACTTCAGTTTTAAGCCCATTTTAAATATCTAAATAATTAAAAATTAATAAAAATTACAAAATTAATAAAAAATGTTTGCAAATGTTCTAGATTGTTTCCTAAGAACTTAAGAGCAATTAGAATATTTTTCCTTATTTTCCAAGTGATGATATTGAATTTTAAAGCTTAAAATAGTTTTTAAAGGCTAAAAAATGGATTTTCACTTAAATAATTCTAACAATTCAAAATAAATAAAAAAAAGTAAAATTTGTTTCTTTGGGTTCTTTTACCTCTGGGAGACTTAATAAAAATATAAGACTTAATTTTCCACATTTTAAAATATTTTATAAATAATAAATATTCCAGAAATTAAAATAATTCTAATAATTCAAATAAGGTTAAAAAAAACATGAAATTTGATACTAAAGATTCTCTTATCTAATTCAACATCCAATACAAATTTTAAAAGATTAGGCATTGCTTTGGTCAAGTTATGGAATTTCCTTTGAAAAAATCCTACTTTTTTCAAAAAAAAATATGTAAAATAAATTTAAATTTGAAAAATCACATTTTCTCCTCTCATGTCCATGCGTGAGGTAGGATAAATATCACAAAGTCATTTTCAGTAACTTTGATAAATTATTAAGTGATAGAGCCTTAGGGCAAAAGTGTAATTTTTGAAATTTAGCCATAATTAGCATTTAGGCTTAACTCAAGAAAGGGAAATGAGCAACCTTTGATCCTAATCAACATTTTTGGATGATAGAAACATAAGGGATTAATTGGGTTCATTTTTCCTAATTAAAGATAAATTTGTATATTCCTAAGTTATTGAAATTTGGAAGCTTATTAAATTAAATGATCCTAGACTTAGAGGTATGGCTTTGGAAGTTAATAACTCACTAATTTAATACCCCTACTTGGTGTTCAAATGACTTCTAAAAAAAATGAATCGTCATCACTTAAAAATTCAATCTCTTTCAAAATAACTAAGACATCTACCAAAATCTTAAGGGCTTAGCAGTGAATTAAGCTGAATCGAACTTGGTTAAATGAGGATTACAAAAGTAAATGAAACTAAAATTTGAACACCTTTAAATTACTACAAGCCCAAGTTAAAACTAAAATTGGCTAAGTGTCTTAATAACATTAATTTTTGCTTTTAAGAGTCCTCACCCACATAATCCTCAAATTAAATTATAAGTGATAATTACACTACTCTTAGTGATAATTGAAACATCAATGTTCTGAGCAACATAATAAGTTTAAATAAGCTCAAAATTTTTCACCAGATAGTGAGAGGGAGGCATGGACCTGCTTCTTTCTTCAGATCTGTTTGATACCTTAGATGTCTACTAAACTTAATATGTTTGGCTTAACAAAACCATCCTTAACCAAAAAAATAAGGGCCCATAAAGATATGACCTAGGGATGGGTTGATCACCAAAACCTTATTTTCCTGCTTTATATAAAATGCTCTCACATGCATTTTGAGTTTCAGGTGGTGGAATGCGAAGACTCATCAGGTAAGCTTTTATAGTTTACAGTACTGTCTTTTCTTGTACTTTCCACACTATGCTTACTTACTTGCATGTTTGAACCAAAAACACATACTTGCATGTCAAATAATGATGTCACCCTGCATGAAAATCAAAACTGTTAGGATAGCAGTGAAACCAAAACCAAAATAAAAATCAACCAAGATAAAGTTCACCACCACAATATTTAAAATATAAAACAACTCAAAATTAATCACAAACAACACCAAACAACAATTGTAATTAAATTAAGACGTCTTTATCGGATGATCGGCCTCGGAGGAGGTAACTGATGGTTGCTAACCATGCTTCCCATAGTCTAAATGACAGTACAAAACTCATTAAGTTGAGTTTAGTAAATTCATTTAGACTATGTGAATCCAATAGAAATAATGGTACCAGAATGAGGGAACCGTAGGATCCTAACAGGTGACACTATAATTAATTTTCGCATGCCCCCAGAAAATTTAAAGAACTTTAACCATAGGGCCACTTGATTTGACATCATAACTTGACACCATAAAAAACTTAAACTTGTTATGACAAGGAGCTTGGAGCTAGTATGGTGGGCAGCACATCCATCTTCAACAACAAAGCCTCTCTACATCAGCTAAACCATTATTTCTTTAGAATTAAACAACAAGCCATAGGATTTCCAGGTTGTTTGCTTATGCAACATAAATCTTCACCTCATCTTTAGGCCTTTGTACAACTCTATTGTACAATCTAAGCCCTAACTCATCTTCGGATTCTGAGGTTGTCGTTCGTTTTGACCTAAATCCTCACATCTTCCATGCTATTTGTGTGATCATTTCACACAAATGTAAGCCATAAAAAATAAAATTTGTAGGGTGAAACACTAAAATAATTTCTCCTTAAAACTGAAGCCAAACAGTAGGATAGACTAAGAAGTCACCGAGGTTCTACTCTGTATCTATGACATCCCCTAGCTCTTCCTCCTTTGGACTCTACAATAAAATGTTTCAAATTTGAGCCGTTCCATTTCACACCTCTTTGTCCGATTTTATTGAAAAGTCCTATCCTTTTAACCTCTTTGAAGATAATATTTCCTGATTTTCATCCAGAGTTTTCTTAGGTGACTTCGATCATTTAAGATGTAATTATGTATAAGGGCTTGCCTTTAGAGGAAGCTTTTTTGAACCGAGCTTAATATAAACCCTATTTAATCCTTCATATTAAATAATGGAAATTGTCGGCAAATAAAACAGTTTTGTAAACCAAACGGATGTCATATATTTCTTAGTTTATTTGATCGAGCCTCATCCTCAAGTCTTGACTCTATCGTTCAAGATAGATATAGGGTTTGATGTACAATGCTCTTTCATTTAAACTGTAAAAAAAATGGGGTCATTCATATTTTTTTAAAACATAGATATATATGTAAATTAGAGTGTCCTTCTGAAGCGGTGACAAAATTGTGATTCTGGTGACTGACAGCTTCTTATGGGCAACTCCACAACTAAAATAATGTCGACAAGGGATTTCCTCCCTTCCTCCAAGACAACTATCCTTGTAGAACTAGAAATAGGAGGTACATAAGTGATAGTATCCCCTATATTTACAAGACCTCTAACCCTTTTTTATTCTTTTTTTTCTTCTTCTTTTCTTTCTTAGAAGATTGAGTGTTTTGTAGGTCTATGAGAGTCTCCTTAAGAAGTTCTCCTTGAGCAGTACTTTGTTGTCTTCATTATTTTCACGAATATATTCATCGACTAAAATCATGTTAACAGAACTATTTTCAGGTTCTTTCAAGTATTCTTTCGGGATAACTATATTCCCTTCATTGAAATTAGGCTCTAGCAAATCTTTAAAGGCGATGCATTCTCCAATTTTGTGTCTGAGCATACTGTGATAAGGACAATATTTAGGATGGCCTTTCATATCGACTTCTTCGAGTCGCTTAACTTCAGGTAATTTGAATTCTGGTATCCTTAACAAACTAAGGAAAATCTTCGCAACAGCTTCTATTTTGAATGGATATTCTTTATTTTGTCTTTCGACCATTGATTTCTTTTCTATCGATATTGGTACTTGTTGTTGGAACTATAGTTGTGAAGATAACTGCGGTTATTGTTGGCTATTATTTTATCATTATTGATTTGGTTTGGCTGCACTTGCATCCCCTGCTTACCCTTTTCTATTATTGTAGATTTCTTTTCAAATGACTTGACTGGCTTAGTATTTTTTGTCTTTTCTGTTGTGCTCATTCGCTTGGCTTCCTCTTGAAGATTAGCAGCTTTATTGAGCAACTTTTCAAATGTTTTTCTTGTGAATCCTTTAAGCATGAATGTTATAGGACTGTGAATATTTTTTAGCAGGATTTGAACCGCATGCTGCATTTGGAGTTGTGGTTCACATTTCATGCTAAGATTTCTCCAGCGCAAAATGTAATCCACAAGAGGTTTTCCAAGTTTTGCTTTTCCACAACTAGGTCTCCAACAGTTATGTGATGTTGCACTCAGACAAATTGTTGAATAAAGAAATTTTCCAATAAAATGAAAATTTTAACAGATCCATTAAAAAGCTCATCGTAACAATAAAAAGCTAGTCCTGTTAGGCTATTGATAATTTGTCAGAATAAGAGAGTGTCACATCCACCTGCATTGCAGCAAATTGCTCTAAAATGAGCTAGATGCTGACGTGGATTTCCATTTCCATCAAACATTTTGAAAAGGGGTGGAACAAAAGCTTTAGGATATTGGACTAAATCAAATTCCACTGGATAAGGTCTATTCTTTAGAATTAATGATACGGACATCACCTCAGCCATTGTTTCTTTCAAATTTTGTTCCACTAATTGTGTAATATATTTTTCTGGAATTCCACTTTAAGTGGAATCCCTTTTATTGTGTTAAATTTCTTTCATTTCTTTGGGTTTCTTTTTTTGTATTCAAGTATATGTATTACTTGCGGCCTAACAATTTCAATAGCAGGTTGTGGAGTGGTTTGTGATGGATTTTGTGTGGTTGTCATCATTTCCTCGATCTTTTTTTCGATATGATTGATCAATTCATCTCGTTGCCTGATAGCCATTTGTAATTCTTTAGTTTCATTTTCTTCATTTATGGGAAGTGACTCCCTTGTTTCTTGTGCTGTAGATGCGGCTTGAGTCTCCACCATGTTTATCTAAACATATTCTTCTCTTTAATTGTTAGAAGAATTTTTTTTCTTTGTGTGTATCTAGTATTTTAATGTTAAATTTTAGTTTTTTCAGCCTTTATTTGAATGATTTGACAAGTTTTTTCTCACAATCATTTTCTTGAAGAATATCTATTGAAGTATTCATAATATTTGATGTTTCTCCTAATAATTCACGTTTCCCTACATTATTTTTCAGTATAGGATGGGAAATTTCAGGAAGTACATCAATAGATTGTGAATATTTCTACCGGATAATGCATCTTAGCAGACATTTCTTCTACTTCTAGGATCAATTTATTGTGTCTTATGCTTTTTGTTAGAAAATTTGAATCTTCCATTTTTGATCCCAACAAAAGTTTGGGATTGTAATTGTTGGTTCATCTCTGGATAATTAGAATTTCCTTCTGCAAGGATTCTCCTTTTCATGGTTGTAAAGACTACACATCCCATTTTATTCAGGAGTTTAGAAATCAAACATCTTTCTTTCCGGACAAGTCTTTTAAATACAGAATATATCCTTTGAATAGATGGATAGTTTTCTTCTCTTGAATGTTGATATACGTCATCATCATATTTTACAGGTACTAGACAAAGTTTTTTCTTATTCTGGGATCAAACATTTTCATCTGATTCAAATGTTTTAGATCTATTATCTCTTTTCTTTTTTTCTGTTAAGAGATCAATTTTTGTTCCTTCCTTGAGTATGAGTTAGTGGAGCAGCTTTAGAACTGGAAACAATTTCATACACAGACATTGAAATATTATCTTCTTCCATGCAAATTTTCTTACCCTTACGATAAACTTCTTTCTTTATTTCCTCAAAATTAAAATACTCTATGGGAGGTTCTTGAGAAAAATTTTCTAAGAGGAGGCAGTTTTCATAAAGATATAAATCAAATTCATCGAGAGGTTTCGCAACTACTTGAGATGGAATATTCATCATATATGGAGTTTCATTGATTATTCCAAAATCATTTTGTGGGAAGTAAATATCTTCATTTATTGGTGAATTGAGTTCTTGATAAAATGAAAGACTGATATTGGAGAATCCATCCTAAAAATTCAAGGGAAAGTGTGTCAAAATTATCTATTTTATAAACTAGGAATTTATTATGTCGTTTATGTTATGTCGCTTAAAGATTTTATCATGAATAAATTTTAGAATATTTAAAAAGATGTTTTCAAAAAGGAATATTTTGTGAAAGATGAAGAGAGTGATTAATCCCCGGTGGAGTCCCTAAATCTCTCTTGGTGGCAATCAGGACTAATGGCGATCTGATCACTGCCAAGAGGGGCGTGCATGGTGTGATATTGTCGGTTTGAGGAGTCACCACTCTATTTATCTATCTCTTTGCCCTAATTTTTGAATAACTCATACTATTTGGATTGTGTTAAGAATCCTTAGAAATTAAGAAACTCAAAAAATAACAAGACAGTGGCAAAGAATTACAGAAGATGGAGAAAGAAAATATTAGGTGACAAACCTATAGTGGAAATCATTAAAATATGTCATTACTAAAGTTTTCCAAGAAAATTTTGTGACTAGGGATTGTCTTTTGGTCATTTAATTCTCTTATAGGAGCAAGTTCCTATAGTTAATTATATCTTAGATAAATAAAATTATCTAAGAACACTCCTAATTAACGTCAAACAATCATTTTCAAAAAATTTTTATGAACACCAATTGTTGAATCTAAAGGGAATGTCAAATTGTTTTATATAAAAGTTTAAATTTTATGTCTATTCTAAAAATTTTAGGTTTTGTGGATTACCTAAAAGTTTTAGGTTTTGTGACTGTCCTAAAAGTTCTAAGTTTTGTGACTGTCCTAAAAGTTTTAGGTTTTGTGACTATCCTAAAAGTTTTAGGTTTTGTGACTACCCTAAAAGTTGTCATTTTTATTATTTTGTTTATGTCCTTTTGTTTTGTTTTCTTGTTATTTTTTCATTTGGTTTTGGAATCCTACTTTTGAATATCATCTCGCAAAACAGAGTTTGCACCCCCTATAACATTCAAAATAAATCTAAAGCGAGATTTTACTGATATCTCCAGCTAACCTACAGAAACTAGATTATCATGAGAAAATTCAATTTATTGTCAATATTTGAACGCTTTGATTGAATGTCCAAATCAACCTAGAGATTTTGATTAAGTCTAATATAAATTAGACTTTGAGAGTTTCATTGTAAACTTGGGAATTATAGATTCATTGTCAATTGAATCTAAATTGGAACTTAAATTTAAGTTAATTCAAACCTCAAAACAGTATGAGCTGAGTCTGAGTTAACTTGGATTAACTTAAGTTAGGTCAAACTCAAGTCAGGCCCATTGTAAGTTAAACCTAATGTTTGATTTAACTTGAATTCAAGTTAGGTTAAATTCAAGCTAGGTTTTGGTTTTGTCAGGGTTAATGTAGGTTGGACCTAATTTTTGGGTTACCTTGATTTCAAGTTAGTTTAAACTTAAGTTAGGTTTTGGTTAAGTTAGGTTCAATGACGGTTGAATCTAATGTTTTATTTAACTAGAATTCAAGTTAGGTTTTGGTTAAGTTAGGTTCAATGTGGGTTGAACCTAATGTTTGATTAGACTTATATTTATTAATTAATCCTTATTTGGTTAAGGTTTAACTAATTAATTAGACTTATTAGGGTTTTAGTCTAATTAGATTATAGTTAATTAAACCTAATTTGGGTAAGGTTTAATTAATTAATTAGACTTAAATAAACCTATTTTTGGTAAAGTTTAACTGATTAATTAGACTTATTATGGGTTAAGTTTAATTAGATTAAGGTTGAATAAACCTAATTTGGGTTAGGCTTAATTGATTAATTAGACTTATTAAGAGTTAAGTCTAATTAGATTAAGATTAATTAAACTTAATTTGGGTCAGTTTTATTTAATTAATTAGACTTATTAGGGGTTAAATCTTATTAGATTAAAGTTAATTAAACCTAATTTGAGTAAGGTTTAATTGATTAATTAGACTTATTAGAGGTTAAGTCTGATTAGATTATAGTTAACTAAACCTAATTTGGGTAAGGTTTAAATGATTAATTAGACTTATTAGTGATTAAGTCTAAATAGATTAAGGTTAACTAAACATAATTTGGGTAAGGTTTAAATGATTAATTAGACTTATTAGTGATTAGTTCTAATTAGATTAATGTTAATTAAACCTAAATTGGGTATGGTTTAATTGATTAATTAGACTTATTAGGGGTTAAGTCTATTTAGATTAAGGTTAATTAAACATAATCTGGGTAAGGATTAATTGATTCATTTGACTTCTAGTGATTAAGTCTAGTTAGATAAAAGTTAATTAAACCTAATTTGAGTCAGATTTAATTGTTTAATTAGACTTATTATGGGTTAAGTCTAGTTAGATTAAAGTTAATTAAACCTAATTTAGGTCAAGCTTAATTGATTAATTAGGCTTATTAGAGTTTAAGTCTAATTAGATTAAAGTTAATTAATCCTAATTTGGGTAAGGTTTAATCGATTAATTAGAATTTTAAAGTATAATTAGATTAAGGCTAATTAGACCTAATTTGGGTAAGGTTCAATTGATTAATTAAACTTATTAGAGGTTAAGTCTAATTAGATTAAAGATAATTAAACCTAATTTGGGTAAGGTTTAATTGATTAATTAGACTTATTAGAGGTTAAGTATAATTAAATTAAAGTTAATTAAACCGAATTTGGGTAAGGTTTAACTGATTAATTTGACTTATTAGTGGTTAAGTCTATCTAGATTAAATTTAATTAAACCTATTTTAGGTAACGTTTAATTGATTAATTTGACTTATTAGGGATTAAGTCTAATTAGACTAAAGTTAATTAAATTTAATTTGGGTAAGGTTTAATTGATTAATTAGACTTATTAGGAGTTAAATCTAATTAGATTAAGGTTAATTAAACCTAATTTCGGTAAGGTTTAATTGATTAATTAGACTTATTAGTGATTAAGTCTAATTAGATTAATTTTGACTTAAACCTAATTTAATTAAGATTTTAATAGTTTATCAAGTTTAATATGGGATTAGATCTAATTAAGGTTTACTGAACTAAACGTAACATGATTAAGGTTTAACTTAATTTAATTAAGTCTAATTAATGTCTTTAGACCTAATTATGGTTCACAAGTTGAGGTTTGAGATAGGTCCACTTGGGTTTAAACCTGAAGATGTTGACTTAGCTCATGGTATGATGAACCAAGTTTAAGATTCTTTATTTTGGAGTTTTGATTGTTTTTTTTTCTTTTAAATTATATTTTTTTTAAGAACCCTAAATGATAAAATGTCATTTTTAAATTTTTAAATGTTTAAAATTTGACTTTTTAAAGATTAGGAATGTCACTCTAAAATTTTAACCATTTTAAAATTTAGTTTCTAATTTCAGTAATTTTTTTAATTAATTTTGAAGACCATTACAAAATTTGATAGAAATTAGAAAATTGGACCTTAGAGAATTTTCTTAATCTTGGAAAAATCAGAGAATGTCTACAAGGATTGAAATATGGATCTATGGAAATTTGAGAATTTTTTGAGTTATAAATAATTTTTATTAATTAAATTACTCGAGAGAGTAATTAATTAATTAATTATTAAATATAAGATAATAATTTCAATTTTTGAATCCATAATTTTCTGCTTGTCTCCCTAATTCTAAGGATTATTTAATTTTTTTTTGTAAATTTTTAGTGCAAAGATATGAATTTTTCAAGCTTTCAAAATTTAATTAAAGAAGAAAATTTAAATTTTACTATTTATCCACATATGTGCTAAGTGTATCCTTGTACTGGTGGAAAAACTATGTGGTGTTGTTTGATTGAGCATGATTTCCATGCAAGCAGCCACGTGGCTCGTGATTTTAAATCCCTTTGTATGGATAAAATTACGGTTCGACAGTATCTTGGCCGTCCATTTTTAATACATAAAAAATGGACGACATCCCATCATCTTCCCCAAATCTCTATTTCTCGTGGACCATCCATGATCCAAGGGCAAGATCTCTCTTGGATATTGATGAAACCTCAAGGGGATTGTTCCATAAGTTTCATCATGGTGAAACGAGCACATCTATATGGATTTGTAGCGGTTTTGAATTTATCTGTTTCAAAAGATCTAAACCGAATGCAAATTAGGTTAATTTGACCATACCTTGGTTTAATGAGGTGAAGCCTCAATCAAATTTGATAAGATCAGTGGTTAGGTGCTCATACAGCTCCTTGTAGGTCCAATTTGAGGTGAAATTGGGTCCGAGCAAAAGTTCACCAAAAGTGGCTCACGGCTTGATGTGGAACTAGGTCAAAGCTCAAGTGAAGATCTAATTTTGATTGGAATCTTCTTCTTGCACCTCAGGGAAGGTGTAGGAAGAGTTAATTTGTTGATTGGGCGGGGTTTTTGTTAAACCCAAAGAGTGTCCTGCTTTTGAGGATTTCGTTGTGGCTAAATTGGAAAAGAGCAATTGGTTTAAAGGCTTGATTTTGGAGGGGATCAATTGCCTATGGAGTAGAGAAGAAGTTTTCTGTTGGGAGCATTTAAGTTTGAGCAATGTAATTAGGTCTATTCCTTTTTTTGTGTGGCTCATGGTTTTGTTCTATAAAAAGGCTTTAGAAGAGCCATGAATAAACCTTAATCAACTTAGGTTCATTTGGGGATGTTATTGACCACATTAATGATGTTTTCAAGATATAATTTTGCCTAAAGATAAGTTCATTTGATTTTCCAAGGTTAAACCCATGTGGAGTAGGTTTTAACTTAAATGCTTGGCTTTCCCTCATTGGCTGACCTACTAGGTGGATAATGTTGGCTAAAATTTGCTGAGATAGTGATGCACAAAAAAAAACAAGAATATTTAGACCTATATTTTAAACTAATTTTTAGTTATATTACAATTTAAAGGAAGATACTTCTCATGTTTTATTATAGGTTATTGATTTTTAGAAGTTGAAGCAAAAAAGAAGCAAAAAGGATGGAATTTGGAGTCAAAATAACGTCTTTGAAGAAATACTCAGAACAGAGACCGGACCATCCTCAACTCTGACGATGTCAGGAGAAGTGTCAATGGTGTCATTTAATAGAGAGCATAGACTTTATATACGTGCTACTGACACTGACGGTGCAAGAATGGGCGTCGATGGCGCCCATGTCAGTGTAAGACCTATTTCTAAAAGATTTAATGAATTTGGATGCTTTTTGAAGAGTTTTTGGATGCACCTATTGCAAAACCGACATTAGGCTCTATTTATAGCTGAAATTGATCAGAATAGACCCCCTTCGACCATTATCCGCTCTCTTCCATGTTATTCCACATTCCCCACAGCCACTTATAGTCCATTGGTCATTAATTTCTTTAGAGTTTTGAGTTTTTGTGGTGAGTTTAAGTGTAAATTCTTCTCTAACAGTGTTAGAGAAGGAGAGAAGTGAGAGATTTCTTCTTTTTACATCTTCTAAGAGAGGTTACAAGGGATTTGCTTCGAGAAAGAGTTTCAGAAAAGTATTGTTTGTTTATTATTGTTGTATGAACGTTCTTTTATATGTAAACTTTGTGTTTTGTTGTATCTTTCTCATGAAATCTGAGTAGTTTCGTTTATCTTTCTCCCTACTCTAGGAAATGGTGAAATGATAAGATATTTTGGATGTGCCAATTTTAAAATATAAAATAAATTTTGATGGTTTTTTTACTTTGTTCTTAATTTACTTTTTGATCTGGCCAATTGAATTGTTAAAATATGTTGTGAAACATATGATCCGGGAAATGGAGTATGAGCTCTACAATAATTGTGAGAATCACATTTAATTTCATGAACGAGTATTTCATTCATAGAATTAAGTGAAAATAAATAGGAAAATATACTTTATTGGGTCAAGAATTACAGATTTTAGGGTGACAGACTAAAATCCTTCATTTAATCTTAGTGTTTAAGAACTAAAGTGAACGCTAGCCTTCAGGGGAAGGAAAGTGGGAGCTCTAGAGTGAGAGCCAGTATCCTCCTAGCCTAACCACTGATATAGGGACTAAAACTGAGATTAACCAATGATTTTTTATAATATTGAATCAGGGTAGAGAATTAAAATTGCTTTTATTTGACACAATACACATTTAAACCATTTATCTCATGTCATTTTACCCAAAACTCATTGTAGTGGGAAATAAGCTTTCTCATATTAGAAAACTTCATCACTTTATTAGTTACTGTTTAAACTTTACATTTTAGTTTTGCTTGTAGTTAATAATTTAGTTTAGCTAGTATCTCAAACAATTCAAAATTAGTGATAGTAATTTCATTTTATTTCTGTGAAATTACTAGGCAATTTATCATTTGAAATTTAAACCTTCCTCGTGGGATCGATATTTGGGACTTAAATTGAAAGTCTTATATATTGGAAGGTTTAAGTTTTATATTTGATAATGATACATATACTTGCGTAGAATCTAAACATAAATTTCTTAGTCATAAAAAAAAGTATCAAGTTTTTGATATCGTTGTAAAGTGAAGTTAACTTTATAAGTTTTACACAACTATACTTTTGGGATCAAGTTTTTGGCATCGTTGTCGGGAAGGTAACGGTAAATTAATTCGATTTGGTAAATTACAAAATTTAGAGATAAAATATTAAAAAAATATTATTAGAAAAATAAAAAATTATAATATATATATATAAGAGTATTTTTAAGAAATTTTTCTTTGTTTATTATTTTTAGTTATGCGAAATATTGGATCTGAAGGTTTAGTACGTTACAATTCAAAAATAAAACGTATTATTAGAAAAATTCAAAAACAACAAAAAGAAATTAAAAATTTGAGCAAAATGGCAAATAAGTTAGATAATCAAATAAATGAAAATCAGCAAGAACCCTTAAAAGAATATGCTAATCTGATAGCAGATGAACTTCACTTGACTATTCAAAATCCTGAAGTTGCTATTAATTCATTTGAGCTTAAACCTGCTATTATTCAAATAGTACAAAATAATCCTTTTGGAAGTTCACCTACTAAAGATCCTAACATACATCTTGCTAGTTTTCTAGAAAAATGTGCTAGCTTTAAATATGATGGAGTGTCTAATGATGTTGTTACGATTAAACATTTTACTTTTTCATTAAGGGATAAAGCTAAAGCCTGGTTAAATTCATTAGCACCTGGATCTATCAAAACTTGGGGAGAATTATCACAAAATTTTTGGCTAAATATTTTCCACCCAAAAAAACTGCGAAGCTTAGAAATGATATTACATATTTTTTCAGTTTGAAGGGGAAACGATATATGAAGCCTGGGGAAGATTTAAAGTTCTCCTTAGGAAATGTCCACAAAATGCTTTACCAGATTGGTTAATAAATCAATCTTTTTACAATGGATTAGTATCACTTAGATCTATTATAGATGTTGCTGCAGGTGGATCACTAAAGTGAAAACCTTTTGATGAAGCACACTCTTTAATAGAAAAAATGACTATTAAAAATTTTCATTGGCCCTCTAAACGGGTTAATCGTAAGAGAGTAGCCAATATTCATGATGCTGATGCAATGTCTATTTTAGCATCTCAAATTGCTTCCATATCGAAAAAGATTGATCTAAGTAGAGTGAATTATTCTCAAATAACACTAGTATTAGATGAAAATTCACTAAGGTAGATAATTGATACTCCATCATCTTATGAAACTTAAAATGCTATAAATAATCAAAATAACAATCATTATTCTAATTATTATAACTCTGGATGGAAAAATCACCCTAATTTTAGTTGGAATAATTATAACCATTTGTTGAACGCCCCGAGAAATTTAAATATCCAAGAAAATCCTAATTATCAACCTTATTATCCTCCTAGATTTAACTCTAACCTTAAACCACAAGTTAAGTAAAAGAAGTTGACGATGGAAGAAGTAATGTTGAATATAGAAAATCAAATATAGAATCAAGGGGATGCTATTATAAATATTGAAAATCAATTAGGACATATTGCTACTGCACTTAGTACAGACGTTCAGGATTTCTTTCGAGTACTGTGGAAGTTAATCCAAAAGATCAAAATAAGGAGCAAATTAAAGTTATTCAACTATGAAGTGGAAAGTAAGTAGAAACAAGAATCCAAAGAGAAATTGAGGTTGAGGAGAAGGAAGAGATTGAAATCAACCACAACAAAAATGAACCAATACAAGTTCCTTTAGAAAAACCACTACCTCTATTTCCTCAAAGATTGAAGTATAAGAATAAAGATTAACAATTTACAAAATTTTTTGTAATCCTTAAAAATTTATCAATAAACATTCCTTTCATTTAAGCTTTAGAACAAATTCCAAGTTATGTGAAATTTATGAAAGATGTACTAAATAAGAAAAGGAAGTATGCAGATCATGAGAACGTTGCACTCAGTGAAGAGTGTAGTGCTATTATTCAAAAGAAGCATTCAGAAAAGATAAAAGATCCAGCTTAGTTTTACTTTATCTTATGCTATTGTTGAAAAGTATTTTGGAAAAGTCTTATGTGATTTATGAGCAAGTATCAATCTTATGCCTCTATCAATTTTTAAACGTTTAGATTTTGGAGAGATTTCCCACTACTAGTGTAACTTTTCATTTAGCTGATCAATCAATAACTTATCCTAAAGGAGTTATAGAAGATGTATTTGTCAAAGTGGATAAATTTATTTTTTCTATAGACTTTATAGTATTAGATATGGTGGAAGATAAAGTGACTCTTATTTTTTTGGAGAGACCATTTCTTGCAAGAGGGAGAGTTGTAATAGAAGTGCAAAAAGGAGATTTAATAATGAGAGTTAATGATCAAGAAATAACATTTATTATTGCAAAAGCAATAAAATATTCTACAATAGAAAAATATAATGAATGTTTTATAATGGAAGTTATTGATGATATGAGTAATGAGCAATTTAAGAAAGTGTTTAAAGAAAAATTAAGGCAAGATGAGTATTATGAGAATGAAATAAAACAAGAGAGTTTAGATTATATTGAGAACAATTTTAAAACTTTAGGTTTGTTGGAAAATGATAATAAAAATTTTAATCCTTAAAGTATTAAACCACCAGAACTTGAACTGAAAGTAATACCTGCCCATTTAAAATATGTGTTTTTAAGAGATTCAACTACATTACCTATTATTGTATCTTCTGATTTAACTGAAATTCAAGAAAAAAATTAATAGACATTTTAAATTGATATAAAAAGGCTTTTGGATGAACTTTAGCAGATATTAAAGGAATTAGTCCTTCAATTTGTATGCAAAAAATATTATTAGATGAATAATATGAACATAAAGTTAATCCTCAGAGGAGATTAAACTCAATAATGAAAGAAGTTGTTAAAAAAGAAATCATAAAATTGTTAGATACTTGAATTATATATCCTATTTCAGAGTGTTCCAAAGAAAGGAAGAGTGATCGTTGAAGAACACGAGAAAATTGAATTAATGCCAATAAAAAGAGTTATTGGTTGGCGAATTTGTATAGACTATAGAAAATTAAACATGGCCACCAGGACAGATCACTTTCTTTTACACTTTCTAGACCAAATGTTGGAATGATTGGCTGGAAACAAATATTACTGCTTTTTAGATGGATACCAGGTATCATCAAATTCTAATTGCACATGAGGATCAAGAGAAAACAACATTTACAAGCCCTTATGGAACATTTGCTTTTCGCAGAATGCCTTTTGGACTACGCAATGCTTCTGAGACATTTTTAAGATGTATGATACCATTTTTTAGTAATTTGATTGAACATGAAATAGAAGTATTTATGGATGATTTCTTTGTATTCGGGACTTCATTTGAATTATGTTTAAATAATTTATAAAAATTTCTGGAATTATGTGAACGAATCAACCTAATACTAAATAGGGAAAATGTTAATTTATGGTTGCAGGAGGATTTGTACTTGGGCATAAAATTTTTGAAAATGACATGGAAGTAGTTCCTGTAAAAATTCATGTTATTAAGAAATTTCCACCTCCTACTATGGTTAGAGGGGTAAGAAGTTTTCTAGGACATACTGGTTCCTACAGACGTTACATTAAAAAAAATTTAAAAATAACTATGCCATTATGCCAATTTTTAGAAAAGGATACCAAATTTGATTTCAATGAGGAATGCTTAAAAGCATTTGATTTATTGAAAGAAAAATTACTCACTCCACCTATAATAGTTCCACCTGACTGTGTTATTGGAGTTGTTTTAGGACAAAGACATAACAAAGTTTTTAAAGTAATATATTATGCCAGTAAAACTCTAAATGATGCTCAAATTAATTATACTACTACTAAAAGAGAGTTATTAGCTATTGTATATGCCTTTGATAAGTTTAGACCTTACTTGATTGAAAATAATTATGTAGTCCATGCAGATCTTTTTCCTATTAAATACTTGATATAAAAGAAGGATGTTTAACCAAGGTTAATTAGATGGATACTTCTTCTGCAAGAGTTTGATTTTATGGTAATTGATAAAAAGGGAAATGATAATCAAATAACTGATTATTTGTGTAGACTAGAAAAACAAATATTAACTAATTTTGCAAATAAAATTTTAGAAAATTTCCCTGATAAACAATTTTATAAAATTGTGTAATGAATATTCTGTGGTATGCCGATATGGTAAATTATATTGTAAGTGATATTCTCCCACCAGATGTTAAGAATCAATAATTAAAGAAATTTTTTTATGAATCAAAATTCTATTTTTTGGTTGACCCATCGTTGTAATAATAATGTAAAGAACTAATTATTAGTAAATGTGTGTCTTATAAAGAAACTCAACAAATAATTGAAAGATGTCATGATTCTAAATTTGGAGGGCATTTCAGAACAAATAGAACTGCACATAACAATTTGCCAGCTAGATTTTATTGGCCTACTCTTTTGAGAGATGTTAATGAATTGATTAAAATATGTGATTGATGTCAGTGAGTAGGAAATATTTTTAGAAAAGATTAAATGCTTCTAAATTACACATTGGAAGTTGAAATTTTTGATTTGTGGGGGTTAGATTTTATGGGACCCTTTATGTCTTCTTTTGGAAATTTATATATATTACTCGGTGTTGATTATATGTCCAAATGGATTAAAGTTATTGTTGTACCTATATGTGATTCTTGGAGTGTTTCTAAATTTTTAAATAAAAATACTTTTACAAGATATGGAATGCCGAGAGTAATTATTAAGGATGGAGGATCCTGTTTTAGGAATAATTGAATCCATAAATTAATAAAAAAAATATGATATTGTGCATAGATTCTCTACTACTTATCATCCTCAGGCTAGCGGTCTAGCAGAGATATCTAATTGTAAAATAAAATGAATTTTAGAAAAGCTATAAATCCCTATAAATTAGATTGATCTGGTAGATTAGATACTGCATTATGGACATACAAAACTTCTTATAAGACTCCTATTAGAATGTCACCAAATAAAATTATTTTTAAAAAAACATGTCACTTACTAGTAGAATTGGAGCATAAAGCATTTTGGGTTAATAAGAAATTTAATTTTAATTTAAAAGATGCTGGTGAGAAAAGAATGTTGCAACTAAATGAACTTGAGGAGATTATAATGAAGCATATGATAATGGAAAAATCTATGAAGAGAAAATGAAAATATGACACGATCGAAATAATATTAAAAAGAAGTTTGAAACTGGACAAAAAGTTCAATTATATAATACAAAATTGAGATTATGCAAGGAAAATTGAAATCCAAATGGTTAGGACCATTTAAAGTGATTAAAGTCTATCATTATGGAACTATTGTTATTAAAGATTCTAAAACTGAAAAAATATTTAAAGTTAATGGGCATTGATTGAAGCATTACTATGAAGGGCACATGCCACAATTTAAGGAAATTTTTATGTTAAGTCATCCTGATTAAACAATGGTACAATGGATGTTGACGTTAAATCAAGCGATTTGTGGGAGACAACCCATATGAATATATATATATATATATATATATATATATATATATATATAT
>NEWO01000215.1:713360-732597 GCA_003013225.1 Phalaenopsis aphrodite
GTTGCTGCACCGATACAGTCGGGTAAGCTCACGGGAAAAGAACAGGGTCTGAAATATCTGACATCATCACAACAATAGCCAGCGAGATGGAGGAACAAGAAGAGGATGTTCATCAGGATCCTCCAGATCTTAAAGCGATCAAGGAATCGATAATTGAAGAAAAAGTTGAGAAGCTCATGTTCGAGATTTTCGACTTGGCTCGGGAACACAGAATTTTCATCGATAGCAATGAGGAAAATTTTGATTACAATGATTACCTGGTGGAAGATTTCATGGAATTCCATGTAATTGAAACCAGAGCCACCACATCTACGCACGAGGCTCAACCTCTCGCCAAACAGAATGCCATAGATGAGCTGCGTAAGGCTATCCTCCTAATGGATGAACAAGTTAGCCTACTGGAGAAAAGGATAGAAGAAATGGCTTCAGCCATGTCCGCCATGGCCACTATTCATGGGCAATCACAAGCGGTGCAGTTGGCTTCTCTAAAGATCAACCAGTCAGAGATCATACACATCACATATGAAAAAAGAGAGGATGCTTCAGCAAACAGAGATGAGCAATATAGAAAGGATTCTCTATCAGGCGTTATACTAGAAAAAGAATTCAAGCAAATGGTTGAACAAGTGCAGGATGCCTTAACCCAATCTAAGGGTGGTGCATTATTTTTAAAGGTTAGACCTTACCATGAGGAATTCAATATCGTGCCTTTCCCCAAAAGTTTTATGGCCCCAAACTTTAAGATATTTGATGAGATTGGGAATCCCAAACATCATATAACACATTTACGAGCCAGCTATGGCAACACGAGGAATACTGAAGCTCTACTCTTCCAGCAGTTCGTCAGTAGCTTGTCAGGAATTGCTTTCGACTGGTACACTGACTTGCCCAATGGGTTAGTTAAAACATTTTCTGAGTTCGAACAGTTGTTTGTGAAAATATTCACTGGGGCGCAACATAATGTGTTTATTAGAGAGCTCATGATGAAAGAACAAAATCCTAGCGAAACTTTTGTGAACTATATTTTAAGGTGAAGAAACCTTAGCATGAAATGTGAACCTCAGCTATAAGAACATCATGCGATTGAAATTCTACTCAAGAGCATTCATGGATAAGTAGCTTTCATGCTCAAGGGACTCACCATCAAATCCTTCAAGAAGCTACTCAATAAAGCTAGCAGTCTTCAAGAAGAAATTAAGCACATGGAGTCACACAAAAATGTTAAGGTGACTAGAGTGTTTGAAAAGAAATCAAAAGTGGTAGCGACCATCGATAAAGGAAAGCAGCTGATAAAGATATATGCAGAAGAACCTCGTCAGTCTTCATCACAGTATGCTTAGAAATAGAGTAGTTAATCCAACCTGTGACTTTCTTTTCAGCACTTTTTTTGGTTGAGGAGTTGCCCGTAGGAAGTTGTCGTTCACCAAAATCAAAATCCTATTGCCCACCTCAGAAGGACGTTGAAGTTTAGAAAATTATGAAATCAAATTGACCCAATATTTTTCATAGTTTTAATGAACGAGCACTATACCTCAAACCCTGTATCTACCCCAAAGGATAAACATAAGACTTGAGGAAGAGGCTCGATCAAATAAACAAAATGAAGTATGACATCCGTCTGGTCTGCGAGACCTTTGTATTTTCTGACAAGTTCCCCTATTTAATATAAATGATCAAATGGAGTTTATATTAAGCTAGGTTTGGACATGCTTCCTATAAGGGCAAGCCCTTATAGTTAATTACATCTTGAATGACCAAAGTCACTTAAGAAGACTCTCGATAAAAATCAGGAAATATTATCCTCAAGGAGTTTCAAAGGGTATGACTTTTCAATGAGATCAGACGTAGAGGTGTGAAAGGGGATAAGTTCAAATTTGGAACATTTTATTATAGAATCCAAAAGAGGAAGAACTAGGGGATGTTATGGATCTAGAGGAGAACCTTGGTGACTTCCCAAGCTATCTTAATGTTTCGCTTAAATTTAGAGGATAAAAATTTAAGTGCTTCATCTTGCCAATTTTATTTGTTAGGGCTTTCATTCATGTGAGACGATCACACAAATAGCCTGAAAGATGTGATAGTTTAGTTCGTGACAAACGACAACCTTGGAATCCTAAGACAAGTCAGGGCTTATATTGTATAGCAGGGCTCTACAAAGACCTAAAGATATGGTGAGGATTTACTTTGCATAAGCAAGCAAACTCAAAGTTTTATGGCTTTAATGTTTAAGTCTAATGAAGGAATATTGAATTTGTTGGGGATGCTAGGTTTTGCTGTTGAAGATGGCCGTGCTACCCATTATGCTAATTCCAAGCTTCTTGCTGCGACGAGTTTGAGTTTTCTAGTGTTTTAAGTTATGATGCCAAATCAGGTGGCCCTATGGTTGAAGTTCTTTAAATTTTATGGGGACATGTTAAAGTTGATTAGGGTGACATAGGATAGGATCCTATGGTTCCCTTATTCTGGCACCATTATTTTCTATTCAATTCACTTAGTCCAAATGAACTTACTAAGCTCAACTTAATGAGCTCCATAATTTCATTTAGACCGTAGGAAGCCTTGTTAGCAATCGTAAGTTACCTCTTTCGAGAGATTCCTGATCATATGATTTAGATATGTTGATTTAGTTGTAATTGTAGTTTTGTGTGATGTTTGTGATTAAGTTTTGAGTTGTTTTATATTTTGAATGTTGTGGGGGTGAATTTTATCTTGGTTGATTTTAGTTTTAGTTTTGATTTTGGTTTTGTAGCTATCCTGATAGTTTTATTTTTCATGCTGGGTTATATTGTTTTTTAGCATGCAAATTTGTGTAAGCATTAAAGTATAACATAAAAGTACAAGAAAGACAATGTTGAAAACTGTAAAAGCGTACCTGGCGAGTCTTCTCGTTCCACCACTTTAAATCTAAAATGCATGTCAGGGCAATTTATATAGAGGCAAAAAGTAAGACTTTGGTAGTTTTTCTAACCCTATGTCTTATCTTGGTGGGTCCTTAAGAGTTTAATTAAGGATGAGTTTGTCAAGCAAAACATATTAAGTTTAGTAGATCTCCGAGGTATCCAACAGATCTAGAGAAAGAAGTAGGTCCGTGCTACTTTCTCGCTGCCTGGTGGAAAATCCCGAGTTCTTTTAAACTTACTATGTTATTTAATAATTCATCATATGGACACCTTAATGCTCAATGATCATTGATGTCTCAATTATCCTTAAGAGAAGGATAATTATCGCTTGTGATTCAATTTAAGAATTATGTGGCTGAAGACCCTTAAAAAGGCAAGTTTAAGAGACTTAGCCAAATTTTGACTTTGGCTGGTAGTGTTTGAAAGATGTTTTAATTTTCAATGATGTTCACTTTTCTAATCTTTATTTAAATGAAACTTGATTTAACCTAAGTCACTACTATGCCCTTAAGATTTTGAGTGTCTTAGTCATTGTAAATGAAATTTGACTTATAAATGATGGTGATAATTCATATATATATATTTTTTGGTGTTCATCAAATAGGGGTATTGAAATAGTGAGTTATTGACACCCAAAATCATACCCCTAAGTCTGGGATCATTTAATTGATTAGAATCCCAAACTTATGTAATTTTAGGGAAATTGCAAATTTATCCTTCTTAATTAGGACAAGAGAGGTTGGTTTCTACCAGTTAACCCGTTATGTTTCAAACAACAAAATATGTTAATTAGAATAAAAAATTACCCATTTCCCTTTCTAAAATTAGGCCTAAATGTTAATTAAGGCAAAATTTCCAAAATTACACATTTGCCCCTAAGGCTCTATCACTTCATAATTCATCAAATTTAGTTCAAGTGACTTTGAAATTTTTATCCTACTTCCCTCGTGGGTCAATTAAGATATCAGAGGAGAAAGTGTGATTTCTCCAAATTTAATTTATTTATCTAATTATTTTTAATGCAAAAATAGGATTTTTCAAATAAAATTCCTAACTTGACCAAGGTAAATCCTAATCCCTTGAAATTTTTACTGGAGGTAACTTTAGACTAGAGAAGTCTTTGGCCCAATTATTTGAATTATTAGAGTTATTTTAAGTTCAGGAGTATTTATTAAATATTAAATATTTTAAATGTGGAAAATTAAGTTTTGCAATTTTGGAAAATCTCCCTAAGGTTAGAGAACACACGGAAGCAAATTTTATCTTTTTCTAATTTTTCTTTGATTTATTGGAATTATTTTAGTTGAAATCCATTTTTTAGCCGTTAAAAAATTATTTTAAGCTTCAAAATTTAATATCTTTGTTTACAAAATTAGGAAAGATATTTCAATTATTTCTAAGTACTTTGAAAACAAGTTAAAATATCTCCATGAGTTTTATTATTTTTATAATTTTTTTTGAATTTTTAATTATTTTAAATATTTAAAAATAGGCTAAAAATGAAGTTCTTATTTTAAATACCATTTTATTTTTATAAAATTTTCCTGATCATAGAGAACTCCAAAAACAAGTTTTCATAATCTTTTGAGTTATATTTTTTATCATTAAAAATCATTTTAGTGCCAAAAATGATATTTAGCTTGAAAAATCAACTTAGACAATCAAAGTTCTTTGGATCTTTAAAAAAAGTGGAGATAAAAAATCAAGTCATTTTTCTAGTTATATTTTCCAAAATTAATTTTCTCAGTGATTTAGGATTTATGAAAATTTGGTGCATTTTAAATGACTTGACTCATGCAAAATTTTCCTAATGGTGCTCTCGTCATCATTAGCCTTCCAAAATTTTCTTGGATTTTTCTAAGCAACATGCTAATTTTCATGATTAATTTAAGTAAATAATGCACATAAACTTGAAAAACATGGGTCACTGTCTAGAGACCTCCTCTGATTTTGGAAAAATTAGAGGATGTTCCCTTGAGGCTACAAGATGCAAAAAATTCAAGCTATGGTGATAAGTCTACATGCGTAGAGAGTTAAAAGACTCCCAACACTAATTAATTTTTTTTAAAATAAATTATTCATTAAATGGACATATATTTTAATCCACATTGTTTTCCTCTGTTCACTAATTAAGGGGGTATTTTTATTTTATTTTTGTGATTTTTTTACACCAAGTTATGGATTTTTGAAGTTAAGGATTATTTAAATAAATAAAAAAAATCCCTATTTATTCATTTATACAGTGTGTTGCCATGTAGATCCTAGGCAGCTTCAAACTCCATGCAGCGCACTCCCATTTAATGTTGTCATCCACATAAGCAGCCACGCGTCCCGCTGTTCGTGTAAGGAAGCATTGTCAGGCTTCATCTCAACGGTTCATCCGATACACGCGAGATCGGACGACGCTCCGTCATCATCCCGATAGCCTAGCTCGAGAACCGTCCATCTTCTAGCCTTAAGATCTCTTTCATTTCTTGACCAAATTGGATGAATTTTTTTTTAAAACGCTCGTCTCAACTAGAAGAACACATCCATAAGGTGATCAATCCGTCAAATTAACTCTAAGAAAATGGAGAATCAAAAGAGGCTCGAGGGGGGAGAGATTTTATACCTTTACTCTAAGAAGTGAAGCTTCAATCAGAGAGTCTTTGCATGTTTGTTGTGATACAAAGAGGCTAAGGATTGAGTCTTTGGTCTTAGTGTAAGGCCTAGGTTTGATTTTGATCATGGTCGGATTTGGGTGTTCGTGTAGAGCTATCATAGAGGCTCTGTGAAAGGGGAATTTGATGAGGCTTGAGCTTCTTTCACTGTTGTGAAGGTGTGAGTGAACTTAATTTCAGTTTAGTGGACTATGGAGGTGTATATGGCTCTATCTTGGTTTACGACAACATTTTTAGCTCAAAATTGAACTCCGACAGTGGAAATTGGTGAGGGAAAATAGTTGGAATGCACTGAGGCGATCTTAGGGAAGCTCTATGGTCAAATTGGAGAGGTCTCTCTATGAAATTTTCAGCACCACCTCCCATGGTTGTGGGAGGTGCTTTTTATAAAAATGGCTAAGGGGTGGCTATCATGGCCAATTAGTGAGTGCATTGTGTTGCTTAGGTAGAGGGCAGAGGAGCTCTACAATTTAATTTGGCTGAGCTGGCCTCTAGGTTTAATTTGGGTGAAGTTCAATGGGAGTGACTCTCAATTTTTAGCTTCTCCGGCGACTAGGCTGGTCGGACATGGCAGGTGGAGGTGGCTAGGTGCTCAGGGTAACCAGGGGAATCTGTCAAAGCAATTTAATGCAATGGGGTTCAGTTTTAGAAAGGGTATCTTAAGCTTGTGTATTTTTGGAAATAAGATTGCTTAATTTGGGAGAATTTTGGTCCATGGCTCATCTAGCTTGGGTTAGATGGGTTTTTGCCCAGTCTTAGGGTCTAACCAATGGCTGAGGTGGGGTTAATTTGATTGATTTAAGGTGGTTTGGTCATGTTTAGAGCATGGGTCCAAGTGGGTTCAAGTGATCAAAGCTTGGGTTTGGGTTAGGCTAGCCATGTCAATTGGCCCAATTAAATGATCAAAAGTATGTAGATGGTTGTTATAAAGATTTTTGGCAAAGAATTGAAATGATTTTGAGTTCAATTGGAGGGTCAATTTGAAGGATTTTTGGAATTTGGTCAATTTGGGCATGTTGGGTTAGACATGGTCTAGGTTGGGCTAGCCTTGGGCTAAGTCCAAATTGAATGGTTCAAATGATCAAGGGAGATATTGTAAAGCTTTTTAATGAAGAATAGAGAGGAAATTTTGGGGTTAGGGCCCTCAATTTGGTGAGTTTTGAGACATGGCCAATTGTGGGCAAATTTGGGGCTTTTTGGACTTAGGTTGAAATCAAATGAAATTTAGGCTTCACCAAGGCCAATTTAAGGTCAAATTATGATGTATGGGAATATTATGAAGGCTTTTCAACACAAATTGTGGGAAGTGGAGTAGGCCATGGGTTCAATTTGGTGGAACTAAGTCATAGAGCCAAAATTGGGTTTTTGTTTTAGATCAAAATTGGGTTTAAATCATGGACCAATTGGGCTTGGATTTGATCTATATTGGTCACATCAAGGGTTAATTTGAGTTTAGAATTGAAATTGGGGGAAATCGAAACCAATTGGATAGACATTTGAGGTGATTTGAGGAAAATATGGGCATTTAAAGGGCAATTTGGGGGTTTTGGTCAAAGGTGGTCAAATTGACTAATTAGGTCATGTGGTAGTTGAGGAAAATGAAATTGGGAAAATTTGGAAGGTTTTGGCAATTTTTGGGATTTGGGCTTAAGGAGGGGTATTTTGGTAATTTGGCAATTTTTGGTGATTTTGGGTAGTTTGGGTGTTTTGAAGGTGTTTGAAATGATTTTTTAACCAATTTGGGTATTTTGGGTAAATCTAGGAATTTTGGCCAAATTTGGGGTCCCAAAATTGTCTAGGTAATTTGGGGAGAGTTTAGGGGCAAAAGGCTAAGTTGGGTATCTTGGTAGAGTCGGAGTGCCAACCACCATCAACAAGCCATGGACTAATGGAAACCCCATTTTGGGTCCTCTATGTAGTGACCTTAGCCAAACCCTAGACTAGGGCTAATGGGTTTAGGGGACCACCAACATGAGTCTGCCAAAAGTATCAAGGGATTAAAGCCTAGAAGTTTAAATTTAGGGATGCGAGTGATTCTGAGTCCAAGTATGTAACTTAAGCCCTAGACCAACACCAAGGGTCAACCCTAAGGTCCAACAGTCCTAAGGGTGAATCATCTTGAGTTCCCCCATAACGACCCCACCTACCAAGTGCTAGAGGTTAGGACCAATATGTGGAATTTCAAGTTAAGTAGAGAAGAGTTTAGAATTTCTATTGGCGAGGGATCCTTTTCTAGTTTTATAAAAATAGTCAATAGGAAAGTCCTATGTCCAGAAATTAGGCTACTAAAGCGGAAAAACTAAACCTCAACCAAAAATCAGGTCAACAAATGGACCCTCAATAGGTGGGGTGTGCTGGGCAAGCATACCGTGCATATTGTCCTCGACCGACAAGATCAAAAAAACCAAAACAGACTCCTAAGTCAACAAACCTAGAAAGAATTGTAGTGTTGAGTAACAATTGTCCTTTCTTGGAGTAATAAGTGAAATATCCGAGCAAAATCAAAGTTTCAAAATGCTCGTTGGGGATTTGTTTGAGAAGGAGAGCAGGAACTCACATCTATCCTGAATGCTGAGATTGTCAAGTTCAAAGTTGAATTTTGCAGAGATTGTTGTGAAAATTATGGAACTATGAGTATAGAGGTTTGGGAAAACTTATGAAGTGCAAAAATTTTAATGCAAGGAATCAAAATTTTTTACACCGATCCCGAGAATATCGTGAATACGGAAAATGTGGATAGAATATGCAAATATATGAAGGAATCGGAATCCTTATACTGACCCTGAAATATATATTTAATGGAATTAGAATCCTTGCTCCAACCCTGAAATATTGTGATTATGGAAAATATATTGATGAAATATGAAAATATGTGGAGGAATCAGAATCCTTGCACCAACTCATGAATATCGTGAATATGTAAAATATTGATGGAATATGAAAATATGTGGAGGAATCAGAATCCTTGCATTGACCCTGAAATATACATTTGACGGAATCAAAATCCTTGCACCGTTCTGAGAGTATCGTGAATATGGAAAATATGGATGGAATATAAAAATATGTGGAGGAATCATAATCCTTGCACCTATCCGAGAATAACGTGAATATGGAAAATATGGATGGAATATGAAAATATGTGGACTCAGAATCCTTACACCGACTCTGAAATATATATTTGACGGAATCGGAATCCTTGCACTAATCCAAGAATATCGTGAATATGGAAAATATGGATAGAATATGAAAATATGTGGAAGAATGGGAATCCTTGCATCGACCCTAAAATATATATTTGACAGAATCGGAATACTTGCACCGACCCTAGAATATCATTAATATGGAAAATATGGATGGAATACGAAAATATGTTGAGGAATCAGAATACTTGCACCGTCCCTGAAATACATATTTGACGGAATCAGAATCCTTGTACCGATCCGAGTATATCGTGAATATGGAAAATATGGATGGAATATGAAAATATGTGGAGGAATCAGAATCCTTGCACCAAACCTGAAATTTATATTCGATGGAATCAGAATCCCAGCACCAATCCGAGAATATCATGAATATGGAAAATATGGATGGAATATGAAAATATGTGGAGGAATGGAACCCTTGCACTAACCCTAAAATTTATATTTGACGGAATCAGAATCCTTGTACCGATCTGAGAATATCGTGAATATGGAAAATATGGATGAAATATAAAAAAATGTGCAGGAATCAGAATCCTTGCACCGACCCTGAAATATATATTTGACGGAATCAGGATCCTTACACCGATCTAAGAATATCGTGAATATGGAAAATATGGATAGAATATGAAAATATGTGGAGAAATCAAAATCCTTGCACCAACCCTGAAAATGGAGAGTCAAAATTTGGGTACTCACTCCGAGAGTCTTATAAAAATAGTGTAGAGAGTTTGTTATGTTGAATTTGCAGAAATGTATCATGTGAAAAGGTTGATTTTGTTGAATAAGATCTGTAGAGTTTTGTGGGGTTTTGTGCAAAATGCAAAATTTTGCGGGGATGTGAAGAGAGATAATGCAAAAAAAGATAGTTGTGTTGTGCACACAAAGAGTAAGAAACTCCCGAACCGAGAGAATCTTCTGAACAGATTCATTTTCTTTTCTTGTCAATTTATATAACTTTTAAATTTTCAAAAATATGTTTTTAAAAGCTTAATTTTAGATTATTGATTTTTGAAAGAAATTTGTTTTGTTGCTTGTTCATTTGTGTTTATTTTATTGTTAAAGGTTCGTTATTTTGTTCTTTGTTCCATCCATCACACAAAAAGGTAATTGATAAAAAGGCACATTTCTGAGAAAAATTATCATTAATTTGCTCCAATCAAGATGTCATAGATCAAACATAGGCTATCGCCTCCAAAAGGTACAATATGTAGTTTATATCAAAGTACATCCAAAACATTTCATGCCAAGTATACATCATAGGATGAACATGTTAGATACATATAATGTTGTTGTGAAGGAAAAATGAACCCTCTAAACATTTGAATCAGGTCTGACGAGCTCCTGATCGAGCAGACCTTCTAAGCCACGCTCCAGGACAAGAGTTCACTTCGCATGTTCTTAGAGGTACAACCCTCTCATAGCTCGTACGGTAGCAGTACTTCTAGTTCTGGATCTGGCTGAAATTCGTATGGTACTTTGTTGTCATCCATCCTACTGAAAGTTATGGACACCCTACAGTGTTGCACCCCTGAGATGCAGTGCTTGGCTACATCTGCTCTGTTTCCTTTCAGGACCAAAACTGAACCAACTGGTAGCAGTATCTCAACAGCTCCTTTGCACTCACCAAGGTTGACAACTTCAACTTCTTTTCTAAATAATATATTACTCCTGCTCATGAACGAGACCGTGCATAAAGGCCCCACAAAATCATGGTGGTCTATATGAGGAGTGATACAATCACCCTCGTCATAGATGTTGATGATGCAACTATTCGGGATGGAGGTAGCTTGCAGTACCTTCCATCTGACCATCCTCTTGATCATCCACCTTATTGTATGAGGTAGTGGATCTACCTTGACATGTCTGAAGATTCCCGACGGATTTTCTTGTATGTCATCTGTAAAATTGTAACAATAGTCACACTGAATGGTGATTCTTCCTTTTCCTCTCATCCATTTCTTCGACTTAGAATATGTTCTTTCTATTAGAAAACTTGCTCAGCCTCTCTCTCAAGTCAAAGATGCAGTCAAGAATACTTCTTTCATCACTTTTGGAGAAGACCCTGATATACAGCTCCAGGCCTTCCAGTATGTTGACGAATCTTCCTTGGACTTCCTCATAGACTTCAAATTCTCTTTTATTCACCTTGCTTATTTTATAAGTCTATCGTGTCAGGGGTTAGTAAATGTCGTCGCCGGTCCTTCATCAGGTCATTGGCAGGAACCCAAACTGACGCTGGCTCATCTAGAACATGTGATTCCGCATCTAAAAAGATGTATGACTCTAGACTCCATAGTATATACTCGTTTGTCCCCAGTGAAACGTATGGCTTATCCATCATAATTGTATGACTCTAAAATTGTATGACTCTAAGACCCGTCGGTGGTGGAGGTATACTCTTCCAATGCACTATAACATTGCAAATGTAGAACACTACAGTGTAGGCATTCTAAAAATGCCCCTTTGGCTGAGATCCCTGCAGGTATCTCGACGTTGCATGTCGGGCAACCCGCGCATAAGGCTTTTGAAGTTGAAAGTGTCTCTGGCTTTGTGATGAACCCTTGTTCTTCATCTGTGGCAAGCAGGCTGGAAGAAGTCTCTTTCATGCCTCGATCATAAATATTCGCCTCAGGAATAGTGTGAGTAATTTGTTTGCTTCTTTCTGACGTTTGCGTTCTTCCCATAGAAAAACCCTATTTTCTGTGGATGGCATTTTTGCGTTGAGTCCTGCGAAGCGAAGTGTCTGACAGTCGTTCATTAATGGCGGCTACTAGGCCTCCGACTGGTGTAACTATCATAGATGTTAGACAGTTGGGCCCCTCCCTTGGGTCCTGCTCTATCATCACATTCTTTCCTTTATGTGATATATTGTCGTTAGCGGCCACCATTAGCAGTCAAGGCAATCCCTCCCTTTCTCGGCAGCTACCTACATGCATCAGAGGACCTTCATAGTCTATATCAACTTGGTTAAATTCCATGTTGAAGTCTATGGTGCAACCCTGTGGTGCCATTTCCTCATTTAGTGCAAGGCTCTAGCCATCCTTGAAAGCAAAGACCAGCCTTTGTCCCCTGCAAATAACAGGAGAAATGTTAGTGGGCAAAGACACCTATCTTGAAAATGCCTCCCCTTAAAACTTGAAATAACTACGTTCCTTCCAGGGAAAGTTGACATATCTGAGACGCTTTATTTCTAATCTCTAAGGTGGGTGTCAGCCTTTCTTGGCATTAATTAAAAAAGACACCAAATTCGTTTGGGAAGAGAAATGCCAGTGGGCCTTTGACACCTCCTATTTTGGCAGCCCCGATTCCAGGGAGAATATTGATACTTTATACCTCGGCCTTATACGACTCTCTTGGAGCCCTGTTATCCCAAGTCAATGACGAGGGTAAAGAAAACGCACTCTACTACTTGAGTCATCGCCTAATAACGATGGAGATAAGGTATCAACCTATTGAGAAGCATTGTTAGTGCTAATTTTCTCCTCTCAAAAGCTTAGACATTACATGCTTTCTCATATGATCACCCTAATCTCGAAAGGTAATTCGTTGCAATATCTGATGACCCGACCAACACTCTCTGGACGTCTAGCAAGAAGTTCAATGATCAAACTGACCCCATATTTTTCATAGTTTAAAAAGAAAGAGCACTGTACCTCAGATCCTTTATTTATCCCGAAGGATAAACACAAGACTTGAGGATGAGGCTCGATCAAGTAAACTAAGGAAAGTTTGACGTCCATCTGGTCTGTGAAACCTTTGTATTTGCCAACAAGTTCCCCTATTTAATATAAAAGATTAAATAGGGTTTATATTAAGCTGGGTGGGACACGCTTCCTATAAGGGCAAGCACCTATAGTTAATTACATCTTAAATGACCAAAGTCACCTAAGAAGACTCTCGATAAAAATCAAGGATTATTATCTTCAAGGAATTTCAAAGGGTATGGCTCTTTAACGAAATCGGACATAGAGGTGTGAAAGGGGATTGGTTCAAATTTGGAACATTTTGTTGTGGAATCCAAAGGAAGAGGAACTAGGGGATGTCATGGATCCAGAGGAGAACCCCGGTGACTTCCCAAGCTATCATAATGTTTGGTTTCAGTTTTGAGGATAAATATTTAAATGTTTCATCCTGCCAATTTTATTTGTTAGGGCTTACATTTGTGTGAAATGACACTCAAATAGCTTGGAAGATGTGAGGATTTAGGTCGTGACAAACGACAACGTCGGAATCCTAAGACGAGTTAGGGCTTATATTATATAACAGGGCTATACAAAGGCCTAAAGATAAGGTGAGGATTTACATTGCATAAGCAAGCAACCTCAAAGTCCTTTGGCTTTGTTGTTTTAAGTCTAAGGAAGGAAGATTCGTTTAGCTGGGGAAGAAAGGTTTTGCTGTTGAAGATGGTCGTACTGCCCACCATGCTAGCTCCAAGTTCCTTGCTGTGACAAGTTTGAGTTATCTAGTGTGTTAAGCTATAATATCAAATCAGGTGGCCTTATGGTTGAAATTCTTTAAATTTTGTTAGGGCATATTAAAATTGATTAGAGCGACACCGGTTAGGATCCTACTGTTCCCTCGTTCCGGCATCACTATTTTCTATCGGATTCACTTAGTCCAAATGAACTTACTAAACCCAACTTAATGAGTTCCATAATTTCACTTAAACCGTAGGAAGCCTCGTTAGCAACCGTAGGTTACCTCCTCCAAGGGATTCCCGATCATCAGATAGATACATCGTAATTTAGTTGAAGTGGTGGTTTTTGTGTGATGTTTGTGATTAAATTTTGAGTTGTTTTGAATTTTGCATGTTGTTGCGGTGAATTTTATCTTGGTTGATTTTAAATTTGATTGTGGTTATGGTTTTGGTTTTGTGGCTATCCTGATAGTTTCAGTTTTCATGTAGGGTGACATCGTTGTTTAGCATGCAAATTTGCAGGTATAAAAGTACAGTATGAAAGTACAAGAAAGACAACGCTGAAAACTGTAAAAGTGTATCTGGCGAGTCTTCTCGTTCCACTACTTGAAACTTAAAATGCATGTTAAGGCGGTTTATGAAGAGCAGGAAAGTTAAAATTTTAGCAATTTTCCTAACCCTACTTCATATCTTAGTGAGTCCTTAAAAGTTTAATTAAGGATGATTTCATTGAGCGAAGAATATTAAGTTTAATAGGTCTCTGAGGTATCGAACAAGTTAGGAGGGGAAGCAGGTCCATGCCTCCCTCTCACCAACTGGTGAAAAGCCTCGAGTGAATTTAAACTTATTATGTTGCTTAATGGTTCATCCTGTAAATACCCTTATTACTAAGTGAGCACTGATGTCTCAATTATCCCTAAGAATAGGGTAGTTATCACTTGTGATTCAATTTAAGAATTAGATGGGTGAAGACCCTTAAAAGGGCAAGTTAGTGTAATTTGAACACTTAGCCAAACTTTTTATCCTTATTAGTCTTAGTGGTGTTTCAAGTATGTTTGATATAATTATGTTTATTTCTCTAATCCTTGTTTAATCAATTTTTTATTTAGCCTAAGTCACCACTAAGCTCTTAAGATCTAGGTGAGTGTCTTAATTAGTTTTCAAAAGGGTTAAACCTTAGGTGGTCTTGATTCATAATTTGGATTTTATTTTGAAAATCAAGATAGGGCTATTAAATTGATTAATTATTGACTTCAAAAGTTATACCTCTAAGTCCAGGATCATTTCATTTTAATAAACTTTCAAATCTTAATAATTTAGAAATTTATTAATCTTAATTAAGAAAGTGAGATTGGTTTCTACCAGTTAAACCCCTTTTGTTTCAAGCATCAAATAAATTGATTAAGATCAGAGGTTACCCATTTTCCATCATTGAATTAAGCCTAAATGTTAATTAAGGCAAAATTTCCAAAATTACACATTTGCCTCTAAGGCTCTAACACTTCATAATTTGTCTAATTCAATTCAAATGACTTTAAAATTTTTATCCTACCTCATTCATGGGTCAATTATGACATCAGAGGAGAAAATGTGATTTTTCAAAATTTAATTTAATTTATGTAATTATTTTCATGAAAAAATAGAATATTTCAAAGAAAATTCTTAAATTAACCAAGGTAAATTCTAATCCCTTGAATTTTTTACTGGAGGTAGACCTGGACTAGATAAGCCTTTGGACCAAATTTCATAATTTTTTGAATTCACTGTGATTTATTAGAATTATTTTAAGTTCTCGGTTATTTAATGTAAATAAAATATTTTAAGTGGTGAAAATTAAGTTTTGTATTTTTGAAAAATCTCCCTAAGGTCAGAGAACTTAGAGGAGCAAATTTTATGTTTTTTTTTTTTGATTTATTGGAATTAAAAAACTCATTATTGGAATATCTTTATTTGGAAAATTAGAAAAAAAAACTCTAATTGTTCCTAAGTGATTAGGAAGCAATTTAGAACATTTCCATGAGTTTTATTATTTTTGTGATTTTTATGAATTTTTTATTACTTTAAATATTTAAAATAGGCTAAAAATCATGTTTTTATTTTAAATATCATTTTATTTTTAAAAAGTACCCCTGATCATAGAGAACTCAAAAAAACTAAAATTCATAATTTTTTGAGTTATATTTTGATTTTTAAAAATCATTTAAGTGTTAAAAATGGTATTTATCTTTAAAAATCAACTTAAGTTGTCAAATGAACTCAAAATATTTTGAAATTTTTATGATGAGTTCTTTGGATCATAAATCTTCTCTGGATCATAAATCATAGTGAAGATAAATAATCAAGTCATTTAAATGTTTAAATTTTCCAAAATTAATTATCTTAGTGGTTTAGTATTGGTAAAATTTAAGGATATTTTAAATGACTTGACCCATGAAATTATTTTGAAAGGTTTCTCTAGTCATGGTGGACCTTCCAAAATTTTTTTAGGATTTTATAACCAATATGCTAATTTCCATTATTATTTTAAAGAAGTAATGTGAAATAACTTGAAAAACATGGGTCTCTGTGTAAGAACCTCCTCTGACTTTGAAAAAATCAGATAATACTTCCCCTCACAGAGGCTACAATATGACAAAATTCCAAGTCAAAGTGATGTGCTAATATGTATGGAGAATCAAATGATTCCAAATAGTGTTTAATTAATTAAAAAAAATATGCATCAAATGGATTTGAGATTTGTTCCACATTGTTCTCCTCTGTTCAGCGAGCAAGAGGGTATTTTTATTTTATTTTTGTAATTTTTCTACACAAAGTTATGAATTTTCTAAGTTAAGGGTATTTAAATAAATATGAAAAAACCTTATTTATCTATTTAAACAGCGTGTGCTGACTAGATCCTAGGCAGCTCCGAAGGCATAAGTGGTGCGTTCTGGTTGGAGGTCGCCCTCCACGTAGCTTGCTGACTCGGCTCACTATTTATGTCCCGAAGCACTGTCCGGCTCGATCTCCCCCGTCCATTTGATACAGGCTTGGTCGAATGACTCCCTGTCATCGTCCCTGATAGAATGATTCCGTGCCCGTCCACACTAAAACCCTAAGATCTCAGCCTTGACTCTACCAAATCACTTCGGGTTTGATCCTATGGACTTGTCTAAGTGAGACTAACACATCCATACGGTTATTATACCATGAAATCAACCTTAAGTAAATGGAGAATCAAAATAAGCTCAGGAGGAGGAGAAGTTTTATACCTTTGCTTTAAGAAGGGAGGCTTCAATCAGAGGTGCTCGACACGTTCGTTGAGGTTCAAGGAGGCTAGGGATTGAGTCCCTGGTTTTGGTGTAAGGCCTAGGTATTAATTCGACTAAGCTCGATTTGAGGTGTTGGTTTAGAGCTATGATAGAGGCTTTGTGGAAGGGGGATTTGATGGGGCTTTAGATTTTTTCACTATTCTGAAGGTGTGGGTGAATTAATTTGTGTTCGATGGACTGTGGAGGTGTATTGGCTTCTGTCCTGGTTTTCGACAAGGTTTTAATCTCAAAATTGAGCTCCGGCAATGGGAATGGGTGAGGGAAAATGATTGGAATGCACCGAGGGGATCTTTGGGAAGCTCTGTGTGAAGTTTGGAGAGACCTCTCTAAGGAAATTTCAGTACTTTTTTTAATGGCCATGGAGGTGGCCTTTTATAAAAATGGTGTTATGGTGGCTGTCGTGGCCAATTAGAAGGTGCAATGTGGTGCTTAGGTGGAGGGCAGAGGAGCTCCATAGCTTGATTTGCATGAGCTGGCCACTAGGTTTGATTTGGGTGAGGTGCCATGGGGGTGGCTCTTGGTTTTGGTCTTTTTTGGCCACTAGGCTGGCCGACCGACCAGTGGGAGGTGGCTAGGAGCTCAGGGAACCCAGAGGAATCCATCACAATACTTTAATGCAAATGTGCTTTGATTTGGCAAAGATATCTTAAGCATGTGCATTTTTGGAAATAAGATCCCTTAATTTGGGGGAATTTTGGTCCATGGCTTGATTTATGTGATTTCATGGTTTTTGAACTGGTCACTAAGTCCAACTAATGGCTGTGGTGGAGTTAATTTGGTGGCTTTAGGGTGGTTAGGTCACATTTGGTGCATGGGTCCAAATGGGTACAAATGACCAAAACTTGGGTTTGGGCTAGGTTATCCAAGTAAATTGGCCCAAATAATTGTTGAATTTGGTGTAGTTGATCATAAGGAATAACTTTAATGAAGGATGGAACTGGTTTTGAGTCTAATTTAATGGTCAATTTGAAGGAATTTTCAACTTTAATCAATTTGGTCATGTTGGACTAGGCTTAGGTCTAGCTTGGGTTAGCCTTGGGCTAAGTCAAAATTGATTATTTTAAATGGTCAATAGAGACCTCATGAAGAGTTTTAAACATGAATTGGATGCCAATTTGGAGGTTAAGGCAATCAATTGGGTGAAATTTGGGGACTTAGCCAACTTGGGGCTAAATTTAGGAATTTTGGATTTAGGCCAAAATCAAATGGATTTGAGACTTCACCAAGGCCAATTGATGGTTGATTTTGATGTATAGGAATTCTATAAAGATTTTGAAACATTAATTGAGGTCAATTAACTAGGCTATGGGTTAAATTTGGTGAGATTAAGTCATATGGTCAAAATTGGGGTTTTGACCCAAATCAAAATTGGGCTCCAATCATGGACCAATTGAGCTTGTATTTGGTTTAGTTTGGTCATATCAAAAGTGAATTTGAGTTTATGATTGGAATTAGGGTCAATTAAGAGCAAATTGATGGACATTTGAGTTGGATTTGAGGAAATTTGAGCATTTTAAAGGGCAATTTAGGGATTTTCATTAAAGATTGTCAAATTGGCCAAATTGGGTCATGTGGTAGTTGAGAGAAATGAAATTGGGGATAATTATGATTTGTTGGGATTTTTTGGGATTTTTTTGGGAATTTTTGGAATTTTTGGGATTTTGAGCTATGGAGGGGTATTTTGGTAATTTGGGGGTGTTTTAGGGATAAAAGGCCAAGATGGGTATTTTGGTAGAGTTGAGGTACCAATTATCACCAATAAACCATGGACCAACGGAAACCCCATTTTGGGTCATCTACATAGTGGTCTTAGCTAAACCATAGCCCCAAGGCTAATAGGTTTAGGGACCATCTACATGAGTATCCCAAAAGATCAAGGGATCTAGGCTAGAAATTTGACTTCAAGGTTTGGAGTGATTGTGGGTATAGATAAGTGTAGTGAGTGCCTTAGCTCCAGACCAGTACCCAAGGTCAACCCTAAGGTCCGACAGTCTTAAGGGTGACTTATCTTGAGTTTCCCCCACAATGACCCCACCCACTAAGTATTTAGAGGTTGAGAGCAATATATGGAACTTCAAGTTGAGTTGAGAAGAGTTTGGAATTTCTAATGGAGAGGGTTCCATGTCTAGTTTTCTAGGAATACTCCACAGGAAAAGTATTATGGCTAGACCCTAGGCTACTAAAGAGGAAAAACTAAACCTCAACCAAAAATGAGGTCAACAAATGGACCCCCAGTAGGTGTGGTATGCTGGGAAAGCACACCATGCGTATTGGCATTGACAGAAGAGATCAAACAAAACCAATATAAACTCCTAAGTAAGTAGACACGGAAGTATGTGTAGAGTTGTGTGTGTGATTTATTTCTGTAGGGGAATTATCAGGTGTGTGCTTAATCAAGTCGAGAAGTAGGGACTCTCGCTGGGGATTGGAGAGTGGACTTTTGAGTTATGAAATTTCAAAGATTTCCAAAGGATGGGAGTCAGAATGTAAGTGCTGACCCCAAGGTGGGAATTGAAATTCAGATATCAATTCAAAAAGAGAGAGAGAGAGTCGGAGTGTATGGACCGACCTCGAATGTAATGAATCAGAAATGTAGGACTGATTCGAAAATGAGAATTAAAATGTAGGTCAATTCTCAAAAGAGAGTATCGGAATGTAAGGACCGACCTTGAATGTAATGAATCAGAAATGTAGGACTGATTCAGAAATGAGAATTGAAATGTAGGTCAATTCTTAAAAGAAAGTG
>NEWO01000215.1:733392-795877 GCA_003013225.1 Phalaenopsis aphrodite
GTCGGAATGTAAGGACCGACCTCGAATGTAATGAATCAGAGATGTAGGACTGATTCATAAATGAGAATTGAAATGTAGGTCAATTCACAAAAGAGGGTGTCAGAATGTAAGGACCGACCTCGAATGTAGTGAATCAGAAATGTAGGACTGATTCAGAAATGGAATTGAAATGTAGGTCAATTCTCAAAAGAGGGTGTCAGAATGTAAGGACCGACCTCGAATGTAGTGAATAAAAATTGTAGCACTGATTCAAAAATGAGAATTGAAACATGGGTCAATTCTCAAAAGAAAGTTAGTAGCGTTGAATTTATAGAAATGTATCATGTGAAAAATGTTGATCTTGTTGAAGGGGATTTGTAAAGCTTTGTGGAGTTATGTGCAGAATGTGAAATTTTGTGAGGATGTGCAGAGAGTTAATGTAGATAAAGATGGTTGTGCTGCGTGCACAAAGAGTAAGAAATTCTGAAAACAGAAGTATCCACTTAGTAGATTTATTTTATTTTCTTGTTGTTTTTATCACAATTGATTTTTTCAAAAATGCATTTTTAAAATTTTAATTTTAATTGGTTGATAAGAAATTTTTTTTGTTATTTAATCATTTATGATTATCTTTCATTTGTGTTTTGTCACTTTGTCGAAGATTTGTTGTTTCGTTCTTTGTTCATTGGAACTCTGAACCATCACATGGTTCGCGGCTTTCATCCATCGCACACGAAGTCAATTGATAAAAAGGCACAATTTGAGAGAAATTTGCATTAATCTGCTTCAATCAAGATGCTACAGATCAAACATAGGCTAATGCCTCAAAAGGTACATCACGTAATACATGCTGAAATACATTGACAGTCATCTCAAGATATGAGTACATCATAGATTGATTACATCAGATACATGTCATGCTGTTAAAAGAAATCAAGTGAACCCTCTGTGCTTGGTTTATTAAGCTCCTGATCAAGAAGAACTTCTAAGTCATGCTCCAAGATAAGAGTTCCCTTCGCATGTACTTAGAGGTACAACCTTCTCACAGCTCGTAAGGAAATAGCTCCTCCAATTCCGGGTCCTGCTGGAATCCATATGGTATTTTACTATCATCCATTCTGAGGAAGGTTACAGACACTCTACGGTGTCGTACTCCTAGAATGCAGTGCTTGGCAATGCCTCACCATTGCCCTTGAGAACAAGTACTGAACCAACTAGAAGAGGAATCTCCATAGCCCCTCTGAATTTTCCAGGGCCGACTATATTGATTTCTTTTCCAAACAGAATATTGCTCTTACTCATGAACAAGACCGTGTAAAAAAGCCTCACAAAATCATGATAGTCAATGTGTGGGGGAATGCAGTCACCTTCTTCATAAATGATGATGATACAACTGTTGGGAATGCAAGTAACAGGTAGATTATTCCACTTAACCAATTTGATCATCCATTTTATCATTGGTGGTAATAGATCCACTTGGTCGTACCTGAGGATCCCAGGCGGATTTCCCTATCTGTCTTTCTTAAATTTGTAACAAACCCCGCATTAGATGGTGATTCTTCCATTTCCCCGCATCCATTACTTCAGCTCGGAATACGTTCTCTCCATGAGAAGGCCCGCTCGACCTCTATCTCTTAAATCAAAGATGCAGTCCAGAATGCTTCTTTCATCAGTTTCAAAAAAAAACTCTAATATATAGCTCCAGACCCTCCAATATGTTGATAAACTTTCTTTGAACCTCTTCATACAACTCGAATTCTCTTTTGTTTACTTTGCTTATTTTGTAGTATTCTAACATACTGAGAGTTGGCAGCTACCTGGGGTGTTCCTTCCTCCGGGCCTCGGCGGGAACCTAAACTGGTGCTGGTCGATTCGGAATATGAGATTCAGCATCAAGTGGGATATATGATCCTGGGCTCCATGGTGCGCGCTGATCCGTCCCCAGTGGGACATACGGTTCATTTGCCATGAAATCTGGAGTCTGAAACTCGTTGATGCTTGAAGTACATTCTTCTAAGGTACTGAATCATTGTAGATGCAGAACGTTGCAGTCCGGGCATTCAACAAATGCGCCCGTGACTGATGTCCCGGCTGGTACCTCAACGTTGCATGTTGGGCAACGAAGGCATATCTGTTCCTGTCACAAATCTTGACTCTTCATCTGTAGTGGGCAGGCTGGCAGAAGTTTCTCTCACATCTGGATCATAAATATGTCTATCAGGAATGGGGGTAAGAAAACTGCTCATATCTCTCCGGCACTTGCGCTCCCATCGCAGAAAGGCTCTTTGTTTCATTCGGCTTGCATTTCTACGTTGTGTCTTGCAGAGTGGAGTATTTGGTAGTTGTTCACTATGGGCGGCTATTAGGCCCCTTGCTAGAGTAGCTATCATAGAGGGCAATCGGCTGGGCACCTCCATCAGATCTTGTTCTACTATCACGTTTTTACCTTTACGTGACACATTGTCTTGAGTGGTCACCCTCAACAGTGAAGGCAGTCCCTCCTTTTCTTTATTGCTGACTACATTTATTAGAGGACCCTCATAGTCTATATCAATCTAGTTGAAATCCATGTTGAAATCTATGACACCTCCTTGCGGCGCCATCTCTTCATTTAGTACGAGGTTCCAGCCATCCTGGAAGGCAAAGATCAGCCTCTCTCCTGACATTTTTCTGCAGACGATAAAAAAAACATCGGTGGGCTGAAGCTTGGCATAAACAAAAATAAAGCAAAGTATTTATTAAAGTAAATTTTAACTTGTTTTAATGAAAAGGATTACTCATTTTATGTGTGAGTTTTGTTTAATTTAATAGAATATTTAAATTAAATAGTAGAAAAGAGAACGTGTGAAGTTCAAAAATCTTCTCAAAATTTTCATTATATTGAGGTTAATTACAAAATTTGGACTCGGTCATAGACATATGGCCATATAGATAACCCTAAAACAATCAAAGTTTCAAAGTTTTAAAGCATGCAGAGGCAAGCGGAGGCAGGCGACATCAGGCTGCGTAATAAGTTTTTAGGTATCTTCCATATATCGGTAACATGGGTCTTTCACCTCGGAAGTCTACTAACCGGTATGCTCCTCATGTATAGACTTTCTCAATGACAAATGGTCCCTCCCAAGTTGGCTCGAATTTTCCACTTATTTTCCAGTGAGCAAGAATAGGTCTTTTGAGCACAAGCACGAGGTGACCAATTTTGAGTGTCCTTCGGTGGACCAATTTGTCATGGGCTTGTACCATCTTTGCCTAGTAGAGCTCCAAATGTTGTTGTGCTTCCAATCATTTTCCCTCGAGACTTTCTAGTTCTTCAAGTTTGAGTCTTGCGCTGTCTTTCATTATGAGTTTGTTGGCAACGATGACTCTTAGAGATGGTGTCTGGATTTCTAACGGTAGCACGGCCTCGATCTCGTACACGAGCATATAAGGTGTACACTGAGTGGGAGTCCTGAAAGTCATCCGGTAGACCCACAAGGCCTCTAACAGTTTGTTGTGCCAATCCCTTTTATTTTCATCTAGTGTTTTCATCAAAATCTGTACCAGTGTCTTGTTGAAAGCTTCAGCCAGACCATTTGCTCTGGGATAGTAAATTGTAGAGTATCTCCAATCTATCCCATGTCTTCTGACAAAATAGTTTATCTTTGTACTTTTTAAAGTTGTCTGATTGTCAGAGATTATTCTTCGCGGAACTCCGAAACGGTAGACAATTTGACCTTTGAAAAATTGAAGGACGTGATGTGTCATAACCTCATGTAACTGTACTGCCTCTGCCCATTTGGAGAAGTAATATAAAGTGACAAGTATAAACTTGTGTCATTTAGAAGATGGAGGGTCTATCAGACCTATTATGTATGTGCCCTAACACTCGAATGGCCACGAGGTAACAGTTGGGTGTGGCACATTCAGAGGCTAGTGTAAGACCACCCCATGCACTTGGTATTGGTGACATCTTCTGGCTGTATCCATGAAATTGGACATCATTGCTGGCCAATAATATCTGAGTCTTTTAATCTTCATTTTCATTTTTAGTTCCGAGTGGTGAGCACCACAAAATTTGGCATGTACTTCTTTGACAATATTCTGTGCCTCAGCTCTGCTAAAAAACCGTAGCCACACCTGGTCGAACGATCTTCCGTAGAGAACATTTCCCACCAGAGCGTAAGACACAACCCTTCTTGTGATGTGGTGTGCCTCAGACTTGTCCTCCGGCAGCATCCCAGTATGCAAATATTCTACTAATGGCTTGTGCCAATCTTTGTTGTAGTCTGCAACTGTATTTGTTATTTCTTCTTTTCCAAGTTTGTGTAGACTTTTGAAGTTATTTTGAAATAAGACTCGTCTTCCTTGCACGGTGACTTTGATGGAATCCTCCGGGGGACACGCCATTTCCTTAGCGAGTTTTGCTAGAGCGTGGGCATGGGCATTATCTCCCCGAGGAATCCGATAGAAAGTCACCTCAGGAATCTGCTCCAGAAGCTTCATCACGTACTGATGGTATTCTGCTAATCTTGGTTTCAGAATTCTGTATTGTCCTGGACTTGCTGGATGACAAGTTGAGAGTCACCATAAATGGCAACATTTGTTATATCCATTGAAATTGCCAACTCCGATCCGTTGATTAAAGCTTCATATTCTGCTTCATTATTGGTGCACAACTCTGTCAGGTGGTATGAGAACCTCAACATACCCTTATCTGGAGTAATAAAGATCAAACTAATTTCTTCCTTGGCTGGTATAATTGTGCCTAATCCCTTGTCTTTCCTGGCTGACGAAGCACCATCGAAGTACATTTTCCAGCGCTGCGCACTAGAAAATTCCATTTGTAGTATTTGCTCGTCTAGTAACTCGTCGTTGAGAGAGGACCCAGCTGGCAGTGGGTGTGCAGCGAGAAATTCTGCTAAAATCTATCCCGTGATATCACGGAGGGGAACAAAAGTTATATCAAATTGCAATAAGATCATTGACCATCTCGCTAAATGTCCAGAGAGTGTTGGTCGGGTCATCAAATACTGCAATGGATTAACTCTCAAAATTAGGGTGATCTTATGATAAAGCATGTAATGTCTAAGCTTTTGGGTGGCAAAAATTAATGCCAGACAATGCTTCTCAATAGGTGGATACCTTATCTCCGTCGGTATTAGACGATGACTCAAGTAGTAGAGTGCATTTTCTTTTCCCTCCTCATTTATTTGGGCTAAGAGGGTTCCAAGAGAGTCATCTAAACCCGCGGTATAAAGTATCAATAGTTTCCCTAGGATAGGAGCTGGCAAAATAGGAGGTGTCATTAAATATTGTTTAACATCCTCAAAGGCCCGCTGGCATTTCTCTTCCCAAATAAATTTGGCGTCCTTTTTAATTAATGCCGAGAAAGGCTGACACCTACTTGAGAGAATATAAATAAAGCATCTCAGATATGCCAACTTCCCCTGGAAGGAACGCAGTTGTTTCAAGGTTTTAGAGGGAGGCATTTCCAAGATAGCTTAATCTTATCCGGGTCGATCTCGATTCCCCGATGACGGACAACAAATCCTAGAAATTTCCCATAGGTAACGCCAAAGGTGCACTTTAAGGGATTCATTTTAAGGTCATATCGTCGTAACCGTTCAAACACGATCCTCAAATCATACAAATGGTCTGTTTTTTGTTTACTTTTGATGACCAAATCATCCACGTAGCATTCTACTTGATTGTTAATGAGGTCATCAAAAATCTTCATCATTGCACGCTGATATGTTGCTCTAGCATTCTTTAGGCCGAACGACATCACTATGTAGCAGAAGATTCCAATCGGTTTTCTGAAAGAGGTAAATGCTGCATCCTCGAGAGCAATCTTAATTTGGTTGTATCCCGACGATCCGTCCATGAAGGAGAAAATTTCATGTGTCAAAGCGATGTCCACCATCATTTCAGGTATAGGTAGTGGAAACTCGTCTTTTGGACATGCCTGGTTCAAATCTCTGAAGTCGACACAAACGCGGATCTGTCCATTTTTTTTTAACAGGTACAATATTGGCTAACCACGTCAGGTAGTGCTCCACATTAACAAAGTTGGCGTCTATCAACTTCTTTACCTCGGCGATGACTTGTTGTTCTATTTTAAGGCGCATTTTCCTGAGAGCTTATTTTACTGGGGTTACATTCTTGTCCACCCCAAGTTTATGGACTGCAACCTCTACTGATATCCCTGGCATTTCGACGTAGCTCCATGCGAAGCAATCTTTGAATTCTGCTAATAGTTTGACCAGTTCTGCAGATTCTTTGTCATCAAGTAGAGAGCTTATAAATGTAGGTCGAGGTCGTTCTTCAGTCTCGATGCTAATCTCTTTCAATTCATCAACAGTGGATTTAATTCCTTCCTCAAATTCTAGGGGAGCATCTTCTATTGGTTGATCAGTAGAGTCATCCTCTACATCGAGACAATCATCTTCTGACTCATTAGTAACAACCATGCAAAATTCAGAATCATCGACTGCTCCAACTGTACCAAATTCAAGACCTTCTTTTGAATTGGGAGTTTAACTTTTAGCATTCCATAATTTTTTAAAAAGTTGAAATTTATCTTTTGGCATTTGTTTTGGTAAATGTCCCTGTTGAATTAACTTTTGAACACAAGGCGAGAAGTAACCAATAGGTAATTCCATTAATTCATTAGAATCAACATCCAAATTTACACGGTAAAATTTGATCGTCTTTGAACCAACACTACGGACTTCCTTGACCTCTAAACTCTCGACCTCTTGAGGGAGAATCGTAGTGAGGGTCATAGTATCCACATATTTGTTTATCTGATCATACATTGTTTCATATTCATTCCTCTCTGTATTTTCTAGGGATATCTCGTACCGAGGCTTCTTCTGCTTTGTCATCATTAACTCATCTTCAGAACTGTCTTCATCACCAATGTTGATAGTTGGCCTAGTCCGTTCAACAATTAAATTGATCTTTCCTCGTCTGCGTCCCCGGCCTCAACTCGGGTGCGTGAACTAGAAGAACCTCCACCAACTCGTTGTAAGGGAGTGGTAGAAGGTTGTTGCAACGGAGTTGTATGGCCTTCTTTTTGTGATCCTTCTGAATCTTTATCTTGGTTTGTTAAAATTTCGCGCGAGAAGACAGTCTTCTTTGGAGGCGCGTAGTAGGCAGCATCTTCATGGATACTAACTTAATGCACTGAAAATTGTTGTAGGTCTCCCTTGATGCAATTTTCTTGACCATCTTTGCGGTGTTTGGTGCAATGGTGAAGAGATGATGGAACCATATTGTGCTCATGAATCCATAGTTGACCCAATAGAGCGTTAAAAGAGGTCTCGGCGTTGATGATATCAAATTTAACGGTTGTTACGAGTTCTCCAACCTTCATAAATAATGTAATTGATCCAAGGGCTCTTTCTCCCTTTTAGAAGAATCCCCTTAACATCATCTTGTCGGGGATGATCTCCTGAACGTTGAAGTCCAAATATGCTAACGTTCGTAGACTCATCAAGTTAAGAGATGCTCCAGGATCCACTAAAACTCTCGATAACACAAATCTGCCAATGTTGACGGAGATGTAGAGCGGACGGTTGTGGACTGCGGTATCGAGCGGCAAGTCTACATCTGTGAAGGTTACCCCTGACTGTTCTCTCAACGAGCAAACCTCATCTGTGGATGTGCTAGCAAACTGAGCTAAGCAAATTTCTGGATCTAGTAAAGCAGTAACCAGAGATTCTCTCATCTCCTTTGACAGGATCAGAGCGTCGTAGATGCTTAGTCGGGTAGGAAACTTCCTAAGATGAGCTAGCACTTTGTAGTCTACTTTGTATGATCCTCCAATTTTGTCTTGATTATGTGGTTCTTACACTGGCAGAGATTGGGGTACCTCTTCTCGAGTCATTATCTGTTTTCCTTTGTCTGTTGGAGCTGTTCTTGGTGGTAACACCTTTCTGCTCCTTAAGTTGACTTCTGTGATTTCTTCTTCTTGAGATATCATTATTGAATCTTCTGGTGTCTTTTTCTCCTCGTCGGAAAGATCTAAGTTCATGGCTAATGGCGCACCATGAAGCTGGAGAGTTGGCTCTTCGTTTTTGATACTGTCGTAAGCGATATCATTGAGTTCTTCTTTGGCCTTGAAAATGAGTTCATCGGACTCAAGTACGATTTGAGGATCATTTTAGAGATCGAGATTGCAACTAGATTGGTTATAATCAGTCACGTTATTACCAGAAATAGTCAAACCGTAGCCAAAATCACAACCATTATATTCGTAAGACCCCGGAGGAACAAAAAGATAATCATACAAAGTCAAGGGTTCAAGGACTTTCTTCCCCGAATCCGAGACAACCAATCTAGTAGAGGCAGCCTCTGTCCTACTCCCCATGCTATCAATATTGGCAGTGACGCTTTTCTTTTTCTTGTTCTTTATCCTTGACGATGATAGATTCTCTAGTAAAATCTTCATCTCGGGCTCGGTATGCTGCAGACTCTAAATGGTGGCTTGTTTTGATGCAGACTGTAGCTTGTTCAGTATCTTCTTGGACAATCTACTCCATACCTCATTCCATCCTTCTTCGGTATTCATAGAAGCTTGTTTCAATGAACCATGTATTCGATTAAGGACCCTCTTGAGCTCATCCCAAGTTGTACTCCATCCATCTGTTCCGACATATGGATCAATTGGGGAGATTGACTAAGCTGAAATCAAGTTTATGGAAGCTTTTTTAGGTTCTCTCAAATACTCCTTTGGGATTGTTATATTCTCTTCCTTGAGGTTCTTCTCGAGCCAATATTTAAAGACGAAACACTTGTCTATAGTGTGTCCAAGTAACCAGTGGTATGGGCAATAATTTGGTTCATTCTTCTTATCCACCTCTTCGGGTTTCTTTGGATGAGGTAGTTTGAATTATGGTTTCTTCATCAAGCTTTTGCATATTTTAGGCACAATTTCATCTTTGAAGGCATAAACAACTTTCTGGATCTAACAGGGATACTCTTTTACCAATTGTTCGAGGTGATCCTTCCTGAGTTGGCCATCGGTTGGATCGACTTCTCTCTTTCTGAGAGTACTGTGGCGAAGACTGACGATGATCTTCTGCATATATCTTTATCAATTGCTTTCCTTTGTTGACAGTTGCGACTACCCCTGATTTTTTTTTCGAACACTCTGGTCACCTTAGCCTTTTCATGTGGCTCCATGTCCTTCATTTCTTCTTGAAGACTGCTGGCTTTACTGAGTAGCTTCTCGAAGGATTTGATGGTGAGTCTCTTATGCATGAAAGCTACTGGCCCATGAATGCTTTTGAGTACAATCTCAATCGCTTGATGTTCCTGTAGCTGAGGTTCATATTTCATGCTAAGGTTTCTCCACTTCAAACTATAGCTTGCTAAGGTTTCACTAGGCTTCTGCTTCTCCATCATGAGCTCTCCAATAGACACATGATGCTGCGACCCAACAAATCTTTTCACAAATAACTGTTCCAACTCAAAAAATGTTTTAACTGACTTGTTGGGCAAGTCAGTGTACCAGTTGAAAGCAATCCCTGACAAGCTGCTGACGAACTGCTGGCAGAGTAGAGCTTTGACATTCCTCGTTTTGCCACAGTTGGCTCAAAAATGTGTTATGTGATGTCTGGGATTTCCAGTCTCATCGAATATCTTAAAGTTTGGGCTCACAAAATCCTTGGGGAAAGGGACGGCATAGAACTCCTCTGGGTAAGGTCTACCCTTTAAAATTGATGCACAGCCCTTGGACTGGGCTAAGTCCTCCCGCACTTGTTAAACCATTTGCTTGAAACCTTTTTGTGGCATGGCACCAGATGGAGAATCCCTCTTTGGTTGTTCTTCTTTCTCTGTCAAAGTAGCCTCCCTTCTTTTATCTGTGATGTGTATGATTTCTGGCTGATTAATCTTTGGAGAAGCCAATCTTGGTGCTTGTGATTGCCCCTGAATGGTGGCCATGACGGTCATAACTGCAGTCAACTCTTTTATTCTTTTCTCCAGTATAACAACTTTCTCATCCTTTAGGAGGATAACCCTATGTAGCTCATCTACGGTGTTCTCTTCAGTGTGAGGTTGAGCCTCGCGCACAAATGCGGTAGCTCTGGTTTTGATCACATGGACATCCATGAAATCCTCCTTCAAGTGATCATTGTAATCAAAATCTTCGTTTTCACTATTGAAGGAAACTCCGTGTTCTCGAGCTGACTCAGAAATCTCGATCCTGAGTTTCTCAACTTTTTCCTCAATTATCTATTCCTTGATTGCTTTAAGATCTAGAGGACCTTTATGGAAATCCTCAACATGTTCCTCCATCTCGCTGGCTATTGTCGCGACGATGTCATATATTTCAGGCACTGGATTTACTTCCTATCTTGCAAGCTCACTGAACTGTATCGGTGCAGCGACCTTAAGTACCCATACCCTCTTCATCTTTGACGATGATGTCTCAGGATGGAACATCTTAGTAGAAACATCGGTATGTCAAGGGAAGGTATGCTCCCCGTGGTGTAGACCGGCTACAGTGTCAGGTAATCATCATGTCTTTCTTTCCGTGATTGCAGGAATGACTGGTAAACTTATCGGACCCAGTCTTGACTTAATCGACTAGCGACATGCGGTCCTGGTGGTGATATGATCGGTGGCGACTATAGCAGTATCAACTCGGTTTCCAAAATGGAGCCAGATGGGAACACGGGTAGGTGACTTTATAGTCGACTTATGAGATTTTCTAGCAGACTTAACATCCTTCAAAATTTCATTTTTCATATGAGAGGAAATTGGATGTCCCAGTCATTTAAGTAATTCACTAAAAAAACATTCTCTTTAGTAGCAAGCCTTCTAAAGACTGCATTAACTTGGATGATAGGGATGAATTTCTTTCCCTCTTCACCATGTCCATGAAGTGATGGTAATGAGGCAGCAATCTTCTGGATACTCTCATATCCATCAGTATCTGTCAGGGGATGGAATCTACTCCCTCGTAGGAGTGGATAAATTTCAAGTAATACCTCCATAACTTGATGAGGCTCCCCCTCAACGGGTGTGCTCCCAGGAGTCTGGGCTTTGATGACCCTCCAAACTCTTCTATTGCGGTTCCTCCTTTGAGTTCGGGTTAGTGGTACAGTCCTTGAGCTTGACCCGATCTCAAATACGGGTGACAGAACAGTTAATCCTTCAGTCAAATCTTCAACTACCATCACTTCTTTTGCCTTAGCAGTAGCATGGATAGCAGGCTTGATGACAGCAGCTCTAGCCTTCTTGCAAGAAGGGAAGACCTAAAGGCAGTTCAAACTGAATTCTGCAGACGGTTCTTGTACTTCCAGAGCAACGATATTCATTACCACGAATGGGGCTTTCCCGAGGATAACCTCAAGGTCTTCAAATCCAGGTCCGAACTTGTTGGTGGGAGCAACATTACGGGCGCTGCGGTCCGTTGGCAGGTTGAAAGAAAAGGTCAGCGTTGGTTAGGCCATCGCAGCGGGCTTTAAAATAGAAAGTTTTAGAGTTAGCTATATGGTCGAAAACCTTGTAATCTTTAGTGCAAGCACTGAAAATAGAGGTTAATCTGTAGACCGGGCGGGTCTTAATTTACAAGAAATTTTAAAATCTTTGTTCAAAAAGGTGTAAAATTTAATTAATATTTCAAAGTGCGCACAGCACAACACGATTTGGTTTAATATGCAAATTAGCAAAGTAAATTTAGAAAGGAGATGTGAAAAATTTTAGGACCCAGTGCGGGACCCAATTAGTGGCAGAAAATACCCAGGTGGAATTAGTCCACCGACACACCTATCGGGGGTTTGACCCCACATGAAAATTTAAAGAGTCCTTAATGGCCTTCTGAACCCCTCTGTTCAAAGATGGTTGAACAACTAGTCGTGAAGTCCAAGGAGTTAGTTGTACTTTCCCAAGATAGAAATGGGTAAAGTATGCCAATAGAAGAAAGGTAATTTGGTCAACGGGGGACATGGACATATTATCGATGTGTGAAGATAATATTTCTTGATTTGTATGGAGAGAAAATCTTGTCTCCAGCGGAGTCGCCAGAAGCTGTCGGTGTTATTTCGGGTTGGTTTATGGGGACTTGCCCGTAAGAAGCTGTCGGTCGCTGGAATCGAAATCCCATCGCCTGCTTTGAAAGGACATTGAAGTATGACATCAAACTGACACCATATTTTTCATAGTTTCAAATGAATGAGCATTGTACCTCAGATCCTGTATCTATCCCAAAGGATAAACGCAAGACTTGAGGATGAGGCTCGATCAAATAAACTAAGGAAAGTATGACGTCCGTTGGGTCTGCGAAACCTTTGTATTTGCCGACAAGTTCCCCTATTTAATATAAAGGATTAAATAGGGTTTCTATTAAGTTGGGTTCGGACATGCTTCCTATAAGGGCAAGCCTCTATAGTTAATTCCATCTTAAATGACCAAAGTCACCTAAGAAGACTCTCGATAAAAATTAAGGAATATTATCTTCAAGGAATTTCAAAGGGTAGGGCTCTTTAACGAAATCTAACATAGAGGTGTGAAAGAGCATTGGTTCAAATTTGGAACATTTTGTTGTGGAATCGAAAGGAAGAGGAACTAGGGGATGTCATGGATCTAGAGGAGAACACCGGTGACTTCCCAAGCTATCATAATGTTTGGTTTCAGTTTTGAGGAGAAATATTTAGGTGTTTCATCCTACCAATTTTATTAGTTAGGGCTTACATTTATGTGAAATGATCACACAAATAGCCTGGAAGATGTGAGGATTTAGGTCATGACAAACGACAACCTCGAAATCCTAAGACGAGTTAGGGCTTATATTATATAGCAGGGTTATACAAAGGCCTAAAGATAAGTTGAGGATTTACATTGCATAAAAAAGCAACCTCGAAGTCCTATGGCTTTGTTGTTTTAAGTCTAAAGAAAGAAGATTTGTTTAGCTGCGGAAGACAAGTTTTGCTGTTGAAGATGGTCGTGCTGCCCACCATGCTAGCTCCAAGTTCCTTGCCGCGATGAGTTTGAGTTATCTAGTGTGTCAAGCTATAATGTCAAATTAGGTGGCCTTATAGTTGAAGTTCTTTAATTTTGGTGAGGGCATATTAAAATTGATTAGAGCGACACCGGTTAGGATCCTATGGTTCCCTCGTTTCGGCATCACTATTTTTTGTTGGATTCACTTAGTCCAAATGAACTTACTAAACCCAACTTAATGAGTTCCATAATTTCATTTAAACTGTGGGAAGCCTCGTTAGTAACCGTAGGTTACCTCATCTGAGGGATTCCCAATCATCCGATAAAGACATCTTAATTTAGTTGAACTTGTGGTTTTTGTGTGATGTTTGTGATTAAATTTTGAGTTGTTTTGTATTTTGCATGTTGTGGCGGTAAATTTTATCTTGGTTGATTTTAGTTTTGATTTTGGTTATGGTTTTAGTTATGGTTTTAGTTATGTGGCTATCCTGATAGTTTCAGTTTTAATGTAGGGTAACATCGTTGTTTAGCATGCAAATTTGCAGGTATAAAAGTATAGTATGAAAGTACAAGAAAGACAACGCTAAAAACTGTAAAAGTGTACCTGGCGAGTCTTCTCGTTCCACCACCTGAAACTTAAAATGCATGTGAAGGCAGTTTATGAAGAGCAGGAAAGGTAAAATTTTGGCAATTTTCTTAACCCTATGTCATATCTTGGTGAGTCCTTAAAAGTTTAATTGAGGATGATTTTGTTGAGCGAAAAATATTAAGTTTAATAGGTTTCTGAGGTATCCAACAAGTTAGAAGGGGGAAGCAGGTCCATGCCTCCCTCTCACCAACTAGTGAAAAGCCTCGAGTCCATTTAAACTTATTATATTGCTTAATGGTTCATCCTGTAAATACCCTTATTACTCAGTGAGCACTGATGTCTCAATTATCCCTAAGAATAGGGTAATTATCACTTGTGATTCAATTTAATATATATGGGGGTGAAGAACCTTAAAGTGGCAAGTTAGTGTAATTTCTACACTTAGCCAAATTTTTAATCCTAATTGGGCTTAGTGGTGTTTTAATGATGTTTGATATAATTATGTTTATTTCTGTAATCCTTGTTTAATAAATTTTTTATTTAACCTAAGTCACCACTAAGCCCTTAAGATATAGGTGATTGTCTTAATTAGTTTTGAAAAGGGTTAAACCTTAGGTGGTCTTGATTCATAATTTGGATTTTATTTGAAAATCAAGATAGGGGTATTAAATTGATTAATTATTGACTTCAAAAGTTATACCCCTAAGTCCAGGATCATTTAATTTTAATAAACTTCGAAATCTTAATAATTTAGAAATTTATTAATCTTAATTAAGAAAGTTAGATTGGTTTCTACCAGTTAAACACCTTTTGTTTCAAGCATCAAATAAATTGATTAAGATCTGAGGTTACCCATTTTCCCTTCTTGACTTAATCCTAAATGTTAATTAAGGCTAAATTTCCAAAAATACACATTTGCCCCTATGGATCTAACACTTCATAATTTGTCAAATTCAATTCAAATGACTTTGAAATTTTTATCCTACCTGACATCAGAGGAGAAAATGTGATTTTTAAAAATTTAATTTAATTTATGTAATTATTTTCATGCTAAAATAGGATTTTTCAAAGAAAATTCCTAACTTAACCAAGGTAAATTCTAATCTCTTGAAATTTTTACTGGAGGTAGACGTAGACTAGATAAGCCTTTGGACCAAATTTCATAACTTTTTGAATTCACTGTGATTTATTAGAATTATTTTAATTCTGGGTTATTTAATAAAAATAACATATTTTAAGTGGTGAAAATTAAGTTTTGTATTTTTGAAAAATCTCTTTAAGGTTAGAGAACCCAGAGGAGCAAATTTTATATATATTTTTTATTTTTCTTTGATTTATTGGAATTATTTTAATGAAAAAACTCATTTTGAGCCTTTAAAGATTATTTTTAAGCTTTGAAATTAAATATCTTTATGTGGAAAGTCTGAAATAATATTCTAAGTTTTCCTAAGTGATTAAGAAGCAATTTAGAACCTTTCCATGAGTTTTATTATTTTTGTGATTTTTATGAATTTTTTATTATTTTAAATATTTAAAATAGGCTAAAAATTATGTTTTTATTTTAAATATCATTTTATTTTTAAAAAGTACCCCTAATCACAGAGAACTCAAAAAAACTAAATTTTATAATTTTTTGAGTTATATTTTGATTTTTTAAAAATTATTTAAGTGTTAAAAGTGGTATTTATATTTAAAAATCAACTTAAGTTGTCAAATGAACTCATAATATTTTGACATTTTGATGATGAATTCTCTGGATCATAGATCACAGTGGAGATAAAAAATCTAGTCATTTAAATGTTTAAAATTTTCAAAATTAATTATCTTTGTAATTTAGTTTTTGTAAAATTTAAGGATATTTTACATGACTTGACCCATGAAATTATTTCCAAAGGTTTTTCTAGTCATGGTGGACCTTCCCAAATTTTCTTAGGATTTTATAATCAATATGCTAATTTTCATGATTATTTTAAAGAAATAATGTGAATAACTTGAAAAATATGGGTCTCTGTATAGGAACCTCCTCTTACTTTGGAAAAATCAGAGAATACTTCCCCTAATAGAGGCTACAACATGTCAAAGTTCCAAGCCAAGGTGATGTGCTAATATGCATTGAGAATCAAATGATCTGAAATAGTGTTTAATTAATGAAAAATATAAATTGCATCCAATGGACTTGAGATTTGTTCCACATTGTTCTCCTCTATTCACTGAGCAAGCGGTTATTTTTATTTTATTTTTGTGGTTTTTCTACATAAAGTTATGAATTTTCTAAGTTAATGGTATTTAAATAAATAAGAAAATGCCTTATTTATCTATTTAAACAGCGCGTGTTGACTAGATCCTAGGCAGCTCCGAAGGCATGCATGGCACGCTCTGGTTGGACGCCGCCGTCCACGTAGCTTGCTGACTCGGCGTGCTGTTTATGTCCCAAAGCGTTGTCCGGCTCGATCTCCCCCGTTCATTTGATACAAGCATGATCGAACATCTCCCTGTCATCATGCCCGATAGAATGATCCTGTGCCCGTCCACACTAAAACCCTAATATCTCAGTCTAGAATCAACCAAATAACTTTGGGTTTGATTCTATGGACTCGTCTATGTGAGACAAACACATCCATACGGTTAATGTACCATGAAATCAAGCATAAGTAAATAGAGCATCAAAATAAGCTCGGGAGGAGGAGTTTTATACCTTTGATGTGAGAAGGGAGGCTTCAATAAGAGGTGCTCGGCACATTCGTTGAGGTCCAAGGAGGCTAGGGATTGAGTCCCTGGTCTTGGTGTAAGGCCTAGGTATGAATTCGACCAAGCTCGATTTCAGGTGTTGGTCTAAGGCTATAGTAGAGGCTCTGTGGAAGGGGGATGTGATGAGGCTTTAGCTTTTTTCACTATTGTGAAGGTGTGGGTGAAGTTAATTTGTGTTTGATGGACTGTGGAGGTGTATTAGGTTTTGTCCTGATTTCCAGAAAGGTTTCAAGCTCAAAATTGAGCTCCGATAATGGGAATCAGTGAAGGAAATTGGTTGGAATGCACTGAGGGGATCTTAGGGAAGCTCTGTGTGAAGTTTGGAGAGGCCTCTCTAAGGAAATTTCAGCACCTAGTTTAACGGCCATGGAGGTGGCCTTTTATAAAAATGGGTTTATGGTGGTTGTCGTGGCCAATTAGGAGGTGTAATGTGGTGCTTAGGTGGAGGGCAGAGGAGCTCCATAGTTTGATTTGGATGAGGTACCATGGAAGTGGCTCTCAGTTTTGGGGTTTTCCAGCTACTAGGCTGGTCGGCCGGCAAGGGGGAGGTGGCTAGGAGCTCAGGGATCCCAGAGGAATCCATCACAACAATTTAATGCAAATGTGCTTTGATTTGGTAAAGATATCTTAAGCATGTGCATTTTTGGAAATAAGATCCCTTAATTTGGGGAACCTTTGGTCCATGGCTTGATTTAGGTGATTTCATGGTGTTTGGACTGGTCACTAAGTCCAACTAATGGATTTGGTGGAGTTAATTTGGTGGCTTTAGGGTGGTTAGGTCACATTTGCTGCATAGGTCCAAGTGGGTGCAAATGAACAAAACTTAGATTTAGGCTAGGTTAGCCATGTCAATTGGCCCAAATAATTGTTGCATTTAGTGTATATGATCATAAGGAACAACTTTGGTAAAGGATGGAAGTGGTTTTGAGTCCAATTGAAGGGTTAATTTGAAGGAATTTTGAACTTTAATCAATTTGGTCATGTTGGGCTAGACTTGGGTATAGCTTGGGTTAGCATTAGGCTAAATCCAAATTGATTGTTTTAAATGGTGAATAAGGACCTCATGAACAGTTTTCAACATGAATTGGATGCCAAGTTGGATGTTAAGGCAATCAATTGGGTGAAATTTGGGGACATAGCTAATTTGGGTATTTTGGATTTAAGCAAAAATCAAAGGGATTTAAGACTTCACCAAGGCCAATTTATGGTTGATTTTGATGTATAGGAATGTTATAAATATTTTTCAACATTAATTGAGGCTAATTGAGTAGGCTATGGGTTCAATTTGGTGAGATTAGGTTGTATGGTCAAAATTGGGGTTTTGACCCAAATCAAAATTGGACCCAAATCATGGACCAATTGAGCTTGTATTTGGTTTATTTTGGTCATATCAAAAGTTGATTTGAGTTTAGAATTGGAATTGGGGTCAATTAAAATCAAATTGATGGACATTTGAGTTGGATTTGGGGAAATTTAAGCCTTTTAAAGGGCAATTTGGGGATTTTGCTTAAAGATGGTCAAATTGGCCAAATTGGTCAATGTGGTAGTTGAGAGAAATGAAATTGGGTATATTTAAGATTTATTGGGATTTTCTAGGAATTTTTTGACTTTTTGGTATTTTGAGCTATGGAGCGGTATTTTGGTAATTTGGCAGTGTTTTAGGGATAAAAGGCCAAGATGGGTATTTTGGTAGAGTTGAGGTACCAACCATCACCAATAAGCCATGGACCAATGGAAACCCCATTTTGGATCCTCTACATAGTGGTCTTAGCTAAACCATAGCCTTAGGGCTAGTAGGTTTAGGGGACCATCTACATGAGTATCCCAAAAGATCAAGGGATCTAGGCTAGAAATTTGAGTTTAGGGTTGTGACTGATTGTGGGTGCAGATAAGTGTAGTGAGTGCCTTAGCTCCAGACCAACACCCAAGGTCAACCCTAAGGTCCAGCAATCCTAAGGGTGACTCATCTTGAGTTTCCCCCACAGTGACCCCACCTACTAAGTATTTAAAGGTTGAGAGCAATATGTGGAACTTCAAGTTGATTGGAGAAGAGTTTGGAATTTCTAATGGTGAGGTTCCATGTCTAGTTATCTTAGAATAGTCAACAGTAAAAGTCCTATGGATAGAACTTAGGCTAATAAAGAGGAAAAACTAAACCTCAACCAAAAATGAGGTCAACAAAACTTTTGTTCTTATCTGTGCTATCATGGGACAGATACTAGCAGATTTTCTCACTGCACACCCACTGCCAGCTGGATCGTCTCTCAACGACGAGTTACCAGATGAGAAAATACTACAAATGGAATTTTTTAGTGCGCAATGCTAGGAAATGAACTTCGATGGTGCTTCGATAGCCAGAAAAGACAAAGGATCAGGCATAGTTATACCAGACAAAGTAGGGATCAGTTTCATCTTTATCACACCAGATAAAGGTATGTTGAGGTTCTCACAACACCTGACAAAGTTGTGCACCAACAATGAAGCAGAATATGAAGCCTTAATCACCGGGTTGGAAGTGGAAATCTTAATGGATATAATGAACATTGTCATTTATGGCAACTCTCAACTCGTCATCCAGCAAGTCGCCGGACAATACAAAATTTTAAAACCAATATTAGCAGAGTACCATCAATACACCATGAAGCTGCTGGAGCAGATCCTCAATGTGACTTTTTACTAGATTCTTAGGGGAGATAATGCTCATGTCGACGCTCTAGCAAAACTAGTTAATGTAATGGCATGTCTGTCGGAGGATTCCATTGAAATCACAATACAAGGAAGAAATTTCTTATCTCAAATCAACCTCGAAACCTTACACAAGCTCCAAAAAGAAGAAGCAATAAATACAGTTGCAAACATCAATGAAGACCGGCGCAAGCCATTAATATAGTATTTTTATACTAGAAAGCTGCTAGAAGATAAGTCTGAAGCACATCATATAACAAGAAAAGCCATGTCTTATGCCTTGTTGGGAAACGTTCTCTACAGAAGATCATTCGACCAGATGTGGCTACGGTGTTTGAATAGAGCCAAAGCATAGAACATTGTCAAAGAAGTACATGCCGGACTTTGTGGTGCTCATCAGCCAGAGCCGAAAATGAAAATAAAGATCAAGAGACTCGGATATTATTGGTCAGCAATGATCTCCGATATCATGGATACAGCCAGAAAATGTCACCAATGCCAAGTGCATGGGGTGGTCTTACACCAACCTACGAATGTGCTACACCCAACTGTTGCCTCGTGGTTTATACTTGCCGCTACAGATTACTTATACAAATTGGCAGAGGCAGTACCATTCCATGAGATTACGATGCAGCACGTCTTTCAATTCTTCAAAAGCTAAATTATCTAATATTTTGGAGTACCGCGAAGAATAATTTTGACAATGGGACAACTTTCAAAAGCACCAAAATCAATATTTTTGTCAAAAGACACGGGATAGATTGGAAATACTCTACGATTTACTATCCCAGAGCAAATGGTCTGGTTGAAGCCTTCAACAAAACACTGGTACAGATTTTGAAGAAAACACAGGATGAAAATAAAAGGGATTGGCACAATAAACTATTAGAAGCCTTGTGAGCCTAACATATGACTTTTAGGACTCCTACTCAGTGTACACCCTATATGCTCGTGTACGGGTCCAAGGTTGTGCTATCGTTAGAAATCCACACACTGTCTCTTAGAGTTGTTGCTGTCAACCAACTCATAACAGGAGAAAGTGCAAAACTCAGATTTGAAGAACTAGAAAGTCTTGAGGGAAAATAACTAGAAGCACAACAACACTTGGAGCTTTAGCAAGCCAAGCTGGTATAAGCCCATGTCAAATTGGTCCTCCTAAGGACATTTAAAGTTGGTGACCTCGTACTTCTGCTCAAAAAACCTATTCTTGCACGCCGCAGAATAAGTGAAAATTTTGAGCCAACTTGGGAGGGACCATTTATCGTTGAAAAGGTCTACACATGTGGAGCCTACTAGTTAGTGGACTTCCAGGGCAAAGACACATGTTACCAATAAATGGACGATACCTGAAAACCTATTATGCAACCTAATGCCGCTTTCTTTCGCTTGCTTTAAAACTTTGAAAATTTTTTTATTTTGGGGTTATCTATGTGGCCAAATGTCTATGACCGGGTCCAAATTTTGTAATTAACCTCAATATAATGAAAATTTTGAGAAAAAATTGTAAACTTCAAATTTTCTCCTTTCTACTTTTGAACTTAGTATTCCACTAAATTAAACAAAACACATACATAAAATAACTAATTCTCTTCACTAAAACAAACTAAAATTTACTTAATAAATGCTTTGTTTTGTTGTCGTTCATGCCAAGTTTTGGCCCACTGACATTTTTCCTGTCGTATGCAGAAAAATGTCAGAATAGAAGCTGATCTTCACTTTCAATGATGGCTGGAGCCTCGCACTGAATGAGGAAAAGGCACCGTAGGGTGGAACCATAGACTTCAACATGGACTTTAGCCAAGTCGATATGGACTATGAAGGACCTCACATCAATGTAGTCAGCTACTAAGAAATGGAGGGATTGCCTTCACTGCTGAGGGTGGCCGCCAAAGACAATACATCACATAGAGGAAAGAATGTGATGATAGAGCAGGACCCAAGGGAGGGATCCAACCGTCTGCTATCCATGATAGCTACACCAGCTGGAGGCCTAGTAGCCACCATTAATGAATGACTGTTGAATGCTTCGCTTTGCAAGACTCAGCGTAAAAATGCCAGCCAAAGAAAATAGAGGGCTTTTCTACGGGAAGAATGCAGATGTCAAAAGAAAGCAAACAACTTAGTCACCCCTATTCCTGAGGGGAATATCTATGATCCAGACATGAAAGAGACTTCTTACAGTCTACCCGCCACAGATGAAGAACCAAGGTTCATCATAGAGCCAGGGACACCTTCAGCTTCAGATGCCTTATGCACGGGCTGCCCGACGTGCAACACTGAGATACGTGCAGGGAAATTAGCCAAAGGGACATTTGTAGAATGCCCGGACTGCAATGTCCTACATCTACAATGTTATAATACACTGGAGGAGTATACCTCAACCACAGATAGGTCTTATACTGCAGATTTTCTGTTGGATGAGCCATACGTCCCACTGGGAATAGATGAATATACCATGGAGTCTAGGGTCGTGCATCCCTTTAGATGCTAAATCACATGTTCCAGATGAGTCACCACCAGTTTGGGTTCCTGCCAATGTCCAGATGGAGCAATGCTCTCAACATTTGTAGACTCCTAGCATGATGGAGTACTATAAAATAAGCAAGGTGAATAAAAGAGAATTTGAATTCTATGAGGATGTCCAAGGAAGATTCATCAATATACTGGAATGTCTGGAGCTGTATACCAGGGTCTTCTCTGAAAGTGATGAAAGAAGCATTCTTGACTGCATCTTTGACTTGAGGGATAGAGATCGAGCAGTCCTTCTCATGGAAAGAACATACTCTGAGCCGAAGAAATGGATGAGAGGAAAAGGAAGATTAACCATTCAGTGCAACTATTGTTAAATTGAATGAAGAACGAAGAGCGAACCATTAACAATAAAAAAAAACTCGAATAAAAATAATCACAAATGAAAAAACAAAAAACAAATTTTCTTTGAAAAACAACCAACTAAATGTAAAATTTTAAAGACATATTTTGAAAAATTAAATGTGATATTAACAATAAGAAAAGAAAGTGAATCTGTTGAGAGGATTCTCTCGGTTTCAAAGCTTCTTACTCATTTGCATGCAACACTACCATCTTTATCTGCATTAACTCTCTTCACAACCCCGCGAAATTTCGCATTCTACACAAAGCCCCACAAATCCCTTCAAATCTTCTTCGACAAAATCAACCTTTTAACATAACACATATCTTCAAATTCAACGTCACAAACTCTCTACACTGTTTTCGTATGGCTCTCGGAGTCAGTACCAAAATTCTGACTCCCCATCTTCGAGATTAGTATAAGACCCCCTTTAATGGAATATGGTATCCTAATTTTAATCCTCGAGGTCGGTCCCTAACTTCCAACTCTCTTTTCAAGATTGATACCTAAAACTCAATACTCATTTCTGAATTAGTACCTAAATTTTGATTCCTTCACATATTTTTATATTCTATTCACATGTTCACCACAAATTCACATGTGTGAATCTGCATATTTTCTGCATAGGGACTAACAACGACTTTATATATGCCTAAAAATATAAAAATTTGATACTATTGTTAGACGAATTAAGTCCCCGACAACGGCGCCAAAAACTTTACTATGGTTATATATTTGATTAAAATATGTATAAAATATTTATTAATTGCAAAGTCACACTTATAAATGCAAGTATACATATCGCTCAAGTAATATAGGGCTTTAATAAAGTCCTAGATATCGATCCCACAGAGAGTAATACTAGAGGCTATGAACTAGGATTTAGAAAATCAATACTTAATCACAACAATACAATTCAAATTGCTTATTTGTCACTAATATGCAATTCAACTAAATATGTAATTTTAACAAACTCTTAATTAACTAATTCTACTATTAAAGTTTCTAATGTGAAGTTCAATACATAAGAAAGCATCCTTCTCCTGTCAAGAAATTAAAGTGAATGGATAAAGTAAATTAGTTCAAATTGTATTGTGCCAAATAGGAGCATACCTACTCCTTAACCTTCGGTCCAGGCAAAAAGAACATTGACTAATTCTATTCTTGGTTACTGAATCTGCGACTAGGCTGGGAGGATACCGAAACTCACTTCGGAGGTTCCACGTTCCCCTCGCCTGAGGGCTAACATCTACACTTTAGCACCCAAACGATAGGTCTGAATTAAAGATTTTAGTCAGTCAATCTAAAATCTCCAATTCTAAGACCGATAATTTTATTTCCCTATTTATTTGCACCCAACATTCAAGGACTTTGACCTCCCTAAATCTTGGATGTAATCTTCACTTTTGTTGTAAAACTCAACATATTTTAACAAATCAATTGACCAAATTAAAAGTAAATTATGATCGAAGTGAAAAGATCTTCACAACCTCTTTAACATTCTCATGGCTCAACCAATTCAAATCACCATTTCACAAAATCTCAAGACAAGAAGAAAGACAGAGAAAACTACTCATAACTCAAGGAAAGGATATGACAAAACTTAGAACTTACATATAAAAGCAAAGTCATACAAACTTCAATAAGTAAACACCACTTATCTCTAATTCCACCACAATCAAACTCCTTCAAGTTCCTCTTAATCTCTTCCTTTCTTTAAAGCACACAGAATTTTTCTTTGAAGCGGCAGGAGGAAGAAATCTCTCACTTTCCCTCCACTCTTACAATCTCTCAAAGATATCCTCACAATACTAACCCTAAATTAAACTCTCTACACTCTACAAATAACAAAAACTCAGCGGACACCACCACGGTGCTCCTCTTTTTTTGCCCCAAATGTTTCTCTTAAAGATGTAGAAGAGTTTTCCAAGAGTTGCCCAAGCATCCCTTCAAAAATTGTCCACATTCAATGTATATGTTGAGAGAACCGCCATTCTCATCATCGACGACCTCAATGGTGCCATCGGCGGCCTTATAGAATGTCTGATTCAGGATTCTTAGGAAAAACCTGTCGTTGGCGCCATTGGGCTCGTCGTCGGCGTCGTTGGGCTCGCCGTCGGCACGCTAGTTCAAATCTTCATATTTTGGTCCTTTTTGTTCCAAATTCGCACCTTCTTGCATCTTTTTACTTTAATGACCATAATTCAACATACCTGCAATAAAACATCAAAAATACCCTTCTTTAAAGTGTAATATCATCAATATTAGTATAAAATAGGTATGAAAATCTCAACATATTTTTCTTTGGTCAAAATCCCCCAAACTTAACTATTACTTGTCCTCAAGTAATTTTAGTACTACATAAAAGTTATGATCTATTGTAGTAAAGTTTTAATTTAGAAATACTATAAGTTTGGTTTAAGTAAATACCATAGTGAGATTTTAAAAAAAATCAAGTAATTAAATTAAGTCTGTAGGTACAAGACTATCAGTCATCAAGTTTAAGAGTTCTAGTTTTCTATTTATTTCGAGAATGACTATATGTTGTAATATCAAGTCACTTAGAATATTCAAACGACAGGAACTTCATGAGAACACTACTAGTAAAAGATGTTATTCCATAAATATAAGTTCAGGAATGTATTTAGGTTTTCCCTTTAGGTAGGTCCAAATGAAGCTAATTTTTTATTAGGCATCTCCTCAAGCTTCTCCTCACTTATATATATTTTTCTTTTTTTTCACTTGGATTGCTTTCAATCTTATAGTTTTTTTTTCTTTTCTTTTCAGGGATTGTTGTCAATCCTTTATTTTCCTTTTCAAGTGAGGATTACTATATCTGGATAGTCTTTAATGATTTTGAACATCACATTTCCTTCCCTAAATTTGAAACTCAAAGCATTCCTTTACCTTATAAGTATTTCATAGCTTTTACATCATTAAGCCCCAATCTTTTCTTCTCAATTGAATTTCTAAGATTCTTAAGATTTCAAAATATAGTTTTCCTTACTTTAAATAGTTAACTATAGTCTTATTCTCTTATACTAAATATCTTAATCTACAAAATTAATTTTCCTTACAAAAATATTCCTTTAAATCTACCATAGTAGTTAAATATCTACAAAATATAGTTATCTGAATTAAATTCACTACAAAAAAACATATTAATAATTTTTGAAAAATGCTAAAATTGACAACATCTAATAGTTAATCTTTTTCTTCCCTTCCCCAAACTTAAATTTTTCAATTTGGAATGATACAAGTGGAAAGAAAATTCTAAAGATAAATCATACCTCAATACTTTAGGCCTTTTCATCATTCTGAAATTTTAAGAGTTTCTTCTCTAAATTTTAACTTCAACTGGTCTGTAATATTAAGAGCATTCTATACATATAAATCATTAGAGAATTTGTTGGGTAATGAAATTTTGAATCAAGTACAAAACTAAAATTATACAAATACCATATTTCGCTAACACATCCACAATACTAAACAAAAAATAATTAAAAATATATTAAAATGCAAATAAAAATCACATCACGTTACAATTTTACAAAGTACTAATCAACTTCTATTATAACTACACATGCAAATTTCAACTACCACACTAAACATTTATAAAAAAAATTAAAAATTATCCAATTGCAACATAAAAATAAAAATGAAAGTACAAACAAAAAAACATCTATCACTATTAAAAAATTACAAAAATAAAAGTACATCAATTACTATCATATATGAAAGTCCCATACTATATCCTCGTCTCGCTGGTTAGCAGGTGGATTGAGCTGATACTGAGTATAATGGGGGCATTCAGGAAAAGTAACATCAGGCTCACCTCTGTAGTGTCGGGCCTGAGCTTCGTAGTGAGCTATCTCAAAGTCAGAATACCTCTGTAAGTACTCACTAACATAATCATGTATATGTTCTAATCCCTCAATTCTTTCATTTATTAGCTTTATAGTCTTCCGCTGTAAGTTTAACTCATTTATTAAATCATTCAGGGTAGGGCAGCTAAAGGAAGGAAGGTCATAACTAGTAGAGAGGATATCTCTACTAGTAGAAGGTTCTTGACTCCTACTCCCCGATCTCCACTTTTCATGGGATTCATATGTCTTCAAATTAGCTTTACTAATGGGTTTCATAAGGTAAACCCATTCTTCATCATCTTCAGCTTCAAGTTCAGAAAGTTGGCAAAGTGTATAAATGAGGTCAGGATGTCCCAGATCTCCACTTGATTCACACTTTGTCGTGGTCAATGCATTCTTATAAAAAATTCTTCCCACATTTATAGTTTGATTATTCTGAATACAAAAATTCAGAATAGCTCAATCTCTTGTTACCTCACAATGGTGATAGGTAGGTAATAGAGTAGAGGAAATAAAGTAGTGCCACGCTTTAGATGTGATATTCAACATTGAAGAAGAAAAATTTACTTTTTCTCCTTGCTTTATCTTCCAAGTCCCTTTCCCATCAGTTAGAAAGTTCATGACGTCGTTCAGTGGGCCTTCCATTATACTAAAGGTATCATAATTGCAGCTATAGGAGTCTGGGACTTCATAAAATGAGTTAATGCGGGCAGCACTAAAGTCAACAGAAAAACCCCTTACTCGAACGGTTCCGTCCTCATAATAGAACGTATTGGCATAAAATTCTTTCACAATATTCACAGCAGCCTTATTGGTGGTATAACAGAAGTTTTCCCACCTCCGTTCGGTAATAACTCGTTCAACTTCTCCTCCCGGACTCTCAAAAACACTATCTTGTATACATTTCTTCCCTTCAAAAACTGAAGTAAATCTCGACTGAGCCTTCGCATTGACGAAGCGAGACTCATCAAACTCAAGTCGCCTCTTTTATCGCGGAACCATGTTAATCTAATCAAAATTATAAAAAATTCCAAAATACACTTTAAATACTCAAATAATGGCTTCCAAGAGTGACTCTAAGAGTTCAAATCTAAATTCTATGAATTTCTTCCAAATATTTTCTCCACATTATCATTTTTTTTTTCGGATCTTCTCAATGTGGAAGAAATTCAAGGTGAAAATCAAATATTTTTATGTTGGAGTGAAGCTCTTACCGAGAGATGATAAAATCTGGTAACTAAATGTCTTGAAATCGCCCCAAATCTAATATCTTCAAGTGCTAGATCAAAATTTTGTTTTCTAAGAGGAAGTGGATGATGAATAGTGGTGGTTGACTGGTCAAAACTGTGGTTAAAAGTGTTTCTTCGGGATCTGGCCGTTGGAGAGGTCTTCAGCACCGTCAGCGAGTTCTATTGAATTAATTCGCCTAAGGCTCGGGAAAAATCTACCGTCGGCGGCGTCGATGGCATCGTCGGCAAGATTTTCACAATTGGTTCAATTTCCAGATTTTTGCGATTTTGATCAATTTCAAGCCTCAACGACATCGTTCAATCATTCTAGACATAAATTTTAAGTGATTAAATGATGTGCTAACACAAATAAACATTCACAACACAAAATCTTACAATTATATATAAATTCCAAAAGTTACAGTACACGTTACACGACACACATAAGTTTGGTATTTTCTCAACCTCAATACATCAACTCAACGTTGTAATTTAAGCCACAACACTCAAAATGCTGAAAACAAACATCATATGCTCAATCTCAACTATACTGAGATCTAAAAGAAAATTTAGAAAGTGACCTAAGCACATAAGTTCAAATCAAATCACACACTTAGATATACAGGTGGCAAAGTAAATCTACTACTCTTTCGATTCTGTGCTTGTTTCTCCTCTGATATCACCCATTGATTGAACATGAATGAAGAGGTTATAAAAGGGTCGGTATGGGAATTCTTCTGTAGAGTCCTCTTCTATCAATCTCATCTTCCTCATTAATAGTATCAAACTTCCTTCGCTATGTCCAGAGTGATCTAAATGCTCTTTCATCCTTCAGTCTAGATGATCAAAAAAGTCAGAGATATTGTTAATTGTATTCATAACATTTTGCACCTCTTTCTCCAGTTTCTTGATTTTGCACAGGATCACTAGTGTCTTGTCTGGAACTAAAGGCTGAATAGGAAGTGAATTCTGAGACAATTGATCCACAATGATAATCATATCATTCTCATCTTCATTGGTTGATAACTTCTCGATTGGGTCCAAGGACTTCCAAGGTAGGAGTACTTTTTTCCCAATTCACATAAGATACTTGGAACTGACTGCAAAGTAAGAAAATGGTTGAAGGAAGTCCAAGCTCATAAGTTGATCCATGAACGATCAGGCCCAAAACAGACTTCAAAATTATCGATCAAATATCGATCGGCAATCCCATTTGGATGTAGTAGTTCAGAATAGTACTTTCCTTAGTAACTTTACTGATCCTTATTGTCGGTAATAGTTTTGCAAAATGAAGAAGTGACAGTGTTTATAAATAGTGTTTAGAAGTGTCGCCAAAAAACTAACATACATGTTTTCTCTGATTTCTCATTATTCAGTCTCGTCCATCAAATATTGGTAGATCTCATTCATTAGGTTTCGTGTCTGGATGAAGTTGGAATAATGGAAAACAGGAACATTCTCGATCATATATAACTCATTAATCTATGTAGGAGCAAAAGTTATCCATCTACCTCACACATAGATGACTCCCTAGTTGATTCCATGCAAATTAGCATAAAACTCCTTCACCACAGGAATGACTATGGCGGTTGTAGTGTACACAACACTTTCCATCATCGTCACACAATCATCTCTTCAATTACTGTCGAAGGTTTGTTCAATCCTCAATTCACAAATCCTCTTTCTTTGATTAATATCCTCTTTCTCAGTACTTTATTTAAGATTCGTTGCGCCTCGGAACTAATTAACTTTCTCCGGTTGAACACCCGAAATCTAAGGTTTTCAGACGAATTGGACGCCATAGGGATGAATTTGATGGAGTTTCAATTCGTTTTTGGGGTAATACAATCTTATGAACCGAATTTGGAAGTTTATAAAGAGTAACTCCGGCCTAAAATTGCCCAAAACCATCATTTCAAAATCCAAAAACTGTCATCCCGTCGTTCTCGCCGTCGGCGGCATCAACAGCGTCATCGACGAGCCTTTAGAATTAATTTCCCGGACTCTCGGGAAAAACCCACCATTGGTAGAGTCGAGCCCGCCGTCGACGCCTAAGGGAAAAATTTCACAGTTTTGCTCTGGTCCGAATGCGTTCCAATTTTCTCTATGGATCCAATTTTTATGATTATTCAAGGATAAATATGAGTAATAGAGTTCAATACAACCACAAACTAACGATAATTTCAAATAAAAACACTATAATCGTAATAAAAATAAAGATAATTATGGGTTGACTCCCATAAAATGCTTGGTTTAACGTCGTCGGCCCGACCTATTCAGGTATTACTCAGGTTGATTGACCATTAAAACCTCTTTAAAATTTGGTCTTTTACCTTCAAAATACGACTTTAATCTGTGTCCATTTACTTTAAATCTATTCTCAGCCTTTTTCTCTTCTTTTTGAACAGCTCCGTAATTATAAATTTGAGTCACAGTAAAGGGTCCTAACCAACGAGACTTCAATTTCCCATGGAATAACTTCAGCCTTGTATTATAAAGTAAAACTTTTTGTTCAGATTCAAAATTCTTCTGGTTAATCTCCCAATCATGCCATAACTTTAGTTTCTCCTTATAAATTATGTCGTTATCATAAGATTCATTTCTTATTTCTTCCAATTCATTCATTTGTAACAATCTCTTCTCACCAGCATCTTTGAAATTATAATTGAATTCCTTAATCGCCTAATATGCTTTATGATCCAATTCAACTTGTAAGTGACAAGTCTTTCCAAAAATCAGCCTGTAAGGAGTCATTCCAATAGGAGTTTTATAAGTAGTCTTGTAAGCCCATGTTGATCTCATTTTTAGTATGGTCTAGTCTTCCTCTTAGGATTTAGGATCTATCCTTAGGGTTCTTCCTTTGACAATCTTAGAGCCTTAGAAATGAGAAGTTTAGGCTTGGCTTGGGAGCCACATTCACATGCTAGAAAATTTGAAACTTACATAGCTTTTGAGCTTGCTTTGTACATGTGTAAAATCTGCAATTTACTTGTGGCTTTGAAGCCTCATTCACATGCTAAAATTTGAAACTTTGGTTTGCATTTTGAAGTCTCTTTCACATGTTAAAGTTAGCAACTTTAGTTTATATCTTCAAGTCACTCTCTCATGGCTTAAGGTTGGAAGTTGTAGGTGGTATGTTGTACTTCCTTTTTCTAAGTTTCTTAAGCTTCAAATACAAAATATTTGAAAAGGATGGCTTGCTTACTTTATATTGTCTAACATACTTTGAACTTGGGACTTCACCCTTTTAAAGCATGGGAGATTTGGTTTATCATATGCAATTTTCGGATTTGAAACTTGTCACTTTTGAAACACTCATGAATGAGACCATGCAAGCTTTTTTTTCACATATTTCATTAAGGCTTCATTCATATATATAACATCAAGGCTTCAATTTAGCACATTTTCCATCTCACTCCATGCTTTGACATTGTTTGAAAGTGGCTAGTTCATATGGAAATGTTTTGATGAACTTATGTGCAATTTTCGGATTTGGAAATAGCCATGGTTGAAACAGTCATGAATGAGGTCATATATGCTTGTTTTTTTATATATTTCACTGAGCTTTCATATGCATAACACCTAAGCCTTACTTTTACACACCCTCTCTTTTCATGCACAAAAGAGGTTTTTATCAATCTATACTTGCCAAAAATGAAGAATTTACGCTTGTGATGTTACATTGGATGAGTTTACATCTTTCCTATACTTGCCAAAATGCAAAATCTGAACTTGTACAATCATGTGGAGTTAGTCTGGATCGTATATGTGCTTGATCAATTGCAAAATCTGCACTTGTACAGTTTTGCGGAGTTGATCTAGATCACTCCTATGCATGCTCAAATAAAAAATCTGCACTTGTATGACTATGAGGGGTTAGTTTGGATCGTTTATATGCTTGCTTAAATACAAAACCTGCACCTATATGTTTATTTCAAATTGTTTGGGAATGGTCTTATACTTTCCAAATGTGAAAATTTGCATTGGTAGCCATTACATATGTTGGTTTAAATTGTGTTCTTGCTGCCCTCATTTAACGTCCATCCTGGAGAGTACTATTTGTGCTGTTAGTCATTATATACTTTTCAAATGTAAAACACTCGATGTTTTCATTCATATGCTTGTGTACTTTCTTAGTTGTGCAAATTATCGGGGTGAAAAATCCATTTTTATGTCGTTATGCTGCCCGATTTTTCTCGATCGAGTTCACCCCCACCTTTTTTTACTTACCTGGGCATGTTGCTTCTTTGTTCCTTTTTTGACTTTGGCTTTCTCATATATATCTTGACTTCTCATTATTATTTTAACTTCATCACTCCACCACTACACTTCACCACTTCACCCACTCTGCATCCTACACTATATCAGATACTACATCACTTCACATCCCTACACCACTCCGGGAAAGGCTTAACTGCTTTGACATGTATTCTGATTTTCTTTGATATTGAGAAACAACCCAACTCCTTTTAGGAATTCTGTTAGGTGGATTGTCTTCTCCTCTCTCTCCTCCTTTCTCCCTCGTCCCTTGTTTTTCCTTGCTTCTTGGTCTAAATCCCGCATTATTGTAGGACACACGAGTGTGCATGTATAGCACTCTTGCTATATGTGGGGTCATCAAGCAAGGTTGTAAATGGGATGTGTGAGGTTACGAATGGTGATAAAATTAAATTATAGATGATTGGGTCCCTTAGAATAGTATTTCCCAACTCAGAGATCCTGGAGAGGGTAGAGTAGAGAATTTTTACAGATACTATTCACCGATCATTGGGGTTTCTACCGCCGACAATATAAAGTTGCTAACAGTCCTAGTTTGATTAGAATATTCAACTTGTGGATCAAATTATTTTTAAAATATATATATATATAAAATATATATATAAATACATTTGAAAAATACAAAATCACCTCCGCTACAAAACAACCTACTTACCTACGACTTTTACTTGCATGGAGATCCAGACTTAAATGCATGAAAGATTTTACAAAGGTCCAAGGTTGGCTAATCGAGTCGGATTAGGGCTACCTTCTGCAGAAAGTCAATCTAGTAGTCAGTACTTAAGGTTGTGGTCTACAGCACAACTCTGAGTCCTCCTCACCTCTAAGCTTACGGTCCTCTTGAACTTGTAGTCCATGCTAATGTTTTCTTCATTTTTGTTCTTTCTTTCAGATTTTCTACAAGTTTACCTCCATGGATTTATTCCAATTTCCTATGAACTTTGTTTTGTTTCAGATTTATTACAGAATGTTCTTTTTCAACTTGTTCTACCTTTTTGATTCTCTTATTTCATTTCTACTACACACATTACACTCACACACCTGCCTAGTGAAGTTTGCTTATTCTACCTTTTAGTCTATATTCTTCTGCCGGATGTACAATTTTCACATTACCACTTCATGATTTCATTGCACATTAACATGCTTTTCTCTTACACTCTCCCCTATTTAGGATGCCATTACCAGCTCCTAGATGGTACCCACGATAAAATGGTGACCTCACCTTTTAAATTATTTCAACCTTAAACAGCTTGAATACTAAATTTGACGCTGCAATGACGAGGAGCTTGGAGCAACTGCGGTGGGAAGCACGACCATCTTTAACAGCAAAACATGTCTACATCAACAAAACATTTCCTTAAAATTAAACAACAAGCCATAGGATTTTAAGGTAGTCTGCTTAGCACGACATAAATCCTCACTTTATCATTTAGGCCTTCGCACAGCTAGACTGTGCAATTTAAGCCCAAATTCGTTCTAGGTTCTGAGGTTCTCATTCGATACGACATAAATCCTCATATCTTCCAGGCGACTTGTGTGACCGTGTCACACAAATATAAGCCCTAATTAAGTAAAATTGGCAGGATGAAACACTTGAATAATTTCTTCTCAAAATTGAACCCAAACCATTTGATAGACTGGGAAGTCACCGATGTTTGCCTCCCGATCTATGACCTCCCCTAGTTCTTCTTCATTTGGATTCCTCAACAATGTTCTGAATTTGAGCCTTTCCGATTTCACACTCTATGATCCGATTTCGTTGAAAAGTTCTATCCTTTTGACATCTTTGAAGATAGTATTCCCTTATTTTTATTGAGAGTCTTCTTAAGTAACTTTGGTCATTTAAGATGTAATTAACTATAGCGGTTTTCCCTTATAGGAAGCTTTTCCGAACCCACCCTAAAATAAACCCTATTTAATTTTTTGAATTAAATAGGGTAACTTGTCCGCAAATAAAATGGTTTTCAGAGACCAAACATATATCATATATTTCTTAATTTATTTGATCGAGCGTCATCCTCAAGTCTTGTGTTTATCGCTCGGGATAGATACATGATTCGAGGTAGAGTGCTCTTTCATTTAAACTGTGAAAAGTATGGGGTTAGTTTGATTTCATATTTTTTTAAAACATATATATATATATATATATATATATATATATATATATATATATATATATATATATAAATTAAACATCCTTTCGAAGCGAGCGACGAAATTTCGATTCCGGTGACCGATAGCTTCGTACGGGCAACTCCCCCAATTTTTTAGTAGCGACAACCTATAATGCGATATCCAGTCAGTAGACCAATCTACTCTACTAGGGTTTACAGTCTTCTCAAGTATTTTTTCAATCTATATATTAGAAACTTCAGCTAACCCACTAGTTTGAGGGTGATAGGAAGTAGAGATTCTATGAATAATATTAAACTTTTCAGTCAATCTCTGAATGTATTTATTCCTAAAATGGGATCCTCCGTTAGTGAAAATAACTCTTAACATTGCATATCTATTGAAAATATTTTTCATTAAAAATCTTGGAACACTTTTAGCATCACAATGAGGTAAAGCTTGTGCTTAAATCCACTTTAAAATGTAGTCTACCGCAATTAATATGTATAAGTTCCCAGATGAAGGAATAAATGGTCCCATGAAATCTAATCCCCAAACATCAAAGATCTCAACTTCTAACATGAAATTCAAAGGCATTTCATTTCTTCTAGATATATTTCCCACTCGTTGGCATCGATCACAAGTTTTCATGTATCTGTAAACATCTTCAAAGAGAGTAGACCAATGAATCCTGCTTGTAAAATTTTATAAGCAGTTTTATCAATCCCAAAATGTCCTCCAAATTCAGAATCATGACATTTCAGAATGATTAGTTCAGTTTCTTTACAAGGTACACATCTTCTCATAATAAGATCCTTATAATGTTTATATAAATTAGGTTCATCCAAAAAATATGCTTTCGCATCATGAATGAATTTTTTTACTGTTGCAATGTCAGCATAAGTGGAAAAATATCACTTAAAATATATTAATAAGATCAACATACCATGGTATTTTCTACTCATTAATATTATAAAGTTGTTCATCAGGGGAAACTATCAGTAATTTCATTGTCGGTGTCAGATAATTTGTGATGTTCTAATCTCGACAAATGATTAGCTATTTGATTATCAGTTCCCTTTGTATCAATAACCACAAAATCAAATTGTTGCATCAAAATTATCCATCTAATTAACCTTAGTTTGGCATCCTTTTTTTGCATAAGATATTTACTAGTTGAGTGATCAGTGTGCACAAAACAATTAGTCTAGTTAAATATAATCTAAATTTATCAAAAGCATACACAATAGCTAGTAACTCTTTTTCAGTAACGGTATAGTTAATTTGTGCATCATTAAGAGTTTTACTAGTGTAGTATATAACTTTAAAAATCTTTTCATACCTTTATCCAAGAACAACTCCAATAGCATAATCACTAGCATCACACATTAGTTCGAATGGTTTCTACCAGTTAGGTGAAACTATAATAGGGGCTATGATTAGTTTTTCTTTTAATAACTCAAAGGCATTTAAACAGCTTTCATTAAATTCAAATTTCTTATCCTTTTCTAAAAGTTGGCATAGAGGTTTAGTATTTTTTGAAAAATATTTAATATAACGCCTGTAAAAACCAACATGTTCAAGAAAACTTCTAACCCCTCTTACATTAGTTGGAGGTGTTAATTTAGATATAACTTGAATTTTTGCAGGGTCTACTTCCATACCATTTTCCAAAATTTTGTGCCCTAACACTATTTCTCCTACAACCATAAATTGACAATTCTCCTAATTTAAAATTAAATTAGTTCTTTCGCATGACTCCAAAACTTTTTCAAGATAATTTAACCATGCGTCAAATGTTGTTCCAAATATAGAGAAATCATCCACAAACACTTCTATTCCATAAAAAATTAACTTACTAAATATAGACACCATACATCTCTAGAATGTTGCAAAAATTAAATATAGACATCATACACCATCACAACTTTATGTATACACCATCAGAACTTTATGTATTACATACACCATCACAACTTTATGTATTACAAATTAAATATAGACATCATAATCCTAGTTCGTAGTCTCTAGTATTACATAAAGTTGTGATGATGTATTTTTAACAAATCAATTTGCCAGATTGAAAGTAAATTAAGATCGAAGTGAAAAGATCATTACAACTTTATTAACATTCTCATGGCTCAACTAATTCAAATCACCATTTCACAAAATCTCAAGACAAGGAGAAAGACAGATAAAACTACTCAAAACTCATGGAGAAGATACACAAAACTTAGAACTTATATATAAAAGCAAAGTCATACAAACTTCCATAAGTAAACACCACTTATTTCTAATTCCTCCACAAGCAAACTCCTCAAAGTTCCTCTAAATCTCTTCCTTTCTTAACAACACACATAATTCTTCTTCGAAGCGGCAAGGAGGAAAAAATCTCTCACTTTCCCTCCACTCTTACAATCTCTCAAAGAATTCCTCACAATACTAACCCTAAATTAAACTCTCTACACTCTACAAACAAAAAAAACTCAGTGGACACCACCACGGGGCTCCTCTTTTTTTGGACTAAATGTTTCTCCTAAAGTTGTAGAAGAGTTTTCCAAGAGTTGCATAAGCATTCCTTAAAAAATTGTCCACATTCAATGCATCTGTTGAGAGAACCACCGTTCTCGCTGCCGGCGACCTTCATGGCGCCGTCAGCGGCTATCTAGAATATTTGATTATGGACTCTTGGTAAAAACCCATCGTCGGTGCCCTAGTTTAAATCTTCATATTTTGGTCCTTTTTGTTCCAAATTCGCTCCTTTTTTGCATCTTTTTGCTCCAATGACCATAATTCAACATACCTGCAATAAAATATCAAAAATACCCTTCTTTAAAGTGCAATATCATCAATATTAGTATAAAATAGGTATGAAAATCTCAACATAATTTTCTTTGGTCAGGCATAAATATATTCTCTTGACAAATATATTCTCTTAGGTTGGATGTGAGTCCCAGTGCTTTCCTTCCTAATGTGATCAATATATTTTAACGAAACCACTTGGGTTAGATATGAGTCTCAATGCATTCNTTTAACGAAACCACTTGGGTTAGATATGAGTCTCAATGCATTCCTTTCTAATGTGATCGATATATTTTCCCGCTACCACTTGGGTTGGATGTGAGCCCCAGCGTTTTCCTTCTCAATGCAGCATATATATTCTCTTATCACCTCTTGGGTTGGATGTGAGTGCCAGTGCTTTCCTTCCTAACGTGATCGATACATTTTCCCGCTACCACTTAGCTTGAATGTGAGTCCTAGTGCTTTCCTCCTCAATGTAGCACATATATTCTCCTGTCACCTATTGGGTTGGATGTGAGTCCCAGTGCTTTCCTTCCTAACGTGACCGATATATTTTCTCGCTATCACTTGAGTTGGATGTGAGTCCCAGTGCTTTCCTTCTCAATGTAGCAAATATATTCTCTTGCCACCTCTTAGGTTGGATGTGAGTCATAGTGCTGTCCTTCCTAACATGATCGATAAATTTTCCCGCTACCACTTGAGTTGGATGTGAATCCCACCGTTTTCCTCCAGAATGTAGCAAATATATTCTCTTGTCACCTTTTAGGTTAGATGTGAGTCTCAGTGCTTTCCTTCTTAATGTGATCGATATATGTTATCACAATAACTTGAGTTGGATGTGAGTCCCAGCGCTCTCCTCCTCAATGTAGCAAATATATTCTCTTATCACCTTTTGGTTTGGATGTGAGTCCCATTCCCTTCCTTCATAATATGATCGATATATTTTTCCACTACCACTTGAGTTGTATGTGAGTCCCAGCACTTTCTTCCTTAATGTAGCACATTAATTTTCTTATCACCTCTTGGGTTGGATGTGAATCCTAGTGCTTTCCTTCCTAACTTGATCCATATATTTTTTCACTACCACTTGAGTTGGATGTGAGTCCCAGCGCTTTCCTCTTAAATGTAGCTAACATATATTTTTTGTCACCTCTTGGGTTGGATGTCTCAATACTTTCCTTCCTAACATGACATATATATTCTACTCATGACATGTTAGTTTGAATATAACTCCCCAGTGGTAACTCGAACTAGTATAGTCCTTTCTTTCTAGCGTAATATCCTTAATGGTTGCTGTCTTATGCACTGTTGTTACTCTTTTTGAGTTGGAGGTGAGTCCCTGTGCTTTCCATCCCAATTCAGTCCTCTCACACAATCCTATTCTGTGAAATTATCAATGTTGATATCCAAATTAAGCATTAAATTTGAAATCGAGTCTTCGCCTCGATCGTCGGTTTTCCCGATGGTTATTTTCGGAATCTCTTTTCAGTGAGAGTAGTTGTTGTTCCCCAGCAGAGACAATTGTTACTCAATTTTATACTTCTTTCTAGGTCTGTTGACTTAAGAGTCTATTTTGATTTTTGTTGATCTTGTCGGCCAACGCCAATACGTGCGGTGTGCTTGCTTAGCACACCACACCTATTGGGGGTCAATTTGTTGACCTCACTTTTGGTCGATGTTTAGTTTTTTCTGCTTTAGTTTCTCAAGGTCTAGCCATAGGACTTTCCTATTGACTATTCTTAGAAAACTAGAAAAGGAACCCTCACCATTAGAAACTCCAAACTCTTCTCTACTCAACTTGAAATTCCACAAATTGGTCCTAACCTCCACCACTTCGTTGGTAGGGTCATTTTGGGGGAACTCAAGATGAGTCACCCTTCGGATTGCTGGACCTTAGGGTTTACCCTAGGTGTTGGTTTAGGGCTTAAGGTACATACTTGCACTCACAATCACTCACAATCCTAAACATAAACTTCTAGGCTTTGGTCCCTTCATACTTTTGGGAGACTCATGTACGATGTCCCCTAAATCTACTAGCCCTAGGCTAGCGTTTAGCTAGGACCACTACATAGAGGACCCAAAATGGAGTTTCCATTGGTCCATGACTTATTGATGGTGGTTGGCACTCCAACTCTACCAAGATACTCAACCTAGCCTCTTGCCCCAAAACTTCCCCAAATTACCTAGATACCCTTGGGACCCCAAATTTTGCCAAAATTCCCAAATTTACCCAAAATACCAAAATTTATTCAAAAATCATTTCAAACACCTTGAAAACACCCAAACTACCCAAAATCACCAAAATTTACTGAATTACCAAAATGCCCCTCGTGGGCCCAAAATTTCAAAAATTCCAAAAAAATCTTGAAATTTTCCAAAAGCTCCCAAATAATCTTAATTTCATTTTCCTCAACTACCACATGACCCAATTTGGCCAATTTGACCATCTTTGACCAAAACCCCAAAATTGCATTTTCAAGACTCATTTTTCCCCAAATCTACCTCAAATATCTATCAAATTGCTCTTAATTTCCCAGAATTTCAGTTCTAAACTCAAACTCACCCTTGATATGACAAATCTAGACCAAATACAAGCCCAATTGGTCCATGATTTGAACCTAATTTTGATCTAAACCGAAAACCTAATTTTGGCCCCATGACTTGGTTCCACCAAATTGAACCCATGGCCTGCTCCATTTGCCAAGACTTGTGTTAAAAAATCTTCATAACATTCCTCAACATCAAATTTGACCTTCAATTGTCCTTGGTGAAGCCCCAATTTTATTTAATTTCAACTTAAGTCCAAAAATCCACAATTTTGTCCCAAATTACCATGTCCCCAAATTTCATCAAATTGAGGGCCTTAACCCCAAAATTCCTAGTCTATTTCTTCATAAAAAATCCTCAAAACATCTCCCTTGATCATGTGGACCATTCAATTTGGACTTAGCCCAAGGCTAGCTCAACCTAGAGCCATGTCTAACCCAACATGCACAAATTCACCAAATTTAAAAAAATCCCTAAAATTGACCCACCAATTGAACTCAAAATCACTTCAACCCTTCACAAACAATCTTCATAACAATCATCTACACAATGTTAATCAATTAATTGGGTCAATTGAAATTTCTAGCCTAGCCTAAACAAAAGTTTGATCACATGAATCCACATTGAACCCATGCACTAAAGATGGCCTAACTATCCCAAAGTCATCAAATTAATGACTACACAGCCTTTAGTTGGACCTAAGTGGCCAGCCTAAACCTCTTAAAATCACCTAAAATAATCTATGGACCAAAGGTCCCCTAAATTATGGGATTTCATTCTGTATTTGCTTAAGCTTAGGATATTGTCGGCACTATTTTTGGTTTGTGGGGTTGCCCGTAAGAAGCTGTCGGTCACCGGAATTAAAATCCCATTGCCCGCTTTGAGAGAATGGTTTAATTTACATATATATTTAGTTTTAAGAAAATATGAAATCAAACTGACCCCATATTTTTCATAGTTTAATTGAAAGAGCATTGTACTTGAAATCATGTATCTATTCCGAAGGATAAACACAAGACGTGAGGATGAGGCTCGATCAAATAAACTAAAAAAAAGTATGACATTCGTCAGGTCTGTGAAACCTTTGTATTTGCTAACAAGTTCCCCTATTTATGTTAAGTTGGGTTCGGACATGCTTCCTATAAGGGCAAGCGCCTATATTTAATTACATCTTAAATGACCAAAGTCACCTAAAACACTCTTGATGAAAATCAGGAAATATTATATTCAAGAAATTTTAAAGGGTAGGACTCTTCAATGAGATTTGGCGCATAGGTGTGAAAGGGGATTGTTTCAAATTTGGAATATTTTATTGTATAATCCAAAGGAGGAAGAACTAGGGGATGTGATGGATCCATGGGAGAACCCTGGTGAGTTCCAAAGCTATCCTAATGTTTCGGTTTGGTTTTGAGGAGAAAAAACTAAGTGTTTCACCTTCCAAATTTATTAGTTAAGGCTTACATTTGTGTGAAACGATCAAGGTTATACAAAGGCCTAAAGATAAGGTGGCATAACCAAGCAACCTCAAAGTCTTATCACTATTTTGCTTAAGTCTAAGGAAGAAAGATTGGTTTAGCTTGGGAAGACAGGTTTTGCAGTTGAAGATGGTTGTGCTACCCACCATGCTAGCTCCAAGCTCCTTGCCGTGACGAGTTTAAGTTTTCTAGTGTGTCAAGTTGTAATGTTAAATCAGGTGGCCCTATGGTTTAATTTCTTTAAATTTTATAGGGGCATATTAAAGTTGATTAGAGAGACACCATTTATGATCCTACGGTTCCTCATTCTGACACCACTATTTTCTATTGGATTCACTTAGTCAAAATGAATTTACTAAACTCAACTTAATGAATTCCATAATTTCATTTAGACCGTCGGAAGCCTCGTTAGCAACTGTAGATTACCTCCTCTGAGGGATTCCCGGTCAACTGATAGAGACATCTTCATTTATTTATAATTGTAGTTTTGTGTGAAGTTGGTGCTTAAATTTTGAGTTGTTTATATTTTGAATGTTATGGCGGTGAATTTTATCTTGGTTGATTTTAGTTTTGGTTTTGATTTTAGTTTTGGTTTTAGTCATCTAATAATTTTAGTTTTCCATGCAAATTTGTATAAGCACAAAAGTATAGTATAAAGATACAAGAAAGACAACACTGAAAACTATAAAAGCATACCTGACGAGTCTTCTTGTTCCACCACCTGAAACGTAAAATGCATGTCAAGGCAATTTATATAGAGGCAAAAAGTAAAGTTTTGGTAGTTTTTCAAACCCTGTATCATATCTTGGTGGGTACTTAAAATTTTCATTATAGATGATTATGTCAAGCAAAACATATTAAGTTTAGTAGATCTTCAAGATATCCAACAGATTTAGAGAAAGAAGCAGGTCTGTGCTACTCTCTCGCTGCCTGGTAGAAAATCTCAAGTTCTTTTAAACCTATTATGTTGCTTAATAAGTCATCCTGTAAATACCGTTAATGCTCAGTGAACATTGATGTCTCAATTATCCCTAAGGATCGGTTAATTATCACTTATGAATCAATTTAAGAATTATGTGGGTGAAGACCCTTAAAGAGGCAAGTTAGTGTTGTTGGAACACTTAGCCAAAATTTAGTCTTAATTGGGCTTGTAGTGTTTGAAGGATGTTTTAATTTTCAATGATATTTTCTTTTCTAATCCTCATTTAAATGAAACTTGATTTAGCCTAAGTCACTACTAAACCCTTAAGACCTAGGTGAGTGTTATAATTAGTTTTGAAAAGATCAAGCTTTAGGTGACCATGATTCATGATTTGGATTTTATTTCAACATCAAAATAGGGGTATTAAATTGATTAATTATTGACTTCAAAAGTCGTACCCCTAAGTCCTAGATTCATTTTATTTTAATAAACTTCCAAATATTAATAATTTAGAAATTTTTAAACTTATCTTTTTCAATAAAGAAAGTGAGATTGGCTTCTACCAATTAACCCCTTATGTTTCAAACATAAAAAAAGTTGATTAAGATCAGATGATACCCATTTCCCTCCTTAAATTAAGCCTAAATGTTAATTAATGCTAAATTTCCAAAATTACACATTTGCCCCTAAGGCTCTATCACTTCATAATTTATCAAACTCAATTCAAATGAATTTGAATCAAATGAATTAGAAAATTTTTATCCTACCTAATTCATGGATCAATAAAGACATCAGAGGAGAAAATTAGATTTTTCAAAATTTAATTTAATTTATATAATTATTTTCATGCAAAAATAGGATTTTTAAAAGAAAATACCTAACTTGGCCAATTTAAATATTAATCACTTGAAATTTTTATTCGAGGTGACTTTAGACTAGAGAAGTCTTTGGACAAAATTTCATAATTTTAAGAATTTTATTTAAATTAGTACATCTATTTTAAATTGTGGAGTATTTTTGAATAAAAAATATTTTAAATGGAAAAATTAAGTTTTATATTTTTCAAAAGTCTCCCTGAGGTCAGAGAACTTAGAGGAGAAGCTTTATATTTTTTTAAGTTTAATTTGATTTATTGGAATTATTTTAATGAAAACTCGTTTCTGGCCTTTAAAAATCATTTTTAAGCTTTAAAATTCAATATCTTTATTTTGAAAATCAGGATAAATATTCTAATTGTTCCTAAGTGCTTAGGAAGCAATTTAGAACATTTTCATGAGTTTCATTAAATTTGTGATTTTTAGGGATTTTTAATTATTTAAATATTTAAAATAAGTTAAAAATCAAGTTTTTATTCTAAATATTATTTTCTTTTTAGAAAAATAATCCTGATCATAGAGAACTCTAAAAATTAAGTTTCATAATTTTTTGAGTTGTATTTTGATTTTTAAAAATCATTTAAATGCCAAAAGTAATGTTTAACTTTAAAAATTAACTTAAGTTATCGAATGAACTTAAAATATTTTGAAATTTTTATGGTGAGTTCTCGGGATCAAGAACCATAGTAGAGATCAAAAATCAAGTCATTTAAATATTTATATTTTCCTAAATTAATTATCTTAATGATTTAGTGTTTATGAAAATTAATTTCATTTTAAATGACTTACCCACGAAATTATTTCCAAAAGCTTCTCTAGTCATGGTGGACCTTCCAAAATTTTCTTAGAATTTTCTAATCAACATAGTAATTTCCATGATTATTTTAATGAAATAAGGTGCAAACATTTGAAAAATATGGATATCTGTCTAGGAACCTCCTCTGACTTTGAAAAAATCAGAGGATGTTTCCCTTGATAAGGCTACAACATGCCAAACTTCAAAGCGAGGGTAATGTGTCAATATGCTTGGAGAATCAAATGATTCAAAATACTGTTTAATTAATTAAAAATAAAATATGCATCAAATGGACTTGAAATTTATTCCACATTGTTTTCCTCTCTTTACTGAGTAGGAGGATATTTTTATTTTATTTGTGTGATTTTTCTACACAAAGTTATGAATTTTTAAACTTAGGGGTATTAAAATAAATAAGAAAAATCTCTATTTATCTATTTAAACAGCACGTGCTGACTAGATCTTAGGCAGCTCCGAAGGCACGCGTGGCGTGCTCTGGTTGGATGCCGCCATCCATGTAGCTGCTGACTCAACCCACAGTTTATGTTTTGAAGCGCTGTCTAGCTTGATCTCCTCCATCCATTCGATACACGATTGATCAAATGGTTCTCCATCATCATCCACGATAGAATGATTATGTGATCGTCCACACTAAAACCCTAAGATCTCAGCCAAGACTCAACCAAACCACTTGGGTTTTGATCACATAGACTCGTCTAAGTGAGACGAACACATCCATACGGCAATCATGCAAATAAATTAAGCCTAATCAAATGGAGAATCAAAATAGGCTTGGCAGGGAGAGAAGTTTTAAACCTTTTCTCTAAGAAGGGAAGCTTCAATAAGAGGTGCTCGGCACGTTCATTGGGGCCTAAGGAGGCTAGAGATTAAGCCTCTTGCTGTGGTGTAAGGCCTAGGTGTGATTTTGATCAAGACCGATTTTGGGTGTTGATTGAAGTCTATATTAGGGGCTCTGTGGAGGCGGAAATTGATGGGGCTTCTTCCTCTTTCACTATTGTGAAGGTGTGGGTGAAGTTAATTTAGGTTTGGTGGACTGTGGAGATATATTTGGCTATTTCCTAATTTCTGGCAAGGTTTCGGCTCAAAATTTAACTCCGGCAAGGGGATTTAGGGCAATGTGGTGGTTGGGTTGCACTGAGGAGGTCTCAAAGAGACTCTATGTGTGATTTCAGGGACTCTCTCCAAGAGATTTTCAACACTTGGTTTAATGGCCGTAAAAAAATGGGGTTATGGTGGCTGTCATGGCCAATTAGAAGGTCTAATGTTGTGCTTAGGTGGAGGGCAGAGGAGCTCTACAACTCAATTTGGCTGAGCTGGCCTCTAAGCTTTATTTGGGTGAAGTCCCATGGGGTGGCTCTTGGTTTTGAGTTTTTTGTCCACTAGTTTGGCCATCCAGCCAGGGGGAGGTGACTAGGTGCTCAGGGCATCCAGAGGAATCCATCAAACAATTTAATGCAAATGTATTTTGATTTGGCAAAGAGATCTTAAGAATGTGTATTTTTGGGAATAATATCCCTTAATTTGGGGGACCTTTGGTCCATGGCTTAGTTTAGGTGCTTAGATGTGTTTTAGCTCAGCTTTAGGGGTCAAATAATGGCTGGGGTGGAGTTAACTTGGTCGCTTTAGGGTGGTTGGGTCACATTTAGTGCATGGGTCCAAGTGGGTGCAAATGACCATGTCTTGGGTTTGGTTTTGTCTAGCCATGTCCATTGGACCAAGTAAATGTTGCATTTGGTAGATGATCATAAGGAACAACTTTGGTAAAGGATGGAAGTGGTTTTGAGCTCAATTGAAGGGTCAATTTGAGAGAATTTTGAATTTTAGCCAATTTCGTCATGTTGGGCTAGGCTGGGGTCTAGCCTGGGTTAGCCTTGGGCTAAGTCCAAATTGATTGTTTTAAATGGTCAATAGAGACCCCATGAAAAGTTTTCAACATTAATTGGATGCCAATTTGGAGGTTAGGGATATCAATTGGGTGAACTTTGGGGACAACCAATTTGGGTCTAGATTTGTGAATTTGGGATTTAAGCCAAAATCAAATGGATTTAAGGCTTCACCAAAGCCAAATGATGGTTCATTTTAATGTGTAGTAATGTTAAAAAAAATTTGCAACATTAATTGGGGTCCAATTGACTAGGATATGGGTTCAATTTGGTGAGATTAGGTCACATGGTCAACATTGGGGTTTTGACCTAAATCAAAATTAGGCACAAATCATGGGCCAATTAAGCATGGATTTAGTTTAGTTTGGCTATATCAAGAGTTAATTTGAGTTTAGGATTGGAATTGGGTTCAATTGAGATCAAATTGATGGACATTTGAGTTGAATTTGGGGAAATTTTGGGCCTTTAAAGACAAATTTGGGGGTTTTGGTTAAAGATGGTAAAATTGGCCAAATTGGGTCATGTGGCAATTGATAAAAATGAAATTAGAATTATTTGAGATTTATTGAGTTTTTTTGGGAATTTTTTGGAATTTTTGGAAATTTGGGCTATGGAAGGGTATTTCGGTAATTTGGCCATTTTTGGAGATTTTGGGGAATTTGGGTGTTTAGGGGTTTTCAAAAGGTATGAAATGATTGCCTTAGCCCTAGACCAACACACTCAGGGTCAACCCTAAGGTCCAACATTCCTAAGGGTGACTCATCTTTAGTTTCCCTTATAGTGACCCCACCTACTAAGTGCTAGAGGTTATGACCAATATTTGGAACTCCAAGTTGAGTAAAGAAGAGAGTAGAATTTCTAATGGTGAGGTTTCCATGTCTAGTTTTCTAAGAATAGTCAATAGGAAAATCCTATGGTTAGACCTTAAGCTACTAAAGAGGAAAAACTAAACCTCAACAAAAAGTGAGGTTAACAATTGGACCCCCAATAGGTGGGGTGTGCTAGGCAAGCACACCACACGTATTGGCGTTGACTGACGAGATCAACAAAAACCATTACAAACTCGTAAATCAACAGAACCGGAAGTATGTGTAGAGTTATGTATGTAATTTATTTTATTTCCACTGGGATACTAGCGGATGATCGTATGATTGAAATTATGGAATAGGGCCTCTCGTTGGAGATCAGAGAGTGAATTTCGAGTTATGAAATTTTAGAAATTTAAAGAGAATGGGGATCAGTATGCAAGTGCTGACCCCAAGGTGGAAATTGAAATTTAAGTATAAATTTCAAAAAGAAAAGAGGAGTCGAAATTTAGGTACCGACCTCAAAAGATGAGAATCAGAATTTACGTACTGATTCGAAGATGTGAGAATTGAAATTTAGGTATCAATCTCAAAGAGAGAGTCAAAATTTAGGTATCAATCTCGAAAGATGAGAATCAGAATTTAGGTACTGATTCAAAGATGAGAATTGAAATTTAGGTATTAATTCCGAGAAGAGAGTCGAAGTTTAGGTATCGACCTCGAAATGTGAGAATCAGGATTTAGGTACTGATTCAAAGATGTAAGAAATGAAATTTAGGTATTTTCTTTGTTGTTTATGTGGGTGAAGACAAGAATTATGTGGGGGAATACACTTGTTCAACCATTTGCTTGAACTCTTTTTCTGGCATGGCACTTGATGGAGAGTGTTTCTTCGGCTGCTTATCTTTGTTTGCTGAAGTAGCCTCCTTCTTTCATCTATAATGTGTATGATTTCTTGCTGATTAATCTCTGGAGAATAGTCCAATTGTGGTGCTTAAAATTGCCCCTGAATCGTGACCATGACGGTTGACCAAAGGAAAATATGTTGAGATTTTAATACCTATTCTATGCTATTTTTTATGATATTGCACTTTAAGGAAACGTATTTTTGATGTCTTGTAGCAGAAATGATGAATTAGGGTCATTAGAGCAAAACGATACAAAAAGGAGCGAATTTAGAGCGAAAAGGACCAAAATGTGAAGAACTGAACTAGGGCGCCGACGGCGAGCCCAACGACTCCGAGTTTGAGATTTTCCCGAGACTCCAAAATTAATTCACTTAGAAGGCCCACCGATGGCGCCCTCTACGCCGCTGATGGCGAGATCGGCGGTTATGTTCAACCGGGCTTTGGACGAGGACGAATTTTGGAGGGGTGCTTAGGCAACTCTTGGGAAAGCTCATCCACAACTTTAAAAGATGATTTTAGCCGAGAATTAGAGAGGTCGTGGATGTTAGAAAGGTCCTGGAGAGGGGGGAGACTCAAAATTGAAGTGTGAAATAGGTGTAGAGAGTCTAAATTGTGAGGAATTGATCGAGAGATTGTAAGAGTGGAGAGAAAGTGAGATTTCTTCCTCCTTGCCTCTTTGAAGAGGAATTTTGCGTGCTATAAAGAAAGGAAAGGATTCAGAGGAACTTTGAGAAGTTTTTCTTGAGGAGAAATAAAAGAAAAGTTTATTTATTGTTGTATTTTGTATGACTTTGCTTTTGTATACAAATTCCATGTTTTGTTTTCCCATGAGATTTGAGTAGTTTTCTCTTCTTTCTCTTTGTCTTGAGATTTGTGAAATGATAATTTTAATTGGTGAGGCCATCAAAATATTTAAGAAGTTGTGATAATCTTTCACTTCGATCTTAAATTACTTTCAATCTGGCCAATTGATTTGTTAAATTATGTTGAGTTTTACAACTAAAGTGAAGATTACAACCAAGGTTCAGGGTGGTTAAAACCCTTGGAAGTTGGGTGCAAATAAATAGGGAAATAATATTATCGAGCGTAGAATCGGAGATTTTAGAGTGACAGACTAAAATCCACAATTTGGTTCTATCGTTTGGGTGATGAAGTCTAGATGTTAGTCCTCAGGTCAAGGGAACATGGGAGCTCCGAAGTGAGAGCTGGTATCCTCCCAGCCTAGCCGCAGATTCAGTAAACAAGCGTAGGATTAGTCAAAGTTCTTTATGCCTGGACCAAAGGGTAAAGAATATGTATGCTCCTATTTGGCACAATACAAATTGAACTGATTCACTTTTTCCATTAATTATAATTTCTTGACTATGAGAAGGATGCTTTCTTATTAATTGAATATCACATTACAAACCTCATTAGTATAATTAGTTATTTAATAGTTTTCGGCGCTACTTTTGGGGGTTGGAGGGGAGTTGCCCGTAAGAAGCTGTCGATCACCCGAATCAAAATCCCGTCGCTTGCTTCAGAAGGACATCGAAGTATGAAATCAAACTGACCCCATATTTTTCATAGTTTTAAATGAAAGAGCACTGTACCTCAAATCTTGTCTCTATCTCGAAGGATAAAGACAAGACTTGAGGATGAAGCTCGATCAAGTAAACTAAGAAAAGTAGGACATCTGTTTGGTCTGCGAAACTTTTATTTTGCCGAAAAGTTCCCCCATTTAATATAAAAGATTAAATAGGGTTTATATTAAGCTGGGTTCGGACATGCTTCGTATAAGGGCAAGAATCCAAAGGAAGAAGAACTAGAAGATGTCATGGATCCAGAGGAGAACCTCGGTGACTTCCCAAGCTAACCTAATGTTTGGCTTCAGCTTTGAGGAGAAATATTTGGGTGTTTCATCCTGCCAATTTTATTAGTTAGGGCTTACATTCGTGTGAAATGATCACACAAATAGCCTGGAAGATGTGAGGATTTAGGTCGTTACAAACGACAACCTCGGAATCCTAAGACGAGTTAGGGCTTATATTCTATAGCAAGGCTATGCAAAGGCCTAAAGATAAGGTGAGGATTTACGGTACATAAGCAAGCAACCTTAAAGTCCTATAGCTTTGTTGTTTATGTCTAAGGAAGGAAGATTCGTTTAGCTGTGGAAGAAAGGTTTTGCTGTTGAAGATGGCCGTATTGCCCACCATGATAGCTCCAAGCTCCTTGCTGCGACAAGTTTGAGTTATCTAGTGTGTCAAGTTATAATATCAAATCAGGTGGCCCTATGGTTGAAGTCCTTTAAATTTTATGAGGGCATATCAAAGTTGATTAGAGTGACACTAGTTAGGATCCTACGGTTCCCTTGTTTTGGTATCACTATTTTCTATTTGATTCACTTAGTCCAAATGAACTTACTAAACCCAACTTAATGAATTCCATAATTTCATTTAAACCGTGGGAAGTCTGGTAAACAATCATAGGTTACCTCCTCCGAGGGATTTCCGATCATCCAGTAGAGATGTCTTAATTTAGTTGAATTTGTAGTTTTATGTGATGTTTGTGATTAAATTTTGAGTTGTTTTATATTTCGAGTGTTGTGGCGTTGAATTTTATCTTGGTTGCTTTTAGTTTTGGTTTTTGTTATGGTTATGGGGCTATCCTGATGGTTTTAGTTTTCATGCAGGGTGACATCACTATTTAACATGCAATTTTGCACGTATAAAAGTATGGTATGAAAGTACAAGAAAGACAACTCTGAAAACTGTAAAAGTGTACCTGGCGAGTCTTCTCATTCCACCACCTGAAACTTAAAATGCATGTTAAAGCAGTTTATGAAGGGCAGGAAAGGTAAAATTTTGGTAATTTTCCTAACCCTATGTCATATCTTGGTGAGTCCTTAAAATATTAATTAAGGATGATTTTGTCAAGCGAAACATATTAAGTTTAGTAGATCTCCAAGGTATCCAATAGATCTTGAGAAATAAGCAAGTCCGTGCTACTCCCTCGCTGCCTAGTGGAAAATCTCGAGTTCTTTAAAACTTATTATGTTGCTTGATAATTCATCCTGTAAATACCCTTAATGCTCAGTGAACACTGATGTCTCAATTTTCTCTAAGAATAAGGTAATTATCACTTATCATTTAATTTGAAAATTATGTGAGTGAAGACCCTTAAAAAGACAAGTTAATGTAATTTGAACACTTAGCCAAATTTTTAATCCTATTTGGGCTTAGTGGTGTTTCTAGGATATTTGATTTAACTATGTTTATTTCTCTAATCCTTGTTTAATCAATTTTTCATTTAGCCTAAGTCACCACTAAGCCCTTAAGGCTTATGTGAGTGTCTTAATTAGATTTGAGAAAGTTAAGCTTTGAGTGGTCATGATTCATGATTTGGATTATATTTGAAAATCAAGATAAGGGTATCAAATTGATTAATTATTTACTTCAAAATTCACACCCTTAAGTCCAGGATCATTTAATTTTAATTAACTTCCAATTTTTAATAATTTAGAAATTTACTAATCTTAATTAAGAAAGTGAGATTGGTTTCTACCAATTAACCCCTTATGTTTCAAGCATCAAATAAATTGATTAAGATCCGAGGTTACCCATTCCCCTCCTTGAATTAAGCCTAAATGTTAATTAAGGAAAGATTTCCAAAATTACACATTTGCCCCTAAGGCTCTAACACTTCATAATTTGTCAAAATCAATTCAAAAGACTTTGAAATTTTTATCCTACCTCAGTCATGGGACAATTGAGTCATCAGAGGAAAAAATGTGATTTTTCAAACTTTAATTTAATTTATATAATTATTTTCATGCAAAAATAGGATTTTTCAAAGAAAATTCCTAATTTGACCAAGGTAAATTCTAATCCCTTTAAATTTTTACTGGAGGTAGACCAAGATCAGGTAAACCTTTGGATCGAATTTCATAATTTTTTCAATTCTCTGTGATTTACTGGAATTATTTTTAATTTTGGGTTATTTAATTAAAATATAATATTTATGGTGGTGAAAATTAAGTTTTGTTTTTTTGAAAAATCTCTCTAATGTCAGAGAACCCAGAGAAGCAAATTTTATATTTTTTTTAATTTTCCTTTGATTTACAGGAATTATTTTAGTGAAAAACTCATTTTTAGCTTTTAAAAAATTATTTTTAAGCTTTGAAATTGAATATCTTTATTTAGAAAATCAGAAAAAATATTCTAATTGTTCCTAAGTGATTAGGAAGCAATTTAGAATATTTCCATGAACTTTATTATTTTTGTGATATTTATGGATTTTTAATTATTTAATATTTAAAATAGGCTAAAAATCAAGTTTTTATTTTAAATATCATTTTATTTTTAGAAAATACCCATGATCACAGACAACTCAAAAAATAAAGTTTCATAATCTTTTGAGTTTTATTTTTATTTTTAAAAATCTTTTAAGAGTCAAAAGTGATATTTATCTTTAAAAATTAACTTAAGTTATCAAATGAACTCAAAATGTTTTGAAATTTTTATGATGAGTCCTCTAGATCATAAACCACAGTGGAGATAAAAAATCAAGTCATTTAAATGTTTATATTTTCCAAAATTAATTGTTTTAGTGATTTAGTATTTGTAAAATTTAAGGGTATTTTAAATAACCTGACCCATGAAATTATTTCCAAAGGTTTCTCTAGTCATGGTGGACCTTCAAAAATTTTCTTAGAATTTTCTAATCAATTTGCAAATTTCCATGATTATTTTAAAGAAATAATGTGGAAGATCTTGAAAAATATGGATCTCTATATGGGATCCTCCTCTGACTTTGGAAAAACCAGAGGATGTTTCCCGTTACAGAGGCTACAACATGTCAAAATTTCAAGCCAAGGTGATGTGTCAATATGCATGGAGAATCAAATGATTATAAACAATGTTTAATTAATTAAAAATAAAATATGGACTTGAAATTTATTCCACATTGTTCTCCTCTATTCACTGAGCAAGAGGGTATTTTTATTTTATTTTTGTGATTTTTCTACATAAAGTTATGAATTTTTTAAGTTAAGGGTATTTAAATAAATAAGAAAAGCCCTATTTATCTATTTAAACCACGCGTGATGACTAGATCCTAGGTAGCTCCGAAGGCATGCGTGGCGCGCTTTGGTTGGACGCCGACGTCCATGTAGCTTGCTGACTCGGCCCGCTGTTTATGCCCCGAAGCGCTGTCCAGCTCGATCTCCCTCGTCCATTTGATACACGCTTGATCAAACTTCTCCCCTTTATCGTCCCCGATAGAATGATCCCCTACCCGTCCACACTAAAACCTTAAGACCTTTGCTCTGAGAAGGGAGGCTTCAATCAGAGGTGCTCGTCACATTCGTTTGGGTCCAAGGATGTTAGGAATTGGGTCCCTGGTCTTGGTGTAAGGCCTAGGTATGAATTCGACCAAGCTCAATTTCAGGTATTGGTCTAAAGCTATGGTGGAGGCTATTTCAGAGAGTAATTTGATGGGGCTTTGTCTTCTCTTGCTGTTGAGAAGGTGTGGGCACAAGCAATCGAAGTTTGGTGGAGTTTGGAGGTGTATTGGGTTCTATCCTTATTTCCGGCAAGGTTTCAAGCTCAAAATTGAGCTTCAGCAATTGGAATGGGTGAGGGAAAATGGTTGGAATGCACTGAGGGGATCTTAGGGAAGCTCTGCGTGAAGTTTAGAGAGGCCTCTCTAACAAAATTTCAGCTCACCTCCCATGGTCGTGGGAGGTGAGTTTTTATAAAAATGGTCATGGGGTGGCTCTCAAAACATAAGTTTGGGTGCATTGTGGTGCTTAGGTGGAGGGCAGAGGAGCTCTTTAATTTAATTTGGATGAGCTGGCCTCTAGGTTTGATTTGGACGAGGTGTAATGGGAGTTGCTCTCAGTTTTGGGCTTTTCAGGCCACTAGGCTGGCCGACCGGCCAGGGAGAGGTGGCTAAGAGCTTAGGGAACCCAGAGGAATCCATCACAACAATTTAATGCAAATGTGCTTTGATTTGGTAAAGATATCTTAGGCATGTGCATTTCTGGACATCAGATCCCTTAATTAGGGGGACCTTTGGTCCATGGCTTGATTTAGGTGGTTTCATCGTGTTTGTACTGGTCACGAAGTCCAACTAATGGCTGTGGTGGACTTAATTTGATGGCTTTAGGGTGGCTAGGTCACATTTAGTGCATGGGTCCAAGTGGGTGCAAATGACCAAAACTTGGGTTTGGGAGAGGTTAGCCATGTCAATTTGCCCAAAGAATTGTTCCATTTTTTGTATTTGATCATAAGGAACAACTTTTGTGTAGGATGGGTGTGGTTTTGAATTCAATTGAAGGGTCAATTTGAGGGAATTTTGAACTTTAATCAATTTGGTCATGTTGGGCTAGGCTTGGGTCTAGCTTGGGTTAGCCTTAGGCTAAATTCAAATTGATTATTGTAAATGGTCAATAGGGACCTCATGAAGGGTTTTCAAATGAATTGGATGCCAATTTGTAGGTTAAGGCAATCAATTGGGTGAAATTTAGGGCTAAATTCGAGAATTTTGGATTTAGGCCAAAATCAAATGGATTTGAGACTTCACCAAGGCCAATTTATGGTTGATTTGGATGTATAGGAATGTCATAAATGTTTTTCAACATTAATTGAGTCCAATTGACTAGGCTATGAGTTAAATTTGGTGAGATTAGGTCCTATGGTCAAAATTGGGGTTTTGACCCAAATCAAAATTGGGCTCAAATCATGGAACAATTGAGCTTGGATTTGATTTATTTTTGTCATATCAAAAGTTATTTTGAGATTTTGATTGAAATTGAAGTCAATTGAGATCAAATTGATGGACATCTGAGTTGGATTTGGGGAAATTTGAGTCTTTAAGGGTAATTTGGGAATTTTGGTTAAAGATGGTCAAATTGGCAAAATTGGATCGTGTGGTAGTTGAGAGAAATGAAATTGAAAATATTTTATTGGGATTTTTTGGGAATTCTTTGGAATTTTGGAATTTTTGAGTTATGGAGGGGTATTTTGGTAATTTGGGGGTGTTTTAAGGGGTAAAAGGCCAAGACGGGTACTTTGGTAGAATTGAGTTACCAATCATCACCAACAAGCCATGGACCAATTGAAACCCCATTTTGGGTCCTTTACATAGTGGTCTTAGCCAAGCCATAGTCATAGGGCTAGTAGGTTTAGGGGACCATCTACATGAGTATCCCAAAAGATCAAGGGATCTAGGCTAGAAATTTAAGTTTAGGGTTGTGAGTGAATGTTGGTGTAGATAAGTGTAGTGAGTGCTTAGCTCTATATCAACACCCTACATCTACCCTAAGGTCCAATAATCCTAAGGGTGACTCATCTTGAGTTTCTCCCACAGTGACCCCACCTATTAAGTATTTAGAGGTTGAGAGCAATATATGGAACTTCAAGTTGAGTGGATAAGAGTTTGGAATTTCTAATGATGAGGGTTCCACATCTAGTTTGCTAATAATAGTCAACAAGAAAATCCTATGGCTAGACCTTAGGATACTAAAGCGGAAAAACTAAACCTCAACCAAAATTGATGTCAACAATAGTTATTAAAATTACATATTTATTTCAATTGCATATTAGTGACAGATAAGCAAATTGAATTTCATTATTGCGATTAAAGTATTGTTTTTCTAAAATCTTAGTTCGTAGTTCTAACATTACTCCTTGTGGGGTCAATATTTAGGACTCCATTAGAGCTCTATATTACTTGAGTGATACGTATACTTTCGTTGCTAAGTGTGACTTTACAATTATTGAATATTTATTACATCCATATTTATCAAATCTATAACTGTTATTAAGTTTTGGTACAGTTGGTAAGGAATTAATTATTTTAGCAGCAGTATTAAATACTTATATTTTTAAGCATATATAAACTCACAGTCAAGTTTTTGGCGTCTTTGCCAGGGAGTGAAAAAAAATTATAATTAGAGTAACAGTCAAATTAGGATTATTAGAAAATTTTTACTTGAATTGAAACTTATTTTCATATTTAGTTAACTGTTTAACTGTGTACTGATTTCAGATTATATGTGTATATTTGGACCTGAAAAAACTTATATCCTACGATTCAGAAGTAGAACGCACTGTTGGAAAAATTAGAAGACTGAGAAGAGAACCTAGAAATTCTGATACAATGGAAAACAAAATGAACAATCAAGGAATAGAAAATGAACACCAACCTATACCCCTACGAGATTATGCAAATCCTACAACAGATGAAATTTACTTATCTATCCAAAATCCTAATATAGCTGCTAATTCATTTTAGCTTAAACCTGCTATTATCTAAGTTGTACAAAACAATGAATTCAGAGGTACACCAAATGAAGATCCTAATTTATACCTCGCTAGTTTTTTAGAACTGTGTGCTACTTTTAAATATGATAGAGTTTCAAACGATGTTGTTAGACTTAGACATTTTTCTTTTTCACTGAGGGATAAGGCTAAGATGTGGTTAAATTCGTTAGCACCAGGATCTATTAGAACTTGGGGAGAACTATCAGAGAAACTTCTATCCAAATATTTCCCTCCATCTAAAACTGCTAAACTTCGAAATGACATAACATCATTTTGTTAAATTAATGAAGAGTCAATACACGAAGCTTGGGAGAGATTTAAAGAACTTCTTAAGAAATGCTCTCATTATTTGTTACGAGATTGGTTGATAATTCAAGCTTTTAATAATGGATTAGTAGGATCACTTAGATCGATTATATATGCTGTGGCTGGTGGTTCCTTAATGTCAAAACATTTTGATGAGGCTTTTTCGTTAATAGAAGAGATGACTACCAACAATTTTCATTGCCCTCTGAAAGATTAAATCATAAAAGAGTATCTAGTGTCCATGATTCTGATGCAATATCTATGCTTCGCAGATTGCTGCAATATCAAAGAAATTAGATCATTATGGGATGAATTATTCTCCAACACCTCCTATGATGGAAGAGAATTCATCCGGGCAATTTGTTTATGTTCAACCTTCATATGAGACTTTAAATGTTATTAATAGACCAAACAACCCTTATTCAAACTATTATAACTCAAGTTAGAAGAATCATCCAAATTTTAATTAGACTAACAATTTTTATACAAATCAACAATGGGAAAACAACCCAGTGAACCCATTAGGATATTCATCCAACCAAGGAAATGTTAACTATAGACCTTCTTTTCCTCCAGGATTTAACAGTAACACTCAAATTAAGGAGAATAAGTTGTTTATGGAAGAGTTGATATTAAACATGGGTCAATAATTGTAGAATCAAGGAAATAAATTACAAGTTCAAGAAAATCAATTAGAAAATCAAGGAACTGCTATTAAGAATATTAAAAATCAATTAGGGCATATCGCTACTGCGCTTAGTAACTGAACATTGGGAACTTTTCCTAGTACTGTGGAACCAAATCCTAAAGATCAAGGAAAGAATAGATAAAAGCGATACAACTACAAAGTGGAAAAGAATTGGAGACAAGAGTACAAAAAGAAATGGAAACTGAAAAAGAGAAAATGGATACCGAAAAAGAAAAGGATCATGATTAACTAGATTTAGAATATCCATTTACACCAATAAAATATATTGTGGAGAAACCTCCACCCCCATGTTCTCAAATATTGAAGCAACACAAACAAAATAAATAATTTTCCAAACTTTTAGAAATTCTTAAGAAGTTAACGGATAAGTATTCCCTTCGTAGAAGCTTTAGAGAAAATGCCTAATTATGTGAAATTTATGAAACACATTATGACTAAGAAAAGGAAGTTCACGGATAACAAAACGGTTGCACTTAGCGAAGAGTCCTAAAAAATTAAAAGATCCTGGCAGTTTCACTAAACTTGGGAGCCAGCATTAATCTTATGCCTCTATCATTTTTTAAAATATTAGGATTAGGAGAAGTCTCACCAAATTTTGTAACTTTATAGTTAGCAGATCGTTTAGTTACATTTCCTAAGGGAGTTATAGAAGATGTGTTAGTAAAAGTGGATAAATTTATCTTTCCTGTGGATTTCACTGTTCTAAATAGGGAAGAAGATAAAGAAATACTTATCATTTTAGGGAGACTATTTTTAGCTACTAGAGAAGCTATGATAGATGTTCAAAAAAAAGAATTAACTATGAGAGTTAATGATCAAGAAGTGACTTTTAGCATTGCAAAATCTATGAAATACCCTGCTTTTGAAAGAGATAATGAATGTTTTTGCGTGGAAATTAGTGAACATCTATTGAATGAACATTTTAAAGACTATTTTGAAGTGAAAGAACAATTTGAAGAGAGTGATGAAGTTATTTTGGACGAATTAGAAAATGAAGAATTAGATTATGTTCAAAAAAGATTTGAAATACTCGATATTACAAAAAATGCTGATAAGAATCTAATTCCGTCAATTATAAAACCACCTGAACTTGAGTTGAAAATATTGCCTAGCCACTTGAAATATGTGTTTTTAGAAGACTCATCTACATTACCTGTGATTATATCTTCAGAATTAAATGATTTGCAAGAGCGAAAACTGTTAGATACATTGAAAAGATATAAGAAAGCTTTTGGTTGGACCTTCGCTGATATTAAAGGAATCAGTCCTTCGATCTGTATGCACAGAATTATATTAGATGAATAATATAAACCAAGAGTTGATCCACAAAGGAGATTAAATCCAATGATGAAAGAAGTAGTTAAAAATGAAATTTTGAAATGGTTAGACACTAGAATTATATATCCTATTTCAGATAGTGCGTGGGTATGTCCAATTCATTGTGTTCCTAAGAAAGGAGGAGTGACTATTGAGATAAAAGAAAATAATGAATTAATACCTATAAAACAAGTTACTGGGTGGGGTATTTGCATTGATTAGAGAAAATTAAACACTGCCACCAGAAGAGATCACTTCCCTTTACCCTTTTTAGATCAAATAGTAGATAGACTTGCTAGGCACAAATATTTTTATTTTTTATATGGATATATTGGTTACCATCAAATTCCTATTGCTCCTGAGAATCAAGAAAAGACAACATTTACTAGTCCTTCTGAAACTTTTGCTTTTCGAAGAATGCCTTTCAGACTATGTAATGCACCTGCAACATTCGAGAGATGTATGATGTTTATATTTAATAAATTAGTTGATGATGGATTGGAAGTATTTATGGATGATTTCTCTGTATTTGGAACATCATTTGACGCATGCTTAAATTATCATGAAAAATTTTTAGAGTTATGCGAAAGAATTAATTTGGTTCTAAATTGGGAGAAATGTCAACTAAGGGTTGCAGGAGGAATTGTGTTAGGACATAAAATTTCGGAAAATGGTATGGAAGCAGACCTTGCGAAAATTCAAGTTATATCTAAACTAACACTTCATACTAATGTAAGAGAGGTTAGGAGTTTTCTTGGACATGCTAGCTTTTACATGCGTTTTACTAAAGATTTTTCAAAAATTAACAAACCTCTATGCCAACTTTTAAAGAAGGACAAGAAATTTGAATATCCTGAAAGCTGTTTAAATGCTATTGATTTATTAAAGGAAAAATTAATCACAACCCCTATTATAGTTTCACCTAACTGGGAAAAACCATTTGAACTGATGTGTGATGCTAGTGATTATGCTATTGGAGCTGTTCTTAGAGAAAGGTATGAAAAGATTTTAAAAGTTATATACTACGCTAATAAAACTCTTAATGATGCATAAATTAACTATACTGTTACTGAAAAAGTGTTACTGGCCATTGTGTATGCTTTGGTCAAATTTAGATCTTACTTAATTGGAGCTAAATGTGTTGTGCACACTGATCACCCTGCTATTAAATAGCTAATGCAAAAGAAGGATGTCAGACCAAGGTTAATTAGATGGATACTTTTAATGCAAGAATTTGATCTTGTGGTTATTTATAGAAAGAGAACTGATAATCAAATTGTTGATCATTTGTCAAGATTATAAAATCATGAATTATTTGACATCGACAATGAAATTACAGACAATTTCCTTGATGAACAACTTTATAATATTAACGAGTGAAAAATACCATGGTATACTGATATTATTAACTATATTGTAAGTGATATTTTGCCACCTATGCTTACATTGCAACAAAAGAGGAAATTCATTCATGATGTGAAAGCATATTTTTGGGATGAGCCTTTTTTACATAAATAATGTAATGATTTGATTATGAGAATATGTGTACCTTATGAAGAAACTTAGCTAATCATTCAGAAATGTCCTGATTCTAAATTTGGAGGACATTTTGGAATTAATAAAACTGCTTATAAAATTTTAGAAGCTGGATTTTGTTGGCCTATTATCTTTAGAAATGTTTATAGATACATAAGAACTTGTGATCAATGTCAACGAGTAGACAATATATCTAGAAGAAATGAAATGCTTCTGAATTTAATGTTAGAAGTTGAGATCTTTGATGTTTGGGGATTAGATTTCATGGGACCATTTATTTCTTCATTTAGGAACTTGTATATATTAATTGCAGTAGACTACATTTCTAAGTGAATTGAAGCACAAGCTTTACCTCATTGTGATGCTAAAAGTGTTTCAAGGTTTTTGATGAAAAATATTTTCACTAATTACGGAATGCCTAGAATGATTATCATTGGTGGAGGATCCCATTTTAGAAATAAATACATTCAGAGATTGATAGAAAAATTTAATATTATTCATAGAATCTCTTCCTATCATCCTCAAACCAATGGGTTAGCTGAAGTTTATAATGGAGAGATTAAGCAAACACCTGAAAAGACTGTAAATCCTAGTAAAATAGATTGGTCCACTAGACTGGATACTACATTATGGGCTTACATGACTGCTTATAAAACTCCTTTTGGAACGACTCCTTACAGACTAATTTTTGTAAAGACTTGTCACTTACCAGTAGAATTGGAGCTAAAGCATATTGGGCGATTAAAGAAGTCAATTATAATTTGAAAGATGCTGGTAAGATGACATTGTTACAATTAAATGAATTGGAAGAATTAAGAAATGAATCTTGTGATAATGATAGAATTTATGAGGAGAAACTAAAGTTATGGCATGATCAGAAGATTAACCAGATGAAATTTTAACCAGGACAAGAAGTTTTACTTTGCAATACTAGGCTGAAGTTATTTTCTAGGAAATTGAACTCTTGTTGGTTAGGACCCTTTACTGTGACACAAGTTTATACTTAAAGAGCTGTTGAAATTGAAGATCAGAAAACTGAAAATTGATTTAAAGTAAATGAACACAGGTTAAAACTAAATTTTGAGGGTAAAAGACCAAATTTTAAAGAGCTTTTAATGATCAGTCAACCTGAATAACAACTAAATAGGTCAGGTTGACGACGTTAAACCAAGCGCTTTATGGGAGACAACTCATAGTTATCTTTACTTTTATTGCGATTATAGTAGTTTTTATTTGAAATTATCGTTAGTTTGTGCTAGTATTAAGCTCTACTACTCTTATTTACCTTTGAATCATCATAAGAATTGAATCCATAAAGCAAAATTTGGAATGCATTCGGACCAGAGCGAAACTGTGCAATTTTTGCCTGGGCACCGACGGCGCCCTCGATACCATCGACGGTGGGTTTTTCCTGAGAGCCCAGGCAAAACAAATACAAAGGCTCGCCGACGACGCCCTCGACCCCACCGATAGCGAGACCGGCGAGATGGGGGTTTCTAAAGTTTGAATGACGGTTTTTGGCAGTTTTTGGCCGGGAGTTGCTCTTTTAAACTCCCAAATTCGATTCCTAAGTTCATATTTTCACCAAAAATAAAGTGAAACTCCACCAATTTCATTCCTATGGCATCCAATTCCCCTGATAATCCTAGAATGCGAGTGTTCAATCGGCAAAAGTTTATTAGTGCGAAAGCATAACAAATCTTCGACAAGGTACTGACGAAGAAAAGTTTGATCAAGGAACAAGGATTTGTAAATCAAGGATTGAATAATTCCTCTACGGAAATTTAAGAGATGATAGTGTTACAAAGATAGGAAGTACTGTGCTATGCTACCACCGTCATGGTTGTTCCTATGGTAAAGGAATTTTATGCAAATTTGCATGGAATCAACCACGGAGTCATTTATGTGCGAGGTAGATGGATCACTTTCACTCCTACACAAATCAATGAATTATAAATGATCGAGAATGTTCCTATCTTCCACGATTCCAACTTCGTACCAATAAGAAACCAGATGAATGAAATTTACTAATATTTAACGGATGAAACTGTAGACTGGGAAATGAGAGAAAACGGGTATGTTAGTTTTTCTGCGACACTCCTAAATCCCGTTTCGAAACACAGACACTTTTTCATTTCTGTGAAACTGTTAGTGATAAGGAAGATCGGTAAATTTTCTAAAGAAAGTGCTATTCTAAATTACTGCATCCAAAGGGGACTGCCGATCGATATTGGATAAATAATTGTGAAGTCGGTTTTGGGCCTGATCATTCATGGATCAACTTATGGGCTTAGACACCCTTCTATAGTTTTCTCACTTTGCAGTCAGTTCCAAGGGTTCTACAAAAATTGGGAAAATGTATTTCTACCTTGGAAGCCTTTAGACCCAACTAAAAGTATCTCAGCTTTTAAAGATGAAAATGACATGACTATTATAGTAGATTAAGCATCTCAGATTTCACTACCAGTTCAACCCTTAATTCCTCATAAGACTCTGGTGATCCTGCGTCGAATTAAGAAATTGGAGGAGGAACAAAATGTCATGAATGTGATTAATAATATCTCTAATTTCTTCGATCATCTAGACTGGAGGATGAAAGAACATTTTGAGCACTCTGGACATTTAGAAGATAGTTTGATACGGCTGATGAGGACGATGAAATTGATAAAAGATGATTCTACTGAAGAATTTCCATTCTGACCCTTCTACAACCTCTTCATTCATGTGCAATCAATGGGTGATCTCAGAGGAGAATCTAGTACTGAATCTAATGAATAATACATTTATATTGCTACCTGTCTGTTTATGTGTGTAATTTGGTTTGAACTTTGCATTTGCTTTGCTTTATAATTATGCTTTTAGATCTCTGTGTAGTTGAGGCTAAGCATAGGATGTTTTGTTTTTAGCATTTAGAGTGTTGTGGTTTGGATTGCGATGCCAAATTAATGTATTGAGGTTGAGAAAATACCAAACTTAGGTGTGTTATGTAACATGTATTGTACTCCTTGAAATTTATATATAAATATGATGTTTTGTGTTGTGAAAGTTTATTTATGATAAGTACATCATTTAATTACTTAAAATTATGTCTATAATGATTGAACAAATGTCTTTTAGGCTTGAAATTGATCGAAATTGCAAAAATCCAGAAATTGGCCCAAATCAATAGAGCGCGCTGACGGCGCCCTCGACGCCGCCGACGACGGATTTTACCCGAGGCTTAGGATATAATTTCAATAGAGCGCATCGATGATGCTGAAGACCCCTCCGATGGTGAGCTCATGAAAAAACACCTTAAACTGTGATTTTGACTAGTCAACCGCCACTATTCATCATCCTCTTTCTCCTAAAAATGCAATTTTTGACCTAGGGCTTGAGAGATCTTGGATTTGGGGTGATTTCAAAGCTTTTTGACACCAGATTTGATTTTCTCTAGGTAAGAGCTTCAATCGAAACTAAAAAATTTTGATTTTCACTATGAACTTCTTCCACATTGAGGAGATCCAAAAATCTTGAGAAAGCGAAGAAAATATTGGGAAGAAATTCATGGAACTTAGTGCTGAACTCTGAGAATTGCTTTTGGAAGCTATTATTTGAATATTTGAAGTATATTTTGGAATTTTTCTATGATTGTTATTAGATTGAAATGGCTCCACATCACAAGAGGTGAATTGAGTTCAACGAGCCTCGCTTTGTTAATGTGAAGGCTCAATCAAAATTTACTTCAGTATTTGAAGGAAAGAAGGGTATACAAGATCGAGTTTTTGAAAGTCTCGGAGGAGAAATTGAACGAGTTATTGCCGAGCGGAGGAGGGAAAATTTCTGTTACACCACCAATAAAGCTGTTACAAATATTGTGAAGGAATTCTATGCCAACGTATTCTATTCTAAAGATGGAATCATTTAAGTGTGGGGATTTCCTGTTGAATTTAATGCCGCCCGCATCAACACCTTTTACGAAGTCCCAGACTCCAATAGGTGCCAT
>NEWO01000215.1:804994-851375 GCA_003013225.1 Phalaenopsis aphrodite
AGGCTATTTGTGTGATCATTTCACATGAATGTAAGCCCTAACTAATAAAATTGGTAGGATGAAACACCTAAATATTTCTCCTCAAAATTGAAGCCAAACATTAGGATAGCTTGGGAAGTTGCCGAGGTTCTCCTCTGGATCCATGACATCTCCTAGTTCTTCTTCCTTTGGAATCTACAATAAAATGTTCCAAATTTGAACCAATCCCCTTTTCACACCTCTACGTCTGATTTCGTTGTAAGAGTCCTACCCTTTGGAATTCCTTGAAGATAATATTTCTTGATTTTTATCAAGAGTTTTCTTAGGTGGATTTGGTCATTTAAGATGTAATTAACTATAAGGGCTTGCCCTTATAGGAAGCATGTCCAAACCCAACTTAATATAAACCCTATTTAATTCTTTATATTAAAAAGGGGAACTTGTCGGCAAATACAAAGGTTTCGCAGACCAGACGAACGTCATACTTTCCTTAGTTTATTTGATCAAGCCTCATCCTCAATTCTTGTGTTTATCCTTCGGGATAGATACAGGATTTGAGGTACAATGCTCTTTCATTTTAAACTATGAAAAATATGGGGTTAGTTTGATTTCATACTTCAATGTCCTTCCAAAGCGTGCGACGAGATTTCGATTCTAACGACCAACAGCTTCTTACGGGCAACCCCACAAACCAACCCGAAATAATCGCCGGCACATATTTATTTCAATTACATATTAGTGACAGATAAGCAAATTGAATTTCGTTGTTGCGATTAAAGTATTGCTTTTCTAAAATCTGATGGTTGATTTTGATGTGTAAGAATGTTAAAAAGATTTTTTCAACATTATTTGGGGCTAATTGACTAGGATTTGGGTTCAATTTCGTGAGATTAGGTCATATGGTCAAAATTGGGGTTTTCACCTAAATCACAATTGGGCACAAATCATGGGCCAATTAAGCTTGTATTTGGTTTATTTTTTCCATATAAAGAGTTAATTTGAGTTTAGAATATGAATTGGGGTCGATTGAGATCAAATTGATGGACTTTTAAGTTGAATTTGTGGAAATTTTGTGTCTTTAAAGGCAAATTTGGGGGTTTTGGTTAAATAAGGTCAAACTAGCCAAATTAGGTCATGTGGTAGTTGACAAAAACAAAATTGGTAATATTTGGGATTTATTGAGATTTTCTAGGGATTTTTGAAATTTTGGGCTATGGAGGGGTATTTTGGTAATTTGGCCATTTTTGGAGATTTTGGGTAATTTGGGTGTTTTCAAAAGGTTTGAAATGAATTTTGATCAAATTTGGGTATTTTGGGCAAATTTGGGAATTTTGGCAAAGTAGGGTTTCAAGGGTGTTTAGGTAATTTGGGGGAGTTTTGGGGCAAAAGGCCAAGATGGGTATTTTTTATAGGATTGGGTAACTAATCACCCTAAATGAGCCATGGACCAAAGGAAATCCCATTTTGGGTCCTCTATGTACTGGTCTTAGTTAAACCATAGCCCTAGGGCTGGTAGGTTTAGGGGGACCATCTACATGAGTATCCCAAAAAGATTAAGGGACCTAGGCTTGAGATTTTAGTTTAAGGTTGTGAGTGATTGTGAGTGATTGTGAGTGTATGCGATTGCAAGTAAGTGCCTTAGCCCTAGACCAACACCTAGAGTCAACCCTAAGTTCAAGCAGTCCTAAGGATGACTCATCTTGAGTTTCCCTTATAGTGACCCCACCTACTAAGTGCTAGAGGTTAGGACCAATATTTGGAACTCCAAGTTGAGTAGAGAAGAGTATAGAATCTCTAATTGTGAGGGTTCCATGTCTAGTTTTCTAAGAATAGTTAATAAGAAAGTTCTATAGCTAGACCTTAGGCTACTAAAGAGGAAAAACTAAACCTCAACCAAAAGTGAGGTCAAAATATATTTTTGCCAAAACAAATCCTAGACTCATTAAATTGTTGTGACATATTCGTACGTCTCACCTGACCTCTCTGGCCACCTCCCCTGGCCAGCCGGCCGACCTAGTGGCAAGCTCAAACTTCTTCTTAAATCCAGGGCAGACCTCAATACACCTCCACAGTCCACCAAACTCAAATTAAACTTACCTACACTTTCAACACATTGAAAGAAGGAGAAGCTCCATCAAATTCCTCTTCTACAGAAACCCTAACATAGCTCTTCACCAACACTTAAAATGAGGCTTGATCGAAATCATACCTAAGCCTTACACCAAGAACAGAGGCTCAATCCTTAGTTTCCTTGCACTCCAACAAACGTGCCGAGCATCTCTAATTGAAGCTTCACTTCTCAGAACCAAGGTATTTAACCTCTCCTCCTCCCAAGCCTATTTTGATTCTTCATTTGAGTAGGATTAATTTAATTGCACGATTACCATATGTATATGTTTGTCTCGCTTAAATGAGTCCATAGTATCAAACAAGAAGTGATTTGGTTGAGTCTAGGCAGAGATCTTAAGGTTTTAGTAGGGACGGTCACGGGATCACTTTATCAGGGACGATGACAAGGAGCGGTCCGATCGCATGTGTATCGGATGGACGGAGGAGATTGAGCGGGATAATGCTTCCTTACACGAACTGCGTTCTGAGTCAGCGGCTACGTAGATGGCGACGTCCAATCGAAGTGTGCCACGCGTGCCTTCGGAGCTGCCGAGGATTCAGTCAGCACCGCGTGTTTAAATAGAAAAATAGGCATTTTCTTATTTAAATAAATAGCCCTTGCGTTAAAAATCCATATCTTGGTGTAGAAAAATCACAAAAATAAAATAAAAATACCCTCTTGCTCAGTGAACAGAGGAGAATAATGTGGATATGATTTGGAGTATATTTGATGCGTATTTTATTTTTAATTAATTAAACACTTATTTGAATGTTTTGATTCTACATGAATGTAGGATATCACCATGGCTTGAAATTTTAGCATGTTGTTGCCTCTGTCTTAGATAACATCCTCTGATTTTTCCAAAGTCAGAGGAGGTCCCTAGACAAAGATCCATATTTTTCAAATTTATGTCTATTATTTGCATAAATTAATCATGATAATTAGCATGATGGTTAGAAAATTCCAAGAAAAATATGGAAGGTTCACTATGACCAGAGGACCCCTTGAAACTAATTTCATGAGTTAAGTCATTAAGAATATACTTAATCTTCACCAACCCTAAAAAACTAAGGTAATTAATTTTGGAAAATACAAATATCTAAATGACTTGGTTTTGAGCTACACTGTTATCTAGGATTCAGTGAACTCACCAAAGATATTTCAAAGCTTTTTGAGTTCATTTGGTAACTTAAGTTGATTTTTAATGATAAATATTATTTTAGCACTTAAATGATTTTTTTTAATAAAATCAAAATATAACATAAAAAATTTATAGAAACTTTTTTTTTTGAGTTCTCTATGATTTGCGGTGTTTTCTAAAAATAAAATGGTATTTAAAATAAAAACTTACCTTTTTAGCCTATTTTTAAATATTTAAATAATTAAAAAAATCCATAAAAATAAAAAAAATAATAAAATTCATGGAAATGTTCTAAATTGTTTCATAAGCACTTAGGAACAATTTGGATATTTTTTCTGATTTTTTAAATAAAGATATTGAATTTTGAAGCTCAAAAATTTTTTAAAAGCTAAAAATGGATTTTCACCAAACTAATTCCAACAATTCAAAGAAAAATTAGAAAAATGTGAATTTGTTTCTCTGTGTCCTTTGACATCAGAGAGATTTAATAAAAATATAAAACATAATTTTCCACATTTAAAATATTTTTATAATTAATAAACACCCCAAAACTTTAAAGAATTCTTAAATTCAAATAAAATTGAAAAAGTCATGAAATTTCGTCCAAAGGCTTCTCTGGTCTAAGCCTAACTCCAGTAGAAATTTCAAGGGATTAGGATTTACCTTGGTCAAGTTAGGAACGTTCTTAGAAAAATCTTATTTTTGCATTAAAAATAATTATATAGATAAATTAAATTTTGAAAAATCTCACTTTCTCCTCTCATGTCTCAATTGACCCATGAGTGAGGTAGGATAAAAATTCCAAAGTCATTTGAATTAAATTTGATGAATTATGAAGTGATTGAGCCTCTTGGGCAAATGCGTAATTTTGGAAATTTAGCCTTAATTAACATTTAGGCCTAATGCAGAAAGGGAAATGGGAAATTTTTTATTCTAATTAAAATATTTGGATGTTTGAAGCATAATGGGTTAATTGGTAGAAACCAACCTCACTTGTCCTAATTAAAAGGGTAAATTTGCAATTTCTTTAATTTAAATAAACTTGGGAGTCTAGCCGATTAAACGATCCTAGATTTTGGGGTATGATTTTGGTTGTCAATAACTCATTAATTTAATACCCTTATTTGATGAACAAAAAAAATAAAAACATCAACCATCACCATTACTTATAAGTCAATTTCATTTGCAATGACTAAGACACTCACCAAAAATCTTAAGTGCTTAGTAGTGACTTGGGCTAAATCAAGTATCATTTAAAAAAGGATTAGAAAAGTAAACCTCATTGAAAATTAAAACATCTTTCAAACACTACAAGCCCAATTCAAAATGTGGCTGTCTCTTAAACTTGCCTATTTTAGGGTCTTCACCCACATAATCACAAGTGATAATTACCCCATTCTTAGGGATAATTGAGACATCAATGCTCACTGAGGACTAAGGGTATTTACAGGATGACTTATTAAGCAACATAATAAGTTTAAAATAACTCGTTAAAGCAACATGACAAAATCAACCTTAATTAAACTCCAAAGGACCCACAAAGATATGACATAGGGTTAGGAAAGTTACCAAAACCATACCTTTTTGCCTCTATATAAATTGCACTTACATGCATTTTAGGTTTCAGGTGATGCAACGAGAAGACTCATGAGGTATGCTTTTACAGTTTTCAGCGTTGTCTTTCTTGTACATTTATGCTATACTTTTGTGCTTACATAAATTTTCATGCTAAATAATAATGCCCACCATGCTATCAGGATAGCCACAAAACTAAAACCAAAACCAAAACCAAAACAAAAACTAAAATCAACCATGGTAAAATTCACCGCCACAACATTCAAAATATAAAATAACTCAAAATTTATTCACAAACATCACACAAAACTTTATTTGCAACTAAATTAAGATGTCTCTATCAGTTGAACGAGAATCCCTCGGACGAGGTAACCTACGGCTGCTAATGAGGCTTCCCATGGTCTAAATGAAATTATGGAACTCATTAAGTTGAGTTTAGTAAGTTCATTTGGACTAAGTGAATTCAATAAAAAGTAGTGGTGCCTGAATGATGGAACCGTAGAATCCTAACTGATGTCGCTCTAATCAACTTTAACATGCCCACAAAAAATTTAAAGAACTATAACCATTGGACCACCTGATTTGACATCATAACTTGAGACACTAGAAAACCTAAACTCATTGCGGTAAGGAACTTGGAGCTAGCATGGTGGGCAGCATAGCCATCTTCAAGAACTAAACCTGGCTTCCCCAACTAAACCAATCCTCCTTCCTTAGACTTAAACAATGAAGCCATAGGACTTCAAGGTTGTTTGCTTATGCAACATAAATCCTCACCTTATCTTTAGGCATTTATATAGCCGTACTGTGCAGTCTAAGCCCTAACATGTTTAAAGATTTTGAGGTTGTCGTCCGTCACAACCTAAATCCTCACATCTTCCAGGCTGTTTATGTGATAGTTTCATACGAATGTAAGCCCCAATTAAATAAAATTGACAGGATGAAACACTTGAATAATTTATCCTTGAAACTAAAGCCAAACCATAGGGTAGACTGGGAAGTCACCGAGGATGTCCTCTGGATCTATGACATCCCCTAGTTCTTCCTTCTTTGGATTATATAATAAATGTTCCAAGTTTGAACCATTCTCTTTTGCACACCTCTTTGTCCGATTTCGTTGAAAAGTCACATCCGTTTGAAGTCCTTGAAGAAAATTTTTCCTGATTTTTAATTATAGTATTCTTAAGAGACTTCGGTCATTTAAGATGTAATTAACTACAGGGGCTTGCCCTTATTGGAAGCTTTTTCGAACCTAGCTTAAAATAAACCTATTTAATTTTACATATTAAATAGGGGAATTTATCAGAAAATAAAATGGTTTCACAGACCAAACCGATGTCATGTATTTCTTAGTTTATTTGATCTAGCCTCATCCTCAAGTCTTGTGTTTATCCATCAGGATAGATACAGGGTTTGAGGTAAAGCGCTCTTTCATTTAAACTATGAAAAAAATGGGGTCAGTTTTATTTTCATATTTTTTTAAACTTAAATCTATATGTAAATTAAAGAATTTTTCTTAAGCGGGCGATAGGATTTCGATTCCGGCGATTGACAGCTTCTACGGGCAACTCCCCCAACTTTCAACTTCTTATTGCCGACAATGTAAAAGTTGGTTTATTGTTGTTTGTAAAAATGATTGTTTGTGAAAATGTTTGTTTGTGAATTATTGTTAGATAAATATTTTTGTTTAAAAAATATAAATACTAAAAATACTTTGGAGAAAACTGAAAGGAAATTTTAAATTGAATAAATCAAAAAATGGAATTTTTGACCTGTAGCACCGAGGACGTTGGCATGGGCTGCTGACGGCGCCATCAACCTGAGAAGTTCCTTTAACCATTTAATTTTTGTGATTTTCACCATAAACCATCATTTTTACCATTTGAGTCACCTTCAACCTATACTTTTTTCACCTAGGGCTCGCATTTGCTTGGATTTGAGGCAATTTTAAGGTAAAGGAAGTTTGGATTTCATCTTCTCTAGGTAAGAGCTATACTTTGAAATAAATTCTTTTATATTTCACCAAGGATTTATCTCACATTGCTGAGATTCAAAAATTTTGAAATTTTTAAGAGATTTTGACAAAATCCTTTGGTGAAGAACTCTTACTTAGTAGATTTAAGTTTAAAGCTTTTTACCTTGTGATTTTCGAAATTTTAGGAATTTATTCATATTTTTTCAAAGTTTCTCTAGATTTCTTATGGCACGAAGAACAAGCAAAGGAAAAAAAGAAAAGTAGATTATAATGAACTAAAAATTGTTAGCTTCAAAGCTAGTGCTCGATTCAATAGTCTACTGGAGCATAAAAACGTAATTCTCGATTGTGGTTTTAAAAATTCAGGTGGAGAAGTAGACAAATTAAATAATGCTCGGCAGTGAGAAATTTTTTTTATTTTTCTTCCAATGTTATTATTGGAGTAGTGATGAAATTCAATACCAACTTTACTAAGGCTTCTGACGACTTTATTATTGTTCGTGGAAAAATGTTGAAGTTTTCTCTAAGAATCCAAGAAAAATTAATGAGATTTATCAGTTAGAAGATGTTTACAGTTGCTAGTATAAATCATTTTCTACTAAAAATGAGGGCTTGGATGAGGTTATTTTCTTTCTGACAGATGGAAGAGGAACCTGGAAAGTGAGAAATGGTGCTAAGGTAAACTTTCCTCTTTTATGCTTAATGTAATATCTAAGGCTTGACATTACTTTATTTCTAGAAGAATGATTCTGAAAAATCATCATAGTGAGGTGCTGATTGATAGAGCCATCCTGAACTTCTGTATTCAGCAGGTGATGAGGATAAATGTAGGCTCTATTTTTCATATGAACACTAGATCTATTGCTTTGGGAGAGACCATTGGTGGTTTGGCACACCCTGCACTTATTTTTACACTTTACGAACAGGAAGGAGTTGATTTTAGACCTGTGGAAGAGAGGATTGAGCTTCTAAAACCTATTGGGCCTGTCAATATAAAGACGTATGAATCTCAAGTTGGATGGAGGTCTGGAAGTAAAACAAGATATATTCCTTCTACTTCAAGGGCCCCTACTTCTAGTGACCTACTATCTAAGAAATTTTGGACGAGATGATGATCCACTGGGGAGATATTTTAAGAATGGATCGTAGATTACATAACATGGATGCCAAAAATGCTCATAGTGATGATTTGATAAGGCAAAAGTTCGAACATGATGTTGATTATGATGATGCACTGGTGAGATACATGAAGGGTGATCATGCAGTTCAGTTTCCTACTCACCCTGTTTTTACTCCATATCAACGGAAAAATTTGGAAGTAGAAGAAGAAGATGATGATGAAGATTAGTGATTTCTCTTTTGGTTTATGTTTGATTGTACTTTGTTATATTATTTTTTTTTGTTATATTGTTGAGACTATTTGCTGTTAGATTGTGAGACTCTATTTTATTTTTGATGTTATGTTGTGAAACAGTAGTTTGTAAAACTATTTTCATTTTAGGAATTCAGTTTAATTATGTTGTTAGTTTTTAAATTTTGTTAAATGTTTTGTAATTAACTCTTTCTCAGCAGATTTTATATGTATTATGCGCAATTTAATGTTTTAAGTCTTGTAGCTTTTTATATATTAGAACCTGTAGTATTTCAAAATTAAGTTTCAAAATCAAAACCTTCAACAGTTATGTCTTTTCTTTATGTATTTGATATTTTCTTTCACCCTTTTTTTTCAGTTCTTCATGCTAAATCTTTTAAAAATTTAAGTTTGGGGGGAAAAGAAAAATATTTTTTTTAAAAAAAAAGAAACTTAATTTTATTTTTCCTCATTTAGCTATATTTTCAAAAAAAAATTAAATTTAACATGACCTTTGGTATTAGGGGTTAACTTTAGATAACTATATTTATGTTTCTAAATATATAGTAAAATTAAGTAAATAATTTCAATAATAAAGGTTAATTTTAGTGATTAAGATATTTGATACAAAAGAAAAGGACTATATTTTTCTATTTTAAGTAAAGAAAATTATATTTTTGAAATATTAAAAATCTTAAAGGTTCATGTAGGAAGAAAAGAACTAAACTTTATGAAATCTTTAAGCTAATATAAATTTGTTAAGTGAAGAAATGTGAACAGTTTTTAACTTTAAGAAGAGGATAGTGAAGTTCAAAATCATTAAAGGCTATTCAGATATAGTAATCCTCAAATAAAAAAAAGAAAAAAGAAAAAGAAACAGAAAGAAAGTAAAAGGAAAAGAAAAGTTATAGGGAGAAGCTTGAGAACATGCCTAATTAAAAATTGGCTTCACTTGAATCAACTTAAAGAAGAAGACCTAGCTACATTTTCTAATCATTTATTTGAGTATTACTTTGATTACTAGTAAAGTTTTATGAAGTTCTTTTTCATATGAATACTTTAAGTGGCTTTAATATGACAATTTGTAATTCTTCTTGAAAAGACTAGAGAATCAAAAATCTTGGACTTGATTGTTAAATATTCTTATACCCTTAGTATTAACTGGAGTTGTTTTGAATTTTTCTTAAGTTATGTTATTGTATTTAGTGGACTAAGATATAAAAATCTAGAAGTTAAAGTCTTTTCCATAAGTCATATTTTTATATAGTAGAGGAGTTACTTGAGGACAAGTAATATATAACTTTGGGAGATTTTGATACACAAAAAATATATATGCATTTTTAGACCCATATTTTATACTCATTTTTGGTGATATTGCACTTTAATTGAATGTATTTTTATGTTTTCTTACAGGTTGTTGAATTTTAGGTCTTGAAGAAAAAAGGTAGCAAAAAGGATGAAATTTAGAGCAAAAATTAAGAAGTTAAAAATTTGTTCAAGGCCAACGGAACCAGAGTGGGAGCCGACGGTGTTTATGGCAGTTCAACCCTGTTTATAGAATATTCAACAAATCTGGAGGCTTATTCAAAAGTTTTTGGATGCACCTATTGGAGAATCGACTCTAGGCTCTATTTAGGGCCAACATTCATAAAAAAAACTCTCTCTTGGTCATTATTCACCCCCCACTTGATTCCTCTTCCTCCCTCCCTGCTCATTTTCGCCACACTTTGCCTCCATACACTTTTTTCATTTCCATTCCACCACCATTTAGGGGTCTATTAGTGATTTTTATTTAAGAGTTTAGAGTTTTTTGTGGTAAGATTAAGTGTGAATTCTTCTCTAAGAGTATTGGAGAAGGAAAAAAGTGAGAGATTTCTTCTTCCTACATTTCTTAAAAGAAGCCACAAAAGATTTGCTTTGAGAAAGAGTTTTAGAAAAGTATTGTTTATTTATTAGTGTTGTATGAACTTTCTTTTATATATAAAATTTGTGTTTTGTTGTATCTTTCTCATGAAGTTTGAGTAGTTTACTTTATCTTTCTCCCTACTCTGAGATATGGTGAAATGAAGAGATAATATGGATGTGCCACTATTAAAATATAAATTAAATTATGATGATTTTTCAACTCCAAACTTAATTTAGTTTTCGATCTGGCCAATTGGATTGTTAAAATGTTCTGTGAAACATATGATCTGGGAAATGAAGTATGAGTTCTACAGCAGAGTGAGGATCACATTTGATTCCATGAAGTATAATTTTGTTCATCAAGTTAAGTGCAAATAAATAGGAAAATATACTTTGTTGGGTGTAGAATTGAGAATCTAAAGAGTGAAAGACTAATATCCCCAATTTGATCTTAGTGTTTAAAAGCTAAAGTGAGAGTTAACCTTCAGGTGAAGGGAAGTGGGAGCTCTGGAGTGGGAGCCAATATCCTCTTAGCCTAACCAAAGATTTAGGGACTAAACCTAAGATTTGTCAATGACTTTCTATAACACTGTATCAGAGTAGACAATTAAAACTCATCCTATTCGGCACAATACATATTAGAACCATTTATCTCATCTCATTTTACCAAAATCTCATTGTAGTAGGAAAGATGTCTTTTTACATAAGAAATCTTCATCACATAAAATAGTTTAATAGTTTAGTAGTTGCTGTTTAAACTTTGTATTTCTGTTTTTTTTATTAGTTAAATATTTTAGTTCTGATAATATCTCAACAATTGAAATTAGTGACAGTAATTTTGTTTTGACTTTCTATGAATTTCCTAGTAAATTTATCATTTTCAAATTTAAACCTTCCTCGTGGGATCGATATTTGACGCTTAAATAGAAAGTCCTTTATTACTTGATAATAATACGTATACTTTTGTAGAACCCCAACATTAATTGCTTAAATTTCTTATTCATAAAATAATGCACCAAGCTTTTGGCACCATTGCATAGCGGAGTCAACTATATAGTTTTTACACAACTATATTCTCGTGATCAAACTCTATAAACTTTGATTGTGTATATAGTTTCGTGTCATTGTTCTATTGTTATGGTTTGATTTCGACGCTGAATTATAATTTATTTTGCATTTTGTATGTGAAAGTGTAATTAGATAAGTGTATTTATAAGAATTGGATTTTCAAATATAAAATTTAGTTAATATTTTTTTATGAATTATTTAAAGATGAAAATTAGTGTTCACAAAGACCAATTAGACTTTGGAGTGAGTTGAAAGAAAGTTGAAAATTGTGAAAATTGAAAATTTGAATTTTTTGCCACTGGCACCGACTGCGTTGTCGACCCGAAAGCGCCTAAATCTCTTGAAAATCAAGATTTGCATAGTAAAAACACCATTTTTCCCTTTTCAATCACCTTCAACCTCTGGTTTAAGCACCTAGGGCTTAATATTGCTTGGATTTGAAGTGATTTTAAGGCAAAAGAAGTTTGAATTTCATCTTCTCTTGGTAAGAGCTGTAGTTTGAACCCAAATTTTTTTATTTTCACCAAGGATTTATCCTACATTAATGAGATCTGAAATTTTGAAAATTTTTTAGAAGATTTTGAAAAAAACCTTTGGTGAAGAACTCTTACTTAGTAGATTTAAGTTTAAAACGTTTTACATGGTGATTTACGGAAATTTAGGAATTTATTTGAATTTTATCAAATTTTCTTGGATTACCATGGCACCAAGAATAACCAAGGGAAAGAGAAAGGAGGATTATAATGATAAAAAATTTGTCAACTACAAGGAAAACATTGGTTTCAATAGTCTGCTTGCAACTAAGAAAGTAATTTTGGATTGAGTATTTAAAAAACCTGGTGGAGAAGTCAAAAGATTATTTAATGCTCGACAACGGGAGAATTTTTGTTACTTTAGTGTCGAGGCCATTATTGGTATAGTGATGGAATTTTATGTCAACTCTAAGTGAAGTTCTGAGGACTACGTTTTTATCCAAGGAGAAATGGTGGAATTTACTCTAAGAAAAAATTAATGAATTTTAGAAGTTAGAGGACGTATATAGCTGTCAGTACAAATTATTTTCTGCTATAAATGAGGCCTTAGCTGAAGTTATTTTTTTTCTTATCTAAGGCCTAACACTACTTTATATTTTCTAGAATGATACCAATAAATCATCATAGCAAGGTTACAAAAGATGGAGCCATCTGGAATTTTTGTATCCAGCTGATGATAAGGATATATGTAAGCTTTATTTTTTATAGAACCACTCATTCTATTGCTTTGGGTAAGACTACTAGTGGATTAGCACACCCTGTTCTAATTTTCACACTATGTGAACAGGGAAGAGTTTGTTTTAGAATGGTTGAGGAGAGGATTGAACCTCGAAGACCTATTGGGCCTGCAAATATTAAGACTTATGAGTCTTATGTTGGATGGAGATCTGGAAGTAGGAGTAGGGATATTCCTTCTACTTCTAGTAACCCTACTCTCCAGTGACTTATAGAGCAACTGATTATCCAATAGGGAGATATCTTGAGAATAGAAAGCAGAATGGAAAATATAGAGGCTAGAAATGCACATAATGATGATTTGACAAGGCAGAAGTTTCAGCATGATGCTTCATATGATGATGCAATGGTTAGATACATGAGGGGTGACCACTCAGTTTAGTTTCCTAGTCACCCTGTTTTTACTTAGTATCAGCATCAAAAATTTGATGTACAAGAAGAAGAAGATGATGATGACTAGTGATGTTTTAGTTTGATCTTTTGTTTAGTTTATAGTTGGTTGTACTTTATTGTTATTTTTTGTTTTTAGAGTGTGATACTTTGTTTTATTTAAGATGTTATGTTATATTGTGAACAGTATGATTGTAAAACTGTTTACATTGAAAATCATTTTAGTACTGTCGTTAGTTTTTTGTACTTTGTTTAATGTATTTGTAGTAAATTCTTTCTTAGTAATTTTTTATATGTATTATGTGTTATTTAATGTTTTAAGTCTTGTAGCTTTTTATATTAGCACCTGTAATATTTTAGAGTTAAGTTTCAATATCAGAAGCTTCAACAGGTAAGTATTTTCTTTATATATTAAAAGTTTTCTTTCACCCTATATGTTTTAAGTTTTACGTGCAAAATCTTTTAAAATTTTAAGTTTGAAAGGGAAGAAATTTTTTTTTTTAAAGAAACTAACTTAATTTTATTTTATCCTCAATTAGCTATATTCTTAAAATTTTTAAATTTAACATCACCTTTGGTATTAGAGGGTAACTTTAGATAACTATGTTTGTGTATCTAAATAAATAGTAAACTTAAGTAAAAGTTTTCAATAATAATGGTTAATTTTAAAGATTAAGGTACTAGGTATAAGAGAATAAGACTATGCTTTTCTATTATAAGTGAAAAAAATTGTCTTTTTGAAGTGCTAAAAAATCTTAGAGATTCATGTAAGAAGAAAAGAATAAAACTTTATGAAAAATTTTTAAAGCTAATATAAATTTATAAAGTGAAGGAATGTGAGAAGTTTTTAACTTTAAGAAGGGGATAGTGAAGTTCAAAATCATTAAAGGCTATCTAGATATAGTAATCCTCACATAAAAAAAAAAGAAAAGAAAGAAAAATGATTGAAAATGATGCTGAAAAAAGAAGGAAATGAAAGAAAAGGATGTGAGAGGAAGCTTGAGGAGATGCCTAATTAAAAATTGGCTTTACTTGGATCCACTTAAAGAAAAAGTCTTGACTACTTTTTCTAAACTTATATTTAAGTATTAGCATATTTACTAGTAAAGTTTCATGAAGTTCTTTTTCATATGGATGTTCTAAGTAGCTTTAATATGGCAATTTGTAATTTTCCTTGAAAAGAATAGAGAATAAGAAATCTTAGACTTGACTGTTAGATATTCTTATACGTTTAGTATTAATTGGAGTTATTTTACATTTTTCTTCAGTTATGCTATTATATTAAGTAAACTAAAATATGAAAATTTAGAAGTTAAATTCTTCGCCATAAGTCATATTTTTATCTAGTAAAGGAGTTACTTGAGGACAAGTAACATTTAAGTTTGGGGGATTTTGATGCACTAAAAATACATGCATATTTACACCAATATTTTATACTCATTTTTAGTGATATTGCACTTTAAAGGAATGTCTTTTTCATGTTTTATTATAGGTTGTTGAATTTTAGGACTTAAAGGAATAACGAAGCAAAAAGGATGGAATCAGGAGTCAAAATGATGTTTTTGAAGAAATACTCAACGCTGATGGCACCAAGATGGACTCCGATGGCGCAGACTTAAATAACAGAGGTCGGATTATCCTTAGCACCGACAATGCCAGGAGTAGTGCCGACAACACCATTTAACAGAGAGCATTGAATTAATTCACGGGCCAGTGGCGCTAATGGCGCCAGAATGGATGCCGATGGCGCTAATGTCGGTGCAAGACCTGTTTCTATAAGATTCAACAAACTTGGACTCTTTTTGAAGAGTTTTTTGTTGCTTCTATTGGATAAACGACATTAGGCTCTATTCAGACTGGAAATTGATCATGAAAGACCCCCTTAGACCGGTTTCCACTCTCTTCCACGTTATTTCACATTCCCCACTCCCACTTAGAGTCCATTAATCATTTATTTTTTTAGTGGTTTGAGTTTTTTTGGTGAGTTTAAGTGTGAATTCTTCTCAAAGAGTGTTAGAGAGGGAGAGAAGTGAGAAATTTCTTCTTTTTATATCTTCTACGAAAGACTACAAGGAATTTGCTTTGAGAAAGAGTTTTAGATAAGTGTTCTTTATTTATTATTGTTGTATGAACTTTCATTTATATATGACATTTGTGTTTACTGTATCATTCTCATGAAGTCTGAGTAGTTCTCTTTATCTTTTTGCCTACTCTGAGATATGATGAAATGAAGAGATAATTTAGATGTGTCAATTCTAAAATATAAAGTAAACTATGACGGTTTTTCAACTCCGTTCTTAATTTACTTTTCAATCTGGCCAATTGAATTGGTAAAATATGTTGTGAAACATATGAACCGGAAAATGGATTATGAGTTCTACAACAAGAGTGAGAATCACATTTACTTCCATGGAGTATTTTGTTCATGGATATAAATGAAAATAAATAGGGAAATATACTTTTTTGGGTGTAGAATTGGAGATTTTAGGGTGACAGACTAAAATCCCCAATTTGGTCTTAGTGTTTAAGTACTAAAGTGAGTGCTAGCCTTTGGGGGAAGGGAAGGGGAGCTCTCGAGTGAGAACCAGTATCCTCCTAGCCTAACCACAGATTTAAGGACTAAACCTGACATTAGCCAATGATTTTCTATAACACTGAATTTGGGTAGAGAATTAAAATTGCTCATTTTTGGCACAATACATATTTAAACCAATTATCTCATCTAATTTTACAAAAAAACTCATTGTAGTGGGAAAGATGTTTATTTAGATTAGAAAACTTCATCACATAAAACATATTTTAGTAGTTACTGTTTAAACTTTGTATTTTAGTTTTACTAATATTTAATAATTTACTGCTGATAGTATCTCAAATAATTCAAAATTAGTGAGAGTAATTTCATTTTATTTATGTGAATTTCCTAGTTAATTTAGAAATTCATATTTACCTTCCATGTGTGATTGATATTTGGGGCTTGAATAGAAATTCTTATATTACTTGAGAATGATACATATACTTGCGTAGAATCTTAAGATAAACTGCTTAAATTTCTTATTCATAAAATAACACATCAACTTTTTGGCATCGTTGTAAAGCGGAGTCAACTTTATAAGTCTTACACAACTATTCTTTTGGGATCAGATAGCTTCCCCATAAAATTCTATCAGCTCATTCTATGGATTAAAGGGAGCATGACAAATACGCTTGTTACTCATGTTTCTCCTCATGATGAATTTAACCATGTTAAAAGAGATTTAAATAAGTCATTTATCTCCATTTGTGAGGTTTTGAGGGGCTCTCCACCTACAATTCCATGTCATGCTTTCGTTTTAAGAGGGAATGACACATGTCCCTTCTTTCATGATGGTGTTATAACGACTCTTAACTATGGTTAGAATCATTATTAATGGGTTGGATAAGGTGCCAAATATTTCATGATGGGTCTAATGAGTCATGGGTGACCCGTTGATGGCTTTCCATAAATTAGATATAATTTTGAAAATCAATTATGGGTTTTTTATGTCACATATGATGCCATTTAAATTAAGGTTAAATTTTAAAAATTCATTTTTGATTAATTATGTAATCATTCAAAAATGGATGAACCCATAAGTTGGTCAAAATGATTTTGGGTGTTGACTGACATCGACTTTATATATGCTTAAAAATACAAGAATTTAATATTGCTGCTAGAAGATTTAATTCCTCGGCAACAGTACCAAAAACTTGACAACGGTTATAGATTCCATAAAAATGTATATATAATGTATTAAATAATGGAAAAGTTACACTTATCAATGCAAGTAAACGTATCGCTCAAGTAATACAGAGCTCTAATGGAGTTCTAGATATCGATCCCACAGGGAGTAATATTAGAGTCTACGAACTAAGATTTTAGAAAATCAATCATTAATCACAACAATATAGTTCAAATTGCTTATCTATCATTAATAGGCAATTGAAATAAATATGTAATTTTAATAACTCTTAAATAACTAATTCTACTAATAAAGTTTCTAATGTGAAATTCAATATATAAGAAAACATCATTCTCCTTGTCAAGAAATAATATTGAATGGATAAAATGAATTAGTTCAAATTGGATTGTGTCAAATAGGAGCATACCTATTCTTTACCCTTTGGTCCAGGAATAAAGAACATTGACTAATTATATGCTTGGTTACTGAATCTGCGGCTAGGCTGGGAGGTGACCAAAGGAAAATATGTTGAGATTTTCATACCTATTTTATATTATTTTTAATGATATTGCACTTTAAAGAAATGTATTTTTGATGTTTTGTTGCAGGAATGATGAATTAGGGTCATTAGAGCAAAAAGATAAAAAAGGAGCGAATTTGGAGAGAAAAGGACCAAAATGTGAAGATTTGAACTAGGTCACCGATGGCGAGTTTTTCTTGAGACTACAGGAAAAAATTCTTCAAAAGCCCGCCGACGGTGCCCTCGAGGCCGCCGATGGAGAGATCAATGGTTATGCCTACTCAAGCTTTGGATAAGGCCAAATTTTGAAGGGATGCTGAATTATCTCTTGAGAAATCTCATCCACAACTTTAAAAGAACATTTTGGCCAAAAATTAAGAGGCTCTAGAGGTCCTGGATGTTAGAAAGGCCCTAGAGGTTAAAGAGGTTCCATTAGTGTGTAACAATTGTAAGGATTTCTTCGAGAAATTGTAAGAGTGGAGGGAAAGTGAGAGATTTCTTCCTCCTTGCTACTTCGAAGGAGAATTCTGTGTGTTGTAAAGAAAGGAAGAGATTCAGAGGAACTTCAAGGAATGTTCTTGGAGAGAATTTTGAGATAAGTGATTTACTTGTTGTAGTTCGTATGACTTTACTTTTATATATGAATTCCGAGTTTTGTTGTGTTTTCCCCATGAGTTCTGAGTAGTTTTCTGTCTTTCTCCTTGTCTCGAGATTTATGAAATGATGATTTGAATTGGTGAAGTCATGAAAATATTTAAGAAATTATGATGATCTTTTCACTTTGATCTTAATTTACTTTAAATCTAGCCAATTGATTTGTTAAAATATGTTGAGTTTTATAACTAATGTGAAGATTACATCCAAGATTCAGGGAGGTCAAAGCCCTTGGAAGTTGGGTGCAAATAAATAGGGAAATATTATTATCGGGCGTAGAATTAGAGATTTTAGAGTGATAGAGTAAAATCCCCAATTCGGTCCTATCGTTTAGGTGCTGATGTGTAAATGTTAGCCCTCAGGTGAGGGGAACGTGGGAGCTCCAAAGTGAGAGTCAGTATCCTCCCAGGCTAGCCGCAGAATCAGTAACCAAGCATGAGATTAGTCAATGTTCTTTATGCTTGGTCCAAAGAGTAAAGAATATGTATGCTTCTATTTGACACAATATAAATTGAACTAATTCATTTTATCCATTCATTATAACTTCTTGACAAGGAGAAGGATGATTTTTTATATATTGAATATCATAATTAAACCCTACTTTATATCATTAGTTATTTATTAGTTATTAAAATTATCTATTTATTTCAATTTCTTATTAGTGACAAATAAGCAAATTAAACTTCATTGTTGTGAATAAAGTCTTTCTTTTCTAAGGTCTTAGTCCGTAATTCTAAACTTCTCCCTGTGAGATCGATATGTAGGACTCCATTAAAGCCTTATATTACTTGAGAGATATGTATACTTGCATTGACAAATTCGACTTTAACATTATTGAATATTATATTTATACATCTTAATCAAATTAGACACATTTATAAAGTCGTGATCAAGTCTTTGGACGTCGTTGCTGGAAATTAAATCTTCTAGTAGCGCCATCAAATTCTTGTATTTGTCGATTTACAAAAAAGTCGGTCAAGTTTTTGGCACCGTTGCAGGGGAGTGATTGAGTGAGTGAGTAAAATTATGATAAGAGTAACGAACAAATTAGGATTATTAGAAAATTTTTACTTAAATTGCAACTTATTTTTATATTTATATTTAAGTTAATTATATTAGTGAGTACTGATTTCAAATTGTATGCGTAAATTTGGACCTGAAAATCTTATACCCTACGATTCAAAATTAGAACGCACTATTAGAAGAATTAGAAAATTAAGAAGAGAAACTAGAAATTCTGATAATAGACAACAACCTGAACAATCAAGGAATAGAGAATGAACACCAACCTAGACCCCTAAGAGATTATGCAAATCCTACAGTAGATAAGATTCACTTATCTATCCAAAATCTTGATGTAGCTGCTAATTCATTTGAGTTTAAACTTGCAATTATCCAAATGGTACAAAACAATCAATTTGGAGGTACACCAAATGAAGATCCTAATTTACAACTCGCTAGTTTTTTAGAACTATGTGCTACTTTAAAATATGACATTCTCAAACGATGTTGTTAGACTTAGAATTTTTCCTTTTTCACTAAGGGATAAGGCTAAGATGTGGTTAAATTCGTTAGCACCTGGATCTATTAGAACTTGGGGGAAACTTTCATAGAAATTTCTATCCAAATATTTCCCTCTATCCAAAACTGCTAAACTAAGAAATGACATAACATCGTTCTGTCAGATTGATGGAGAGTCAGTATATGAAGCTTGGGAGAGATTTAAAGATATTCTTAGGAAGTGTCCTCATCATTTTTTACTAGATTGGTTCATAATTCAAACTTTTTATAATGGATTAGTGGGATCTCTTAGATGGATTATAGATTTTGTAGCTGGTGGATCTTTAATGTCAAAACCTTTTGATCACGCTTATTCATTAATAGAAGAGATGGCTACCAACAATTTTAAATGACCCTCTGAGCGGGTAAATCCTAAAAGAGTAGCTAGTATCCATGATTCTGATGCAATATCTATGTGAGCTTCGCAGATTGCTGCAATATCAAAGAAATTAGATCATTATGGGATTGAATTATTCTTCAACACCTCTTATGACGGAAGAAAATTCATCTGGGCAAATTGTGGATGTTCAACCTTCATATGAGACCTTAAATGCTATTAATAGACCCAAAAACCCATATTCAAACTATTATAACCTAGGTCGGAAGAATCATCCAAGTTTTAATTGGAATAACAATTCTTTTACAAATCAACAATGGGCAAACAACTCAGTGAACCCATTAGGAAATTCATCCAACCAAGGAAATATTAACTATAGACCTTCTTATCCTATAGGATTTAACAGTAATACTCAAATTAAGGAGAAGAAGTTATTTATGGAAGAGTTAATATTAAACATGGGTCAACAATTATAGAATCAAGGAAATCAATTACAGATTCAAGGAAATCAATTACAACTTCAAGGAACTGCTATTAAGAATATTGAAAACAAATTAGGGCATATCGCTACTGCGCTTAGTAACCGAACATTAGGAACTTTTCTCAGTACTGTGTAACCAAATCTTAAAGATCAAGAAAAAGAACAAATCAAGACGATTCAATTACAAAGTCGAAAAGAATTGGAGATACGAGAGCAAAAAGAAATAGAAACTGAAAAAGAGAAAGTGGATACCGAAAAAGAAAAGGATCATGAGTACTCAGATTTAAAGTATCCATTTACACCAATGAAAATTACTGTGGAGAAACCTCCACCACTGTTTCCTCAATGATTGAAGCAACAAAAACAGAATAAACAATTTTCCAAATTTTTAGAAATTCTTAAGAAGTTAACAGTAAGCATTCCCTTTGTAGAAGCTTTAGAGCATTTGCCCAATTATGGGGAATTTATGAAAGATATTCTGAACAAGAAAAGGAAGTTTACAGATAACGAAACTGTTGCACTTAGCAAAGAGTGTAGTGCAATTATTCAGAAAAAGCTTCCTGAAAAATTAAAAGATCCTGGTAGTTTCACTATACCGTGTGCTATCAGTGAAAATTTTTATGGAAGAGCTTTATGTGACTTGGGAGCTAGCATTAATCTTATGCCTCTATCAAAAGATTAGGATTGGGAGAAGTATCACCTACTTCAGTAACTCTACAGTTAGTGGATCATTCAGTTACATATCCTAAGGGAGTTATAGAAGATGTGTTAGTAAAAGTGGATAAATTTATCTTTCCTGTGGATTTCATTGTTTTAGATATGGAGAAAGATAAAGAAATACCTATCATTTTAGGGAGACCATTTTTAGCTACTGGAAAAGCTATGATAGATGTTCAAAGAGGAGAATTAACTATGTAAGTAAATGATCAAGAAGTGACTTTTAACATTACAAAATCTATGAAATACTCTGTTATTGAAAGATATAATGATTGCTTTCGCATGGAAATTATTTAACATCTACTGAACGAACATTTTAAAGAACATTTTAAAGACAAAAAGTATTTTGAAAAAGAAGAGCATTTTGAAGAACATATTGAAGAGAATGATGAAATTATTCTCGATAAATTAGAAAATGAAGAATTAGATTATGTTCAAGAAAGATTTGAGATGTTGGATATTATAGAAAATGCTGATAAGAACTTATTTCCATCAATTATAAAACCAACTGAACTTGAATTGAAAACATTACCTAACCACTTGAAGTATGTGTTTTTGGGAGACTCATCTACATTACCTATTATTATATCTTCAGAATTAAATGATCTGCAAGAGCAAAGACTGTTAGATACATTAAAAAGATATAGGAAAGCTTTTGGTTAAACTGTAGCTGATGTTAAGGGAATCAATCCTTCAATCTGTATGCACAAAATTATATTAGATGAACAATATAAACCAAGAGTTGATCCACAAATGAGATTAAATCTGATAAAGAAAGTAGTAAAGAACGAAATTTTGAAATTGTTAGACACTGGAATTATATATCCTATTTCAGATAGTGTGTGGGTAAGTCCAATTCATAGTGTTCCTGAAAAAGGAGGAGTGACTATTGAAATAAAAGAAAATAATGAATTAATACCTATCATACAAGTTACTAGGTGGCGTATTTGCATTAATTATAAAAAATTAAACACTACCACCAGGAAAGATCACGTCCATTTACTCTTTTCAAATCAGATAGTGGATAGACTTGCTGGGCAAAAATATTTTTGCTTTTTAGATGGATATACCGGTTACCACCAAATTCCTATTGCTCTTGAGGATCAAAACAGGCAACATTTACTAGTCCTTTTGGAACTTTTGCTTATAGAAGAATGACTTGCAGATTATGTAATGCACCTGCAACATTCTAGAGATGTATGATGTCCATATTTAGTAGGTTAATGGATGATGGATTGGAAGTATTTATGGATGATTTCTTTGTATTTGGAACATCATTTGATGCATGCTTAAATTACCTTGAAAAAGTTTTAGAGTTATGCAAAAGAACTAATTTAGTTCTATATTGGAAGAAATATCAATTTATGGTTGCTGGAGGAATTATGTTAGGACAAAATTTCAGAAGATGGTATGGAAGCAGACCCTACACAAATTAAAGTTATATCTAAACTAACACCTCCTACTGATGTAAGAGAAGTTATGAGTTTTCTTGGACATGTTCATTTTTATAGGAGTTTTATTAAAGATTTCTCAAAAGTTACTAAACCTCTATGCCAACTTTTAGAAAATGACAAGAAATTTGAATTTACTGAAAGCTGTTTAAATGCCTTTGAGTTATTATAAGAAAAATTAATAACACCCCCTATTATAGTTTCACCTAACTGGGAGAAACCATTTAAACTGATGTGTGATGCTGGTGATTATGCTATTGGAGTTGTTCTTGGACAAATGTACAAAAATATTTTTAAAGTTTTATACTACGCTTGTAAAACTCTTAATGATGCACAAATTAACTATACTGTTACTGAAAAAGAGTTACTGGCAATTGTGTATGCCTTAGATAAATTTAGATCTTATTTAATTTAAGCTAAATGTGTTGTGCATACTGATCACTCTGCTATTAAATATCTGATGCAAAAGATGGATGCTAAACCAAGGTTGATTAGATGAATACTATTGATGCAAGCATTTGTTCTTGTGATTATTGATAGAAAGGGAACTGATAATCAAATTACTGATCATTTATCGAGATTAGAAAACTATGAATTATCTAACACTGACAATGAAATTACATATAGTTTCCCTGATGAACAACTTTATAATATTAATGAGTGGAAAATACCATGGTATGCTGATACTGTTAACTATATTGTAAGTTATATTTTGCCACCTATGCTGACATTGCAACAACAAAGAAAATTCATTCATGATGCAAAAGCATATTTTTGGGATAAGCCTTATTTATATAAACAATGTAAAGATCTTATTATGAGGAGATGTGTACCTTATGAAGAAATTGAGCTGATCATTTAGAAATGTCATGATTCTGAATTTGGAGGATATTTTGGGATTGATAAAACTGCTTATAAAATTTTACAAGCTGGATTTTATTGGTCTACTATATTTAGAGATGTTTATAGATATATAACAATTTGTGATCGATGTCAACGAGTAGGTAATATATCTAGAAGAAATAAAATGCCTCTAAATTTCATAATGGAAGTTGAGATCTTTGACATTTGGGGATTAGATTTTATGGGACCATTTATTCCTCATTTGGGAACTTATATATATTAATTACTGTAGACTACATTCCTAAGTGGATTGAAGCACAAGCTTTACCTCATTGTGACGCTAAAAGTGTTTTAAGATTTTTAATGAAAAATATTTTCATTAGATACGGAATGCCTAGAATGATACGGAATCACTGACGGAGGATCCCATTTTAGGAATAAATATATTCAGAGATTGGCAGAAAAGTTGAATATTATTCATCGAATCTCTACTGCTTATCACCCTCAAACCATTGGGTTAGCTGAAGTTTTTAATAAAGAGATTAAAAAAAAACTTGAAAATATTATAAACCCTAGTAGAATAGATTGGTCCACTAGATTGGATACTACGTTAAGGGCTTATAGGACTGCTTATAAAACTCCTATTGGAGTGACTCCTTACAATTGATTTTTTGAAAAACTTGTCACTTACCAGTAGAATTGGAGCATAAAGCATATTGGGCGATTAAAGAATTCAGTTATAATTTGAAAAATGCTACTAAGAAGAGATTGTTACAATTAAATGAATTGGAAAAATTAAGAAATGAATCTTATGATAACGACAAAATTTATAAAGAAAAATTAAAGTTATGGTATGATCGGAAGATTAACCAAAAGAACGTTGAACTAGGACAAGAAGTTTTGCTTTACAATACTAGGCTGAAGTTATTCCCTGGAAAATTAAAGTCTCGTTGGTTAGAACCCTTTACTGTGACTCAAGTTTATACTTACGGAGCTGCTAAAATTGAAGATCAGAAGACGGGAAATAGATTTAAAGTAAATGTACATAGCTTAAAACCATATTATGAGGGTAAAAGACAAAATTTTAAAGAGGGTTTAATGATCAGTCAACCTGAACAACACCTGAATAGGTCGGGCTGACGACGTTAAACCAAGCGCTTTATGGGAGGTAACCCATATTTATCTTTAGTTTTATCATAATTATAGTTGTTTTTATTTGAGATTATCGCTAGTTTATGGTATTATTAAGCTCTACTATTCTTATTTACCCTTGAAACAACTTAAAAATTGGATCTATGAAGAAAAATTGGAATGCGTTCGGACAAGAGCGAAACTGTGAAAATTTTGCCTTGGGCGCCGACGGTGCCCTCGACGCCGCCAAAGGCGCCCTCGACGCTGCCGACTGTGGGTATTTCCCGAGAGTCCAGAAAAAATTAATACAAAAGCGCGCCAACGGCGTCCTCGAGGCCGCCGACGGTGAGACCGGTGAGATGACGGTTTCTTGTGTTCGAGTGGCGGTTTTTCACAGTTTTTGGGCGGGAATAGTCTTTTTAAACTAAAAAATTTGAATTCTAATTCATATATTCCCTCCAAAAATGAAGTGAAACTCTACCAATTCTATTCTTATGGCATCCAATTCCTCTGATAATCCCAGAATGCAAGTTTTCAATCGGCGGAAGTTCATTAGTGCGGAAGCGCAATGAATCTTCAACAAGTTTCTGACAAAGAAAAGATAATCAAAGAACAAGGATTCGTGAACCACAGATTGACCAATCCCATGACGGATATTGAAGAAACGATAGTGCGGCGAAGATGGGAAGTGTTGTCCTACAATACTGTCGCCGTGGTGGTTCCAATGGTAAAAGAATTTTATACAAATTTACATAGAATCAACCAAGGAGTTCTTTATGTGCAAGGAAGATGGATCACTTTCACTGTTGCACGGATCAACAAATTATATATGATAGAGAATGATCCTGTCAGCCATTATTCCAATTTCATCCCAACGAGAAACCAGATGAATGAAATTTACCAGTATTTAACGGATGAAACTAATGATTGGGAAATGAGACAGAACGGGTATGTTAGTTTTTCTACAACACTTCTGAATTCTGTTTCAAAACATTGGCAGTTTTTCATTTCTGCGAAACTGGTACCGACAATGAAGATCGGTAAAGTTTCTAAAGATAGCGCCATTTTAAATTACTGCTTCCAAAAGGGATTGTCGATCGACATTGGATCTATAATTGTGACGTCAGTTTTGGGCCTGATCGTTCACAGATCCACTTATGGGCTCGGACAACCATCCATAATTTTCTCACTTTGCAGTCAGTTCCAAGTGTCCTATGAAAATTGGGAAAATGTGCTGCTACCTTGGAAGCCTTTGGACCCAACTGAAAGATTTCCATCATTTGAAGATAAAAATGACATGGCCATGATAGTTGATCAATCATCTCAGAATTCACTCCAAGTTCAACCCTTAGTCCCTGATAATTCTTTGGTGATCCTGCGCCAAATCAAGAAATTGGAAAAAGAGGTACAAAATGTCATGAATGCAATTAATAATATCTCTGATTTCTTCGATCATCTAGACTTGAGGATGAAGGAACATTTCAAACATTCTGGTCATTTAGAAGATAGTTTGATACGACTGATGAGGAGGATGAAATTAATTAAGGAGGATTCTAGTAAAGAATTTTCATTCCGACCCTTCTACAACCTCTTCATTCATGTACAATCAATGGGCAATCTCAAAGGAGAATCGAGTACCGAGTCTGAGGATTAGTAGATTTATATTACCACCTATATGTCTTTCTATGTATTTTGATTTGAACTTTATATTTACTTTGCTTTAGAATTATGCTTATAGATCTCTGTATAGTTGAGACTAAGCATAGGATGTTTTGTTTTCATTGTTTTGAGTGTTGCAGCTTGGATTGCGACGCTGAATTAATGTATTGAGGTTGAGAAAATACCAAACTTAGGTGTGTTATGCAACGTATATTGTACCCCTTAGAATTTATATATAATGTGATGTTTTGTGTTGTGAAAGTTTATATGTGCTAAGTACAACATTTAGTTATTTAAAATTATGTCTATAATGATTAAACGGATGTCGTTTAGGCTTGGAATTGATCGAACTTGCAAAAATCTAAAATTTGGACAAAATCAATAAAGCCCGTCGACGGCGCCCTCGACGTCGCCGACGACAAGATTTTCCCGAGACTTAGGATTTAAATTCCAATTAAGCGCATCCGATGGCGCCATCGACCCCGCCGACAGTAAGCTCACAAAAAACACCTTCAACCGCGATTTTGACCAGTCAACTACCACTATTCATCATCCCCTTCCTCCTAAAAAAACCATTTTTGACCTATGGCTTGAAAGATCTTGGATTGTGAGGCAATTTCAAGGCTTTTTTACACTGGATTTGATCATCTTTAGGTAAGAGCTTCAGTCCAAGCAAAAAATATTTGATTTCCACCATGAATTTCTCCCACATTAAGGAGATCTGAAAAATTTGGGAATGTAAAGAAAATTTGGGAAGAGATTCATGGATTTTATTGTTGAACTCTTAGAATTACTATTGGAAGCCATATTTACATATTTTAAATAATTTTTGGAATTTTTCTATAATTTGATTAGATTGAAATGGCTCCACAACAAAAGAGAAGAGTTGAGTTCGACGAGTCTCGCTTCGTCAATGTGATGACTCATACAAAATTTACTTCTGTATGTGAAGGAAAAAAGTGCATACAAGATCGAGTTTTTGAAAGTCTGGGAGGAGAAATCGAACGAGTTATTGCAGAGCGGAGGTGGGAAAGGTTTTGTTACACCACCAATAAAGTGGATGCAAGTTCTATGCCAATGTGATTTATTCTAATGATGGAATCGTTCAAGTGCATGGATTCCCTGTGGAATTTGCTGCCGCCTGCATCAACACTTTTTATGAAGTCCCAGACTCTTACAACTACCAATATGAATCCTTTAGTACAATGGAAGGCCCCCTCAATGATGTGATCAACATTCTCACTGATAGGAAAGGAACATGGAAGATAAAGCAGCGAGAACGAGTAAAATTTTCTGCTTCCATGCAGAATGCCACCTCAAAGGCGTGGCACTATTTCATTTTCTCAACTCTGTTACCAACCTATCACCATAGTGAGGTAACTAGAGATAGAGATATTCTGAATTTTTATATTCTGAATAATAAAACTCTAAATGTGGGGAGAATAATTCTTAAGAATATATTGACTACGGCAAGGAGTGAGACTAGTGGAGGTCTAGGACATTCTGGACTTATTTATACAATTTGTAAACTTTCTAGAGTAGAATTTGGAGATGAAGAATGGGTTTATCCTTTGAAACCCATTAGTAGAGCTAATTTGAAGACTTATGAATCCCATGAGAAATGGAGAACTAGGAGTAGAAGTCAAGAACCTTCTACTAGTAGAGATGTCCCCTCTACAAGTTATGACCTTTCGCCTTCTAGTTCCCCTACCCTCTCTGATTTGATGAATGAGTTGACCTTGCAGCGGAAGAGCATAGAATTGATAAGTGAAAGGATTGGAGGTTTAGAATGCCAACATTATTATGATAGTGAGTACCTGCACAGGCATTCAAATTTTGAGGTAGCTTGTTATGAAGCTCAGGCCCGACACTACAGAGGAGAGCCTGATGTTACGCTTCCTGAATGCCCTTGATATACTCAATATCAACCCAATCCACCTACTGATCAAGGCGATGAAGATATAGCTTGGGATTTTGATATAGAATGAAATTGATGTACTTATTTTTGTAACTTTATTTTATGTAATCTTTTTGTAAGAGAAATGAATGTTTATGTATTTGGACTTTTATTTTGTGTACTTGGATAATTTTAAATTTTTATAAAGTTAGTGTGGTATTTTTTGAATTTTTTAAGTTTTAATTGTTTAGTATTGTGATTGTGTTAGGAAATGTTGCACTTGTTTTAGTTTATACTTATTTCAAAATTTCATTACCCAAAAATTCCTCTAATGATTTATATGTGTAGAAAGCTCCTCATATTATAGACCAGGTGAAGTAAAAATTTGGGAAGGCATGCAGAAATTTCAGAATGATAAAAATGCCTACAATACTGAGGTGTGATATATACTTATAGTTTTCTTTTCTTTCCACCTGTATTATTTCATATTTAAAAGTTTAAGTTTGGGGGATGGAAGAAAAAAATTAACTGTTAGATGTCCTCTATTTCAATATTTTCAAAATTTATTTATATAAATTTATGTTGTGAATTTAATTCAGGTAACTATATTTTTGTAACAATATAAATATTATGGTAAATTTAAATAAATATTTTTGTAATGTAAGTAAATTTTGTAACTTAAGATATTTAGTATAAGAGAATAAGATTATAGTTAACTATTTATAGTAAAGGAAACTATATTTTGAAGTATTAAGAATCTGGAAATTCGTTTGAGAAGAAAAGATTAGGGCTCAATGATGTAAAAACTATGAAATATTTATAAGGTAAAGAAATGCTTTGAGTTTCAAATTTAGGGAAAGAAAAGTGAAGTTCAAAATCATTAAAGGCTATCCATATATAGTAATCCTCACTTGAAAAAGGAAAAATATATAGGATTGACAAAAATATAAAATGAAAAAGAGAAAATAAAGAAAAAAATTATGGAAGTGAGGAGAAGCTTGAGGATATGTCTAATAAAAAATTGGTTTCACTAGACCAACCTAAAGGGAAAACTTAAATACATTCCTGAACTTATATTTATGAAATAGTTCTTTTTACTAGTAGAGTTCTCATGAAGTTCTTATCTTTTGGATATTCTAAGTGACTTAATACTGCAACTGATAGTCATTATTAAACTTAATAGAAGACTAGAACGCTTAAAACTTAATGACTAGATAATCTGGTGGTTACAGAGTTAATTCAATTACTTAAATTTTTTCTGGAAATCTCACTATGATATTTATTTAAATCAAACTTATAGTATTTCTAAATTAAAACTTTACTACATCAGATCATATTTTTTGTATAGTACTAAAATTACTTGGGATAAGTAATAGTTAAGTTTGGGAGATTTTGACCAAAGGAAAATATGTTGAGATTTTCATACCTATTTTATATTGTTTTAATGATATTGTACTATAAAGAAAGGTATTTTTGATGTTTTGTTGCAGGAATGATGAATTAGGGTCATTGGAGCAAAAAGATATAAAAAGGAGCAAATTTGAAGCGAAAAGGACCAAAATGTGAAGATTTAAACTAGGCCAATGACGACGCCATCGATCCCGCCGACGACAAGTTTTTCCTGAGACTACATGACAAAATTCTTCAGAAGCCTGCCGACGGCGCCCTCGAGGCTGCCGACGGCGAGATCAATGGTTATGCCAACTCAAGCTTTGGATAAGGCCAAATTTTGAAGGGATACTTAGGTAACTCTTGGGAAAGCTCATCCACAACTTTAAAAGAACATTTTGGCCGAAAATTAAGAGGCTTTGGAGATCCTGGATGTTAGAAAAGCCCTAGAGGTTAGAGAGGTTCCATTAGTGTGTAACGGTTGTGAGGATTTCTTCAAGAAATTGTAAGAGTTGAGGGAAAGCGAGAGATTTGTTCCTCCTTGCTACTTCGAAGAAGAATTCTGTGAGCTGTAAAGAAGGGAAGAGATTCAGAGGAACATCGAGCAGTGTTCTTGGGGAGAATTTACAGATAAGTTATTTACTTGTTCTAGTTTGTATGACTTTGATTTTATATATGAATTCCGAGTTTTGTTGTGTTTTCCCCATAAGTTCTCAGTAGTTTTCTCTGTTTTTCTCCCTGTCTCAAGATTTGTGAAATGGTGATTTGAATTGGTCAAGTCATGAAAATGTTTATGAAATTGAGATGATCTTTTCACTTCGATCTTAGTTTACTTTCAATCTGACCAATTGATTTGTTAAAATTTGTTGAGTTTTACAACTAAAGTGAATATTACATCCAAGATTTAGGGAGGCCAAATCTCTTGGAAGTTGGGTACAAATAAATAGTGAAATATTATTATCGGGCATATAATTGGAGAATTTAGAGTGACAGACTAAAGTCCCCGATTCGGTCCTATTGTTTGGGTGCTGATGTGTAGATGTTAGCCCTCAGGTGAGGGGAACGCGGGAGCTCTGAAGTGAGAGCTGGTATCCTCTCAGCCTAGCCGCAAAATCTTTAACCAAGCATAAGATTAGTCAATGCTATTTATGCCTGGACCAAAGGGCAAAGAATATGTATGCTCCTATTTGGCACAATATAAATTGAACTAATTTATTCTATCCATTCAGTATAACTTCTTGACAAGGAGAAGGATGCTTTCTTATATATTGAATATCACAATATACTTTATATCATTAGTTATTTATTAGTTATTAAATTATCTATTTATTTCAATTGCCTATTAGTGATAGAGAAGAAAATTGAACGTCGTTGTTGTGATTAAAGTCTTGCTTTTCTAAGGTCTTAGTCCGTAATTCTAAACTACTCTCTATGGGATCGATATCTAGAACTCCATTAGAGCCCTATATTACTTGAGCGATACGTATACTTGTGTTGACAAATTCAACTTTAACATTACTAAATATTATATTTATACATCTTAATCAAATTAGACACATCTATAAAGTCGCGGTCAAGTCTTTAGATGCCACTGCTGGAAATTAAATCTTCTAGTAGTGCCATCAAATTCTTGTATTTGTTGATTTACAAAAAAGTCGGTCAGGAGGATACTGGCTCTCACTTTGAAGTTCCCACGCTCCCCTCGCCTGAGAACTAACATCTACACTTCCACACCCAAACGATATGACCGAATTGAGGATTTTAGTCTGTCACTCTAAAATCTCCAATTCTATGTCTGATAATTTTATTTCCTTATTTAATTGTACCCAACTTCCAAGGGCTTTGACCTCCATGAATCTTGGATGTAATCTTCACTTTAGTTGTAAAACTCAACATATTTTAACAAACTAATTGGCTAGATTGAAAGTAAATGAAGATCAAAGTGAAAAGATCATCATAACTTCTTTAACATTCTCAAGGCTCAACCAATTCAAATCACCATTTCACAAATCTCAAGACAAGGAGAAAGGCCAAGAAAACTACTCAGAACTCATGCGTAAGATACGACAAAACTCAGAATTTATATATAAAAGCAAAGTCATAAAAATTACAACAAGCAATTAACACTTATTTCTAATTCCTCCCCAAGCAAACCCTTTGAAGTTCCTCTGAATCTCTTCCTTTCTTTACAGCACACAGAATTCTTCTTTGAAGCGGTAAGGAGGAAGAAATCTCTCACTTTCCCTCCACTCTTACAATCTCTTGAAGAATTCCTCAGAACCCAACCCTAAATTAAACTCTTTACACGCTACTGAGGCTCTTGAACTTCTCTGAACCTCTCTAACCTTCAGAGCCTCTCAATTTTTGGCCAATATCTTCTTTTAAAGTTGTAGAAGAGTTTTCTCAAGAGTTGCCTAATCATCCCCTAAAAAATCATCCACATTCAATGCACCGTTTGGAATAACCACCGATCTTGCCATTGGCGGCCTTGAGAGCACCATCGGTGGGCCTTCTAAAATATTTGATCTGGAGTCTCAGGAAAATCTCACCGTCGGCGCCATTAGGCTCGCCGTCGGTGCCCTAGTTCAAATCTTCATATTTTGGTCCTTTTCACTGCAAATTTGTTCTTTTTTTCATCTTTTGCTCTAATGACCATAATTCATCATACCTGCAACAAAAAATTAAAGATATCTTTCTTTAAAGTGCAATATCATCAAAATTAGTATAAAACATGTATCAAAATCTCAACATATTTTCTCTTGGTCAAAATCCCCCAAACTTACTATTACTTATCCTCAAGTAATTTTAGTACTATATAAAAGTTATGATCTATTGTTATAAGGTTTTAATTCAGAAATACTATAAGTTTGATTTAAGTAAATGATATAGTGAGATTTTAGAAAAAAATTAAGTAATTAAATTAACTCTGTAGGTACAAGATTATCTAGTCATCAAGTATAAGAGTTCTAGTATTCTATTCATTTCAAGAATGACTATTTGTTGTAATATCAAGTCACTTAGAATATTCAAATAATAGGAACTTCATGAGAACACTACTAGTAAAAATGCTAATCCATAAATATAAGTTCATGACTGTATTTAGGTTTTCCCTTTTGGTAGGTCTAGTGAAGCCAAATTTTGATTAGGAATCTCCTCGAGCTTCTCCTCACTTTTATGTATTTTTTTCTTTATTTTCTTTTCTTTTTTTCATTTAGATTTCTTTGAATCCTATATATTTTTCTTTTCTTTTTAGGGATTGTTTCCAATCCTTTCTTTTTCCTTTTTTAAGTGAGGATTACTATATCTTGATAACCTTTAATGATTTTGAACATCACCTTTCTTTCCCTAAATTTGAAACTCAAAGCATTCCTTTACCTTATAAATACTTCATAGCTTTTACATCATTGAGCCCCAATCTTTTCTTCTCAAATGAATTTCCAAGATTCTTAACACTTCAAAATATTGTTTCTTTTAGTCTAAATAGTTAACTATAGTTTTATTCTCTTATACTAATTATCTTAATCTATAAAATTAATTTTCATTACAAAAATATTCCTTTAAATTTACCATAATATTTAAATATCTACAAAATATAGTTATCTGAATTAAATTCACTACATAAAATCATATTAATAATTTTTGAAAATATTTAAATTGAAAACATCCAATAGTTAATCTTTTTCTTCCCTCCCCCAAACTTAATTTTTTTTTAATTTGGAATGATACAGGTGGAAAGAAAAATTCTAAACATAAATCATACCTCAGTATTTTTGGCATTTTTATCGTTCTGAAATTTTTGCAGTCCTTCTCAAATTTTTTATTTCACCTAGTTTGTAATATTAGGAGCTTTCTATACATATAAATCATTAGAGAATTTGTTGGGTAATGAAATTTTGAAATAAGTACAAAATTAAACATTGTACAAACATAATGTTTCGCTACACATCCACAATACTAAACTAAACAATTACAATTAAAATGCAAAATAAAAATCACATCACGTTACAATTTAAAAAATTTAAACTACCACACCAAACAATAATTAAAAATTATCCAATTGCAACATAAAAATAAAAATGAAAGTACAAACACACAAACATCTATTTCTATTACACAAATTACAAAAATAAAAGTAAAAGTACATCAACTACTATCATATGACAAAATCCCAAACTATATCTTCGTCTCCTTGGTCAGCTGGTGGATTAGGCTGATACTGAGTATACCGGGGGCATTCAGGAAATATAACATCAGGCTCACCTCTGTAGTGTTGGGCCTGAGCTTCGTAGCAAGCTATCTCAAAATCAGAATGCCTCTGTAGGTACTTACTATCATAATCATATATACGTTCTGAACCCCCAATTCTTTCATTTATTAGCTCTATACTCTTTTGCTGCAAGCTCAACTCATTCATTAATTCATTCAGGGTAGGGGAACTAGAAGATGAAAGGTCATAACTAGTAGAGGGGATATCTTTACTAGTACAAAATTCTTGACTCGTACTCCCAGTTCTCCATTTTTCTTGGGATTCATATGTCTTCAAATTAGCTTTACTAATGGGCTTCATAGGATAAACCCATTCTTCATCATCTCCAGCTTCAACTCCAGAAAGTTGGCAAAGTGCATAAATGGGGCCAGGATGTCCCAGACCTCCACTTGTTTCACTTCTTGCCGTGGTCAATGTATTCTTAAAAATGATTCTCCCCACATTTATATTTCTATTATTTTGAATACAGAAATTCAGAATAGCTCTATCTCTTGTTACCTCACTATGGGGATAGGTAGGTAACAAAGTAGAGGAAATAAAATAGAGTCACGCTTTATATGTGGCATTCAACATGGAAGCAAAAAAATTTACCTGTTCTCATTGCTTTATCTTCCATGTTCCTTTCCCATTAGTGAGAAAGTTAATGACATCATTCAGCGGGCTTTCCCTTGTACTGAAGGTTTCATAATAACAGTTATAAGAGTTTGGGACTTTATAAAAGGAGTTAATACGGGAGGCACTAAACTCAACAAAAAATCTCCGCACTTGAACGATTCCATCTTCAAAATAGTATACGTTGGCATAAAACTCTTTTACAATATTTGTAGTAGCCTTATTGGTGGTATAACATAAGTTTTCCCACCTCTGTTTGGTAATAACTCATTCAATTTCTCCTCCCAGACTATCAAAAACTCGATCTTGTATACATTTCTTCCCTTCAAATGCTGAAGTAAATCTAGATTGATCATTCATATTGACGAAGCGAGACTCGTCAAACTCAAGTCACCTCTTTTGTTGTGGAGCCTTGTCAACTAATCAAAATTATAGAAAAAATTCCAAAATATACTTCAAATATGCAAATAATGGCTTCCAAGAGCGACTCTAAGAGTTCAAAACTAAATTCCATTAATTTCTTCCCAATATTTTTTTCACATTTTCAAATTTTTTTGGATCTTCTCAATGTCAAAGAAATTCATGGTGAAAATCAAATATTTTTAGTTTGGAGTAAAACTCTTTCCAAAGATGTTCAAATCTAATGTCTAAATGCTTTGAAATCGCCACCAAATCTAAGATCTTCAAGCCCTAGATCGAAAATTCTATTTTTAAGAGGAAGGGGATGATGAATAGTGACGGTTGACTGGTAAAAATTGCGGTTAAATGTGTTTTTTTGGGATCTCATCGTCGGCGGGGTCTTCAGCGCCGTCAGTGAACTCTATTGAATTAATTCCTAAGTCTCGGGAAAAGTCCGCCAGCGGCAGCGTCTAGGGCATCTTCGGCGAGCTCCATTGAATTGGTTCAATTTCCAGATTGTTGCGATTTTGATCAATTTCAAGCCTCAATGACATCCGTTTAGTCATTCTAGACATAAATTTTAAGTGATTAAATGATGTACTAAAACAAATAAACATTCACAACACAAAACATCACAATTTTATATAAATTCCAAGGGTTACAATGCATATTTCACGACACACCTAAGTTTGGTATTTTCTCAACCTTAATACATCAATTCAGCATTGTAATATAAGCCACAACACTCAAAACGCTGAAAACAAACATCCTATGCTCAGTCTCAACAATAGAGAGATCTAAAAGCAAAATTCTAAAGCAAAGCAAACACAAAGTTCAAATCAAATTACACACATAGACATACAGGTAGCAAGGTAAATCTACTTCTCTTCAGATTCAGAGCTTGTTTCTCCTCTGTGATCACCCATTGATTGAACATGAATGAAGAGGTTATAGAAGGGTTGGTATGGAAATTCTTCCGTAGAGTCCTCTTCTATCAATCTCATCTTTCTTATCAATCGTATCAAACTATCTTCGATATGTCCAGAGTGATCAAAATGTTCTTTCATCCTCTAGTCTAGATGATCCAAAAAATCAGAGATATTGTTAATTGCATTCATAACATTTTATAACTCTTTCTTCAATTTCTTGATTCTACGCAGGATCACTAGTGTCTTGTTCGAAACTAAAGGTTTAATAGACAGTGAATTCTGAGATGATTGATCTACGATAATATTCATATCATTTTCATCTTCATTGGCTGGGAAACTCTCAGTTGGGTCCAATGGCTTCCAAGGTAGAAGTACCTTTTCCTAATTCTCATAAGATACTTGGAACTGACTGCGAAGTAAGAAAATTGTTGAAGGATGTCCAAGCCCATAAGTTGATCCATGAACGATCAGGCTGAAAACAGACTTCATAATTATAGATTCAATATCAATCGACAGTCCCATTTGGATGCAGTAATTCAGAATAGCAGTTTCCTTAGTAACTTTACCGATCCTCATAGTCGGCAATAGTTTTGCATAAATGAAGAGGAGCCAATGTTTAGAAATGGGGTTTAGACGTGTCGCAGAAAAACTAACATACATGTTTTCTCTCATTTTCCAACCTCCAGTTTTGTCAGTAAAATATTGGTAGATCTCATTCATCAGGTTTCTTGTTGGGACCAAGTTGGAGTAATGGCAGACAGGAACATTCTTGATCATATATAACTCATTAATCCATGTAGGAGTAAAAGTTATCCATCTACCTCACACATAGACAACTCCTCTGTTGATTCCATGTAAGTTAGCATAAAATTCCTTCACCACAGGAACAACTACGGCGGCTGTAGTGTAGTACAACACTTCCCATATTCGTCGCATAATCATCCCTTCAATTTCCATCAAAGGATTATTTAATCCTCCATTCACGAATCCTCTTTCCTTGATTAATCTCCTCTTTGTCGGTACTTTGTTGAAGATTCGCTGTGCCTCAGCACTAATGAACTCTCCAGTTGAACACTCACAATCTATGGTTTTTAGGGGAATTGGATTCCATAGGGATGAATTTGATGGACTTTCAATTCATTTTTGGGGAAATATGAACTTATGAATCAAATTTGGAAGTTTATAGGGAGTAACTCCCACCTAAAACCGCCAAAAACTGTCTTTTCAAACTCCAAAAACTGCCATCCCGCCGGTCTCGCCGATGGCGGCATCGAGGGCACCGTCAGCGAGCCTTTAGAATTTAATTGCCTGGACTGTTGGGAAAAACCCGCCATCAGCGACATCAATGTCACCGTTGGCAGCGTCGATGGCGCAGTCGGCGCCAAGGCAAAAATTGCACAGTTTTTCTCTGGTCTAAATGCGTTCCAATTTTTTTTCTTTAGATCCAATTTTTATGATGATTCAAAGGTAAATATGAGTAGTAGAGCTCAATACTACCAGAAAATAATGATAATTTTAAATAAAACTATTATAATCACAATAAACGTAAAGATAACTATGGGTTGCCTCCAATAAAGCGCTTGGTTTAACGTCGTCAACCCGACCTATTCTAGTTTTATTCAGGTTGGCTGATCATTAAAACCTCTTTAAAATTTGGTCTTTTACCCTCAAAACATGGCTTTAGTCTATGTCCATTTATTTTTAATCTATTCCTAGTCTTTTGATCTTCAATTTCAACAGCTCCGTAAGTATAAACTTGAGTCAGTAAAGGGTTTAAACCAACGAGACTTCAATTTTCCAATGAATAACTTCAACCTTGTTTTGTAAAGCAAAACGTCTTATCCTGGTTCAAAGTTCTTCTAGTTAATCATCTGATCATGCTATTACTTTAGTTTCTCCTTATAAATTTTTTCGTTATCAAAAAGATTCATTTCTTAATTTTTCCAATTCATTCAATTGTAAAAATCTCTTCTCACCAGCATCTTTCCAATTAATTGAATTCTTCAATTGCCCAATATGCTTTATGCTCCAATTCTATTGGTAAGTGACATGTCTTTCCAAAAATTAGCTTATAAGGAGTCATTCCAATATGAGTTTTATAAGCAGTCATGTAAGCCCATAATGCGGTATCCAGTCTAGTAGACCAATCTACTCTACTAGGGTTTACAGTCTTCTCGAGTATTTGTTTAATCTCTCTATTAAAAACTTCAACTAACCCACTAGTTTGAGGGTGATAGGAAGTATAGATTCTATGAATAATATTAAAATTTTCTGCCAATCTCTGAATGTATTTATTCCTCAAATGGGATCCTCCGTCAGTCATAACCATTCTCGGCATTGCGTATCTAGTGAAAATAATTTTCATTAAAAATCTTGAAACACTTTTGGCATCACAACGAGGTAAAGCTTGTGCTTCAATCCACTTTGAAACATAGTCCACTGCAATTAATATATATAAGTTCCCAAATGAAGGAATAAATTGTCCCATGAAATCTAATCACCAAACAACAAATATCTCAACTTCTAACATGAAATTCAGCGCATTTCATTTCTTCTAGATATATTGCCTACTCGTTGGCATCGATAACAAGTTTTTATGTATCTATAAACATCTCTAAAGAGAGTAGGCCCATAGAATCCAGCTAGTAAAATTTTATAAGTAGTTTTATCAATCGTATAATATCCTGCAAATTCAAAATCATGACATTTTTGAATGATTAGATCAGTTTCTTCATAAGGTACACATCTTCTTATAATAAGATCCTTACATTGTTTATATAAATTAGGTTCATCCCAAAAATATGCTTTCGCATCATGAATGAATTTTCTTTGCTGTTGCAATGTCAGCATAGGTGGCAAAATATCACTTACAAAATAATTAACAATATCAGCATATCATTATATTTTCCACTCATTAATATTATAAAGTTGTTCATCAGGGAAACAGCCAGTAATTTCATTGTTGGTGTCAGATAAGTCATGATTTTCTAATCTCGACAAATGATCAGCAATTTGATTATCATTTCACTTCCTATCAATAACCACAAGATCAAATTCTTGTATCAAAAGTATCTATCTAATTAACATTGGTTTGGCATCCTTCTTTTTCATCAGATATTTAATAGTAGAGTGATCAGTGTGCACAACACATTTAGTCCCAATTAAATAAAATCTAAATTTATTTATATCATACACAATGGCCAGTAACTCTTTTTTTGTAACAGTATAATTAATTTGAGCATCATTAAGAGTTTTACCAGCGTAGTATATAACTTTAAAAATCTTTTCATACCTTTGTCCAGGAACAACTCGAATAGCATAATCACTAGCATCATACATCAGTTCAAATGGTTTCTCCCAATTAGGTGAAACTACAATAGGTGTTGTGATTAGTTTTTCTTTTAATAACTTAAAGGCATTTAAACACTTCTCAGTAATTTCAAATTTCTTGTCCTTTTCTAAAAGTTGGCATACAAGTTTAGTAATTTTAGAAAAATCTTTAATAAAACGCATGTTAAAACCAACATGTCCAAGAAAACTCCTAACCTCTCTCACATTAGTAGGAGGTGTTAGTTTAGATATAACTTGAATTTTTGCAGGGTTTGCTTCCATACCATTTTCTGAAATTTTATGCCCTAACACAATTCCTCTTGCAACCATAAATTAACATTTCTTCCAATTTAGCACTAAATTATTTCTTTCGCATAACTCCAAAACTTTTTTAAGATAATTTAAATATGCAAAAAATGATGTTCCAAATACAGAGAAATCATCCATAAATACTTCCAATCCATCATCAATTAACTTACTAATTATAGACATCATACATCTCTAGATTGTTGCAGGTGCATTACATAACCGGAAAGAAATTCTTCGAAAAGCAAAAGTTCCAAATGGACTAGAAAATATTGTCTTTCCTTGATCCTCAGGAGCAATAGGAATTTGATTGTAACAAGTATATCCATCTAAAAAATAAAAATATTTGTGCCCAGCAAGTCTATCTACTATTTGGTCTAAAAATGGTAAAGGGAAGTGATCTTTCCTAGTGGAAGTGTTTACTTTTCTATAATCAATGCAAATATGCCACCCAGTAACTTGTCTGATAGGAATTAATTCATTTTTCTCTTTTGTTTCAACAACTACTCCTCCTTTCTTAGGAACACAATGAATTGGACTTATCCAAACATTGTCTGAAATAGGATATATAATTTCAGTGTCCAATCATTTCAAAATTTCCTTCTTGACTACTTCTTTCATCATTGGGTTTAATCTCCTTTGTGGATCAACTCTTAGTTTATATTGTTCATCTAGTATAATTCTGTGCATACAGATCGAAGGACTGATTCCCTTAATATCAACTAAGGTCCAACCAGAAGCTTTCTTATGTCTTTTAAATGTATCCAAAAGTCTTCGCTCTTGCAAATCATTTAATTCTGAGATATAATAACAGGTAGTGTAGATGAAGTTCCCAGAAACACATACTTCAAGTAATTAGGCAATATTTTCAACTCACGTTCAGGTGATTTTTTAATTGACGGAACTAGATTCTTATCAGCATTTTCTGTAATATCCAGCATCTCAAATTTTCTTGAACATAATCTAATTCTTCATTTTCTATTTTATCCCAAATAACTTCATCACTGTCTTCAAATTGTTCTTTCTCTTCAAAATGTTCTTTAAAATTCTCATTCAATAGATGTTCACTAATTTCCATGCAAAAACACTCATTATCTCTTCCAACAGTAGGGTATTTCATAGATTTCTCAATGTTAAAAGTCACTTCTTGTTCGTTAACTCTCATAGTTAATTCTCCCTTTTGAATATCTATCATAGCTTTTCCAATAGCTAAAAATGGTCTCCCTAAAATGATAGGTATTTCCTTATATTTCTCCATATCTTAAACAATGAAATCCACAGAAGGATAAATTTATCAACTTTTACTAACACATCTTCTATAACTCCCTTAGAATAAGTAACATAACTATCTACTAATTGAAGAGTTACAGAAGTAGGTGAGACTTCTCCTAATCCTAATCTTTTGAAGATTGATAGAGGCATAAGATTAATGCTGGACCCCAAATCACATTATTAACCTCACTTTTGGTTGAGTTTAGTTTTTCCTCTTTAGTAGCCTAAAGTCTAGCCATATGACTTTCCTATTAACTATTCTTAGAAAACTAGACATGGGACCCTCACCATTAGAAATTTTAATCTCTTCTCTGCTTAACTTGAAGTTCCACATATTAGTCCTAACCTCTAGCACTTAGTAGGTGGGTTCACTATGAGGAAAACTCAAGATGAGTCACCCTTAGGACTGCTGGACCTTAGGGTTAACCCTGGGTGTTGGTCTAGGGCTAAGGCACCTGTTTGCACTCACCTTCACTCATTACCCTAAACCCAGAACTTCCAGGCTTTGGTCGCTTGATACTTTTGGGAGACTCCTGTAGATGGTTCCCTAAACCCATTAGCCCTAAGCTAGGGTTTATCTGAGACCACTACATAGAGGACCCAAAATGGGATTTCTATTGGTCCATGACTTATTAATGTTGGTTGGAACTCCAACTCTACCAAGATACCCAACCTACCCTTTTGCCCCTAAATTCCCCCAAATTACCTAGATACCCTTGAGAACCAAAATTTGGCCAAAATCTCCAAATCTAGCCAAAATGGCCACTTGATTCAATAATCATTTAAAACACCTTGAAAACACCTAAACTACCTAAAATCCCCAAATTGGCCAAATTACTAAAATACCCCTCTTGGGCCCAAAATTCCAAAAAATCCAAAAAATCCCAAAACCTCCCAAATATTCTCAATTTCATTTTCCTCAACTACCAAATGACCCATTTTGGCAAAATTGACCATATTTGATCAAAACCCCCAAATTGCCCTTTATAGGCCCAAATTTTCCCAAATTCAACTCAAATGTCCCTCAATTTGAACTCAATTTATCCCAATTCCAATCTTAAACTCAAATTCACTTTTGATATGGCTGAACTAGACCAAATATATAATTAATTGGTCCATGATTTGAGCCCAATTTTTGGTATAGGTTAAACCTCAATTTTGGTCACATGACCTAATCCCACCAAATTGAACCCATAGCCTAGTCAATAGGCCCCAATTAACGTTGCAAAATCTTTATAGCATTCCTACACATCAAAATCAACTATCAAGCCTCAAATCCATTTAATTTTGGCCTGAATCCAAAATTCCTGAATTTAGCCCCAAATTGGCTAAGTCCTCAAATTTTGCACAATTGATTGCCTTAACCTCCAAATTGGCATCTAATTCATTTTGAAAACTCTTCATGGGGTCTCTATGGACCATTTAAAATAATTAATTTGGAATTAGCCCAATGCTAGGTAAAACAAGACCCAAGCCTAGCCCAACATAACCAAATTGATTAAAATTCAAATTTCCCTCAAATTGACCATTCAATTGAGCTCAAAACCCCTTCCATCCTTCACCAAAGTTGTTCATTATGATCATCTACATTAGATGCAACATTTACTTGAGACAATTGACATGGCTAGCCTAGACCATACTCAAGACTTGGTCATTTGCACTCACTTGGACCCATGCACTAAATGTGACTAAATCACCCTAAAGCAACTAAATTAACTCCACCTCCACCATTAGTTGACCCCTAAGACTAAGCCAAAACCCATCTAACCATCTAAACTAATCAATGGACCAAGGTCCCCCAAATTAAGGGATCTTATTCCCAAAAATACGCATGCTTAAGATATCCTTGCCAAATCAAAACACATTTGCATTAATTTGTTGTGATGGATTGCTCGGGATGCCTTGAGTACCTAGCCACCTCCCACTGGCTGGCCGGACAGCCTAGTGGCCAAAAAATGGCCAAACTGAGAGCCACCCCCATGGAGCTTCACCCAAATCAAACATAGAGGCCAGCTTAGCCAAATTGAATTGTAGAGCTCCTCTGCCCTCCACCTAAGCACCACATTACACCCCCTAATTGGCCATGACAGCCACTCCTTAGCCATTTTTTATAAAAAGCACCTCCCACGACCATGGCAAGGTGTGCTAAAAATTTTTTAGAGAGACCTCTCCAAATTGACCACAGAGCTTCCCAAAGTTCCCCTCAATGCATCCCAACTACTTTCCCTCACCAATTTCCATTGCCGGAGTTCAATTTTGAGCTCGAAACCTTGCCGAGAACCAAGACAGAGCCCATTACACCTCCACACTCCAACAAACTTAAATTAACTCTACCCATACCTTCGCAACAGTGAAAGACGCCAAAGGCCCATAAAATCCCCCTTCTACAAAGCCTTTACTATAGCTCTAAACCATCACCTAAATCTGGCCGTGATCGAATTCCTACTTAGGCCACACACCACAGCAAGAGACTTAATCCCTAGCCTCTTTGGGCCCTAGCAAACGTGCCAAGCCCCTCTGATTGAAGTTTCACTTCTCAGAGCAAAGGTATAAAACTTCTCTCCCTCCCGAGCCTATTTTGATTCTACAATTATTTTGGCTTAATTTAATTGCAAGATTACCATATGGATTTGTTCGTCTCACTTAGACGAGTCCATAGGATCAAACTCGAGGTGATTTGGTTGAGTCTAGGCTGAGATCTTAATGTTTTAGTGTGGACGGTCACGGGATCATTCTATCGGAGACAATGACGGGGAGCCATTTGATCAAGCGTGTATTGAATGGACGGAGGAGATCAAGTCGGACAGCGCTTCGAAACATAAACTGCGGACCGAGTCAGTAGCTACGTGAATGACGGCGTCCAACGAGAGTGCGCCACACGTGCCTTCAGAGCTGCTTAGGATCTAGTCAGCACGCGTTATTTAAATAGATAAATAGGGATTTTTCCTATTTATTTAAATACCCCTAACTTCAAAGATTCCTAACTTTGTATAGAAAGATCACAAAAATAAAAAAAAATACCCTCTTGTTCAGTGAATAGAGGAGAACAATGTGGAATTAATTTTAAGTCCATATGATGTATATTTTATTTTTAATTAATTAAACACTGATTTGAATGTTTTAATTCTCCATGCATTTAGGCTTATTACTATAGCTTGAATTTTTGGCATGTTGTAGCCTCTGTCAAGGAAAACATCCTCTAATTTTTCCAAAGTCAGAAGAGTTTTCTAGACAGAGATCCATGTTTTTCAAATTTTTGCACATTATTTCCTTAAAATAATCATGGAAATTAGCATGTTGATTAGAAAATTCCAAGAAAATTTTGAAAGGTCCACCATGACTAGAGAAACTTTTGAAAATAATTTTATAGGTCAAGTCATTTAAAATGTACTTAATTTTCATGAACACTAAATCATTAAGATAATTAATTTTGAAAGATATAAACATTTAAATGACTTGATTTTTTATCTCCACTGTTATTTATGACCAGAGAACTTACCTTAAAAACTTCAAAATATTTTGAGTACATTTGATAACTTAAATTGATTTTTAAAAATAAACATCATTTTTGGCATTTAAATGATTTTTGAAAAATCAAAATGTAACTCAAAAATTTATAAATACTTATTTTTTGAGTTCTCTATGCTTGGGGTATTTTCTAAAAATAAAATGATATTCAAAATAAAAACTTAATTTTTAGCTTACTTTTAATATTTAAATAATTAAAAATCCCTAAAAGTCAAAAAAATAATAAAACTCAAAAAAATGTTCTAAAATGCTTCCTAATCACTTAAGATTAATTAGAATATTTTTCCTGGTTTTCTAAATAAAGATATTGAATTTTAAAGCTTAAAAATGATTTTTAAAGGCTAAAAACGAGTTTCCACTAAAATAATTTCAATAAATAAAAAAAAATTAGAAAAAGATAAAATTTTCTTCCTTGGGTTCTTTGACCTTAGAGAGATTTTTCAAAAATGGAAAACTTAATTTTCCCCATTTAAAAATATTTTATTTTTAATAAATATTCCATAATTTAAATTAATTGTAATAATTTAAATAAAATTCAAAAAATCATGAAATTTTGTTTAAAGGCTTCTCTAGTCTAAAGTTACATCCAATAAAAATTTCAATGGATTAGGATTTACCTTGGTAAAGTTAGGAATTTTATTTGAAAAATCATATTTTTGCATGAAAATAATTATATAAATTAAATTAAAATTTGAAAAATCACATTTTCTCTCTAATGTCTTAATTGACCCATGAATGAGGTAGGATAAAAATTCTAAAGTCATTTGGATTAAATTTGATGAATTATGAAGTGATAGATTCTTAGAGACAAATGTGTAATTTTGGAAATTTAGCTTTAATTAACATTTAGGCTTAATTCAAAGAGGAAAATGGGTAACCTCTCATATTAATAAAGTTATTTGATGTTTGAAACACAAGGGGTTCATTGGTAGAAACCAACCTCACTTTCTTAATTAAAAAGCTAAGTTAATAGATTTCTAAATTAGTAAAATTTGGAAGTTTATTAAAAGAAAATGAACCCAGGACTTAGGGGTATGAGTTTTGAAGTCAATAATTAATCAATTTAATACCCCTATGTTGATGTTCAAATAAAATTCAAATTATGAATCATGATCACCTAAAGCTTGATCTTTTCAATGCTAATTAAGTCACGCACCTAGGTCTTAAGTGCTTAGTAGTGACTTAGGCTAAATCAAGTTTCATTTAAATGAGGATTAGAAAAGTAAATATCGTTGAAAATTAAAGCATCTTTCAAACACTACAAGCCCAATTAGGGTTAAAATTTGGCTAAGTGTTCCAACAACACTAACTTGCCTCTTTAAGGGTATTCACCCACATAATTCTTAAATTGAATCACAAGTGACAATTAACCTATTCTTAAGAATAATTGAGACATCAATGTTCACTGAGCATTAAGGGTATTTACAGGATGACTTATTAAGCAACACAATAAGTTTAAAAGAACTCAGGATTTTCCACCAGGCAACGAGAGAGTAGCACGAACCTGTTTCTTTCTCTAGATCTGTTGGATACCTCAGAGATCAACTCAACTTAATATGTTTTGCTTGGCAACATCATCCTTAACTAAACTCCTAAGGACCCACCAAGATATGACTTAGGGTTAAGGTCATCAAGATTTTACTTCTTTGTTTCATATAAACTGCCTTAACATGCATTTTAAGTTTCAGGTGGTGGAACGAGAAAACTCACCAGGTACGCTTTTATAGTTTTCAGCATTGTCTTTCTTGTACTGTACTTTTATACCTGCAAATTTGCATTCTAAAAAAAGACGCCACCCTGCATGAAAACTAAAACTATCAGGATAGCCACAAAACTAAAACCAAAACCAAAACTAAAATCAACCAAGATAAAATTCACCGCCACAACAATTAAAATATAAAACAACACAAAATTTAATCACAAACATCACACGAAACTACAATTGCAACTAAATTAATATGCATCTATCAGATGATTGGGAATTCCTCGGAGGAGGTAACTTACGGTTGCTAACGATGCTTCCTACGGTCTAAATGAAATTATGAAACTCAATAAGTTGAGTTTAGTAAGTTCATTTGGAGTAAGTTAATCCAACAAAAAATAGTGATGCCTTAAAGATTGAAACCGTAGGATCCTAACCGCTGTCGTTCTCATCAGCTTTAACATGCCCCTATAAAATTTAAACAACTTCAACAACAAGGCCACCAGATTTGACATTATAACTTGACACACTAGAAAACTCAAACTCGTCGTAATAGGGAGCTTGGAGCTAGCATGGTGGGCAGCACAGTCAACTTCAACAACAAAACCTATCTTCATCAACTAAACCAATCTTGTTGACCTCAATTTTGGTTGAGGTTTAGTCTCTCCTCTTTAATAGCCTAGGGTCTAGCCATAAGACTTTTCCTATTGACTATTCCTAGAAGACTAGACTTGGAACCCTCGTCATTAGAAATTCTACCATCTTCTTTACTGAACTTGGAGTTCCACATATTGCTCTCAACCTCTAAATACTTAGCAGGTGGGATCACTATGGGGGAAACCCAAGATGAGTCACCCTTAGGATTGCTGAACCTTAGGGTTGACCCTGGGTGTTGGTCTGAAGCTAAGGCATTCACTACACTCATCTACACCCACAT
>NEWO01000215.1:870452-880813 GCA_003013225.1 Phalaenopsis aphrodite
GAAAACTGAAACTATTAGGATAACCACATAACCATACCCAAAACCAAAACTAAAATCAACCAAGATAAAATTCACCGCCACAACATTCAAAATATAAAACAACTCAAAATTTAATCACAAACATTACACAAAATTACAACTTTAACTAAATTAAGACATCTCTATTGGATGATCGGGAATTCCTCGGAGGAGGTAACCTACGGTTGCTAACGAGGTTTCTCACGGTTTAAATGAAATTATGGAACTCATTAAGTTGGGTTTGATAAATTCATTTGGACTAAGTGAATCCAATAGAAAATAGTGATGGCGGAACGAGGAAACCGTAGGATCCTAACCGGTGTCTCTCTAGTCAACTTTAATATGCCCTCATAAAATTTAAAGAACTTCGACCATAGGGCCACCTGATTTGATATTATAACTTGACACACTAGATAATTCAAACTTGTCGCGGCAGGTGCTTGGAGCTAGCATGCTGGGCAGCACAACCATCTTCAACAGCAAAACTTGTCTTCCCCAACTAAACCAATCTTCTTTCCTTAGACTTAAATAACAAAGCCGTAGGACTTCGAGGTTGATTGCTTATGCAACGTAAATCCTCACCTTATCGTTAGGCCTTTGTATAGCCCTGCTATATAATATAAGCCCTAACTCGTCTTAGAATTCCGAGGTTGTCGTTTGTCACGACATAAATCCTCACATCTTCCAGGCTATTTGTGTGATCATTTCACACGAATGTAAGCCCTAGCTAATAAAATTGGCAGGATGAAACACCTAAATATTTCTCCTCAAAATTGAAGCCAAACATTAGGATTGCTTGGGAAGTCACCGAGGTTCTCCTCTGGATCCATGACATCCCCTAGTTCTTCCTTCCTTTGGATTCTACAATAAAATGTTTCAAATTTGAACTAATCCCCTTTCGCACCTTTATGCTTGATTTCATTGAAGAGTCCTACCCTTTGCAATTCCTTGAAGATGATATTTCTTGATTTCTATCGAGAGTCTTCTTGAGTGATTTTGGTCATTTAAGATGTAATTAACTATAGGGGCTTGCCCTTATAGGAAGCATGTCCGAACCCAGCTTAATATAAACCCTATTTAATTCTTTATATTAAATAGGGGAACTTGTCGGCAAATACAAAGGTTTCGCAGACCAAACGGACGTCATACTTTCCTTAGTTTACTTCGAGCGAGCCTCATCCTCAAGTCTTGTGTTTATCCTTCGGGATAGATACAGGATTTGAGGCACAATGCTCTTTCATTTTAAACTATAAAAATTATGGGGTCAGTTTGATTTCGTACTTCAACGTCCTTCCGAAGCGGGCGATGGGATTTCGATTCCGGTGACAGACAGCTTCTTACGGGCAACCCCACAAACAAACCATCCCCGAAATAATCGCCGACAAATCTTCTATCCTTAGACTTAAATAATAAAGCCATAAGACTTCGAGGTTGCTTGCTTATGCAACGTAAATCCTCACCTTATCTTTAGGACTTTGCATAGCCCTGCTATACAATATAAGCCCTAACTCATCTTAGGATTCCGAGGTTGTCCTTTGTCATGACCTAAATCCTCACATCAACCAGGCTACACGAATGTAAGCCCTAACTAATAAAGTTGGCAGGAGGAAACACCTAAATATCTCTCCTCAAAACTGAAGCTAAACATTGGGATAGCTAGGTTCACCTCTGTATTCATGACATCCCCTAGTTCTTCTTTTTTTGGACTCTGCGACAAAATGTTCCGAATTTTAACCAATCCCCTTTCACTCCTCTACGTTCGATCTCATTGAAAAGTCCCACCCTTTGAAATTTCTTGATGATAATTTTTCTTGATTTTTATCGAGAGTCTTCTTATGTGATTTTGGTCATTTAAGATGTAATTAACTATAGAGGCTTACCCTTATAGGAAGCATGTCTGAACCCAGCTTAATATAAACCCTATTTAATTCTTTATATTAAATAGGGGAACTTGTCAGCAAATATAAAAGTTTCACAAACCAAACAGTCGTCATCTATTCCTTAGTTTATTTGATCGAGTCTCACCCTCAAGTCTTGTATTTATCCTTCAAGATAGATACATGATTTGAGGTAAATCGCTCTTTCATTTAGACTATGAAAAATATGGGGTCAGTCTGATTTCATATTTTTCTAAAACTAAATATATATGTAAATTAAAACGTCCTTCTGAAGCCGGCGACGAGATTTCTATTCCAGTGACCGATAGCTTCTTACGGGCAACTCCTCCAACCAAAAATAGCGTTGACACACATAAAGTTCGCCCATAAAATTTTTCACCGATAGCACAAGGTATAGTGAAACTATCTGGATCTTTAATTTTTTCAGGAAGCTTTTACTGAATAATTGCACTACACTCTTTGCTAAGTGCAACATTCACATTGTCAGTGAGCTTCCTTTTCTTGTTCAAAATATCTCTCATAAACTTCACATAATTGGGCATTTGCTCTAAAGCTTCTACGAAAGGAACATTTATCATTAATTCCTTAAGAATTTCTAAAAACTTGGAGAATTGTTTGTTCTGTTTGTGTTACTTCAATCTTTGAGGAAACGGTGGTGGAGGTTTCTCAACAGTAATTTTCATTGATGTAAGTGGATATTATAAATCTGGGTATTCATGATCCTTTTCTTTTTCCGTATCCACTTTCTCTTTTTCATTTTACTTTTCTTTCTGTACTCTTGTTCCCAATTCTTTTCCACTTCATAATTATATCTCTTTTATTTGTTCTTTTCCTTGATCTTTAGAATTTGGTTCCACAGTACTAGGACAAGTTCCTAATATTCAGTTACTAAGCACAGTAGAGATATTCCCTAATTGAATTTCAATATTCTTGCTAGCAGTTCCTTGATTTTGTAACTGATTTCCTTGAATTTGTAATTGGTTTCCTTGATTATGCAATTGTTGACCCACGTTTAATATCATCTCTTCCATAGACAACTTTTTTTCCTTAATTTGAGTGTTACTGTTAAATCCTGGAGGATAAGAATGTCTATAATTATTATTTCATTGGTTGGATGAATTTTCTAATGGGTTCACTGGGTTGTTCGCCCATTGTTGATTTGTAGAAGAATTGTTATTCTAATTAAAATTTGGATGGATTAGATAAGTGAATTTCATCTGTGGTAGGATTTGCATAATCGCGTAGAAGTCTAGGTTGGTGTTCATTTTTTATTCTTTGATTGTTTACATTGTTTTCCATTGTTTCAGGATTTCTAGGTTTTGTTCTTAGTCTTCCAATTCTTCTAACAGTGCATTATAATTTTGAATCGTAGGGTGTAAGATTTTTAAGTCCAAATTTACGCATACCATTGAAATCAGTACACAAATAAGCAGTTAAGTAAATATGAAGATAAGTTGCAATTCCAGTAAAAGTTTTCTAATAGTCCTAATTTGTCTGTCACTCTAATTATGGTTCTTGTTTACTTCCATGTAATGGTGTCAAACACTTGATAGTGACTTTATATATGCTTAAAATTACAAGAATTTAATATTGCTGCTAGAAAATTTAATTCCTCAGCAACAGTACCAAAAACTTGACAATGGTTATAAATTCGATAAAAATGTATATATAAAATATTTAAAATTGGTAAAGTACAACTTATCAACGCAAGTATACGTATCGCTCACGTAATACAAGGCTTTAATAGAGTCCTAGTTATCAATTCCATAGGGAGTAATATTAGAGGCTATGAACTAAGATTTTAGAAAATCAATACTTAATCACAACAATACAGTTCAAATTTCTTATCTGTCACTAATAAGCAATTTAAATAAACATGTAATTTTAATAACTCTTAAATAACTAATTCTACTAATAAAGTTTCTAATGTGAAATTTAATATATATGACAACATCATTCTCCTTGTCAAGAAATTACAATGAATGAATAAAGTGAATAAGTTCAAATTGGAATGTGCCAAATAAGAGCATACTTATTCTTTACTTTGACTAATCCTATGCTTGGTTACTGAATCTGCGGCTAGGCTTGGAGGATACCGGCTCTCACTTCGGAGCTCCCACGTTCCCCTCACCTGAGGGCTAACATGTACACTTCAGCACCCAAACGATTGGACCGAATTGAAGATTTTAGTCTGTCACTCTAAAATATATAATTCTACGCCCGATAATTTTATTTCCCTATTAATTTGCACCCAAATTCTAAGGGATTTGACCTCCATGAATCTTGGATGTAATCTTCACTTTAGTTGTAAAACTCAACATGTTTTAACAAGTCAATTGGCCAAATTGAAAGTAAATTAAGATCAAAGTGAAAAGATCATCACAACTTCTTTAACATTCTCAAAGCTCAACCAATTCAAATCACCATTTCACAAATCTCAAGACAAGGAGAAAGACCAAGAAGATTACTCAGAACTCATGGAGATGATACGAAAAAAATTGGAATTTATATATAAAAGTAAAGTCATACAAACTACATTAAGTAAATAACACCCATCTGTAATTCCTCCCCAAGCAAACTCCATGAAGTTTCTCTGAATCTCTTCCTTTACTTACAACACACAGAATTCTTTTTCAAAGCGGTAAGGATGAAGAAATCTCTCACCTTCCCTCCACTCTAACTATCTCTCGAAGAATTCCTCTCAATCTAACCTTAAATTAAACTCTCTACACACTACTGGGTGAACTTCTCTGAACCTTTCTAACCTCCAAAGCCTCTCAATTTTTGGCCAAAATCTTCTTTTAAAGTTGTAGAAGAGTTTTCCTAAAAGTTGCCTAAGCTTCCCCTCAAAAATAGTCCACATTCAATGCACTTTTTTAAATAAACGCTGATCTCGCTGACGGCGGCCTCGTGGGCTCCGTCTGCAGGCCACCTAAAATATTTGATCTGGAGTCTCAGAAAAATCTTAGTCGGCGTCGTTGGGCTTGCCGTCGGCGCCCTAGTTAAAATCTTCATATTTTGGTCCTTTTTGCTCCAAATTCACTCTTTTTGCATCTTTTTGCTCCAATGACCATAATTCATCATACCTGCAACAAAACATCGAAAATACATTTCTTTAAAGCGCAATATCATCAAAATCAGTATAAAATAGGTATTAAAATCTCAACATATTTTCTTTTGGTCATTGACCATTTGACCAATTTTGTTAAATTGGTTCAAAATTGAATTTTTTGACCAAGTAATGGAGATTTCTTATGTGAAAAATCATCCTTCCCACTACAATGAGGTTCTGTTGAATTGAGATTAGATAAATCTTTATAATATGTATTGTGCCAAATAGAAGCAGTTATGATTCTCTACCCTGATACAATGCATAGAAAATCATTGGCTAATCCTAGGTTTAGTCCCTAAACCCGTGGTTAGGCTAAGAGGATACCGACTCCCACTCAAGAGCTCCCACTTACCTTCACCTGAAGGCTAACTCTCGCTTTAGTTTTTAAACACTAAAACCAAATTTGGGATTTTAGTCTGTCACCCTAAAGATTCTCCAATTCTACATCCAACAAATAATATTTTCCTTTTATTTGCACTTAATTTCATGAACGAATTTCTCCTCCATGAAATCAAAGGTGATCCTCACTCTATTGTAGATGTCATACTCCATTTCCCGGATCATATGTTTCACAACATATTTTAACAATTCAATTGATGATTTCAAAGTGTAAATTAAGTTCAGAGTTGAAAAATCATCCCAATTTATTTTATATTTTAATAGTGGCACATCCATGTTATCTCGTCATTTGACCATATCTTAGAGTAGGGAGAAAGATAGAGGGAACTACTCAGACTTCATGAGAAAGACACAACAAAACATAAATTTCATATATAAAAGAAAGTTCATACAACACTAATAAACAAACAAAACTTATCTAAAACTCTTTCTCTAAGCAAATCCCTTATAGCCTTTCCTTAGAAATGCAGGAAGAAGATATCTCTCACTTTTCTCCTTTTCCAACACTCTTACAAAAATTTTCACACTAAATCTCACCACACATATTCAAAACTATGAACGAAAAATTACTAATGGACTCCAATATGGTGGTTGAATGAAGATGGATTATGAAGAATGACGAAAATGGAGCGTGCTGGAACGTTGTGGAGCAAAAAGGAGTCTTAGAGCGAAAAGGAGTCTCTTTCCTGATGAATTTCATCTTCAAATAAAGCCCAAAGTTGTTTCTCTAAGAGGTGCCTCCAAAAACTCTTATAAAATCATCCAAATATATCGAACCTTCTAAAATCGGGGCTGAACCGCATTGGCGTTGTAGGCGCTGCCTCTGGGTGCTGCCGGTGCTGAGTAAAGTCACCATCTATTCTATTGTTCTGCGCTATCGGCGCTACCCTTGGCGCGGTCGGCAATGAGTACCATCTATTCTATTCTTTTTGCTTCCTTTCTACTTTAAGTCTTAAAAAGCAACAACCAGCAAGGAAACATCAAAAAACATTCCATTAAAGTGCAATATCACTAAAAATAAGTATAAAATATGAGTCTATAAATGCATATATTTTTTGTGTTTCGCTTGACCAATATAGTCAATGTGTGGTCATTAGGTCATGGATTGACCATTTGACCAATAGTTAGTGAATGGTGTCTGTAGTTGACTAAAGGATTTACTTTAATCATTTTGGTGTTTTGAAATGATCAAATGATCCAATTTGATCATTTTTAGGGTTTGAAATGATTCATTGGTCCAAATTAACAAAAATTGACCAGTTTGGCCAAAATTGACCAGTTTGACCAAAATTGACTATTTGGCTGAAAGTTGACCAATTAGGTAATTAAGTGTCAATGTTGAATTTAGGATCATTATGGTGGCCATTAAGTCAAAGTTTGACTTGATTAAGGTTTGTCACTATTGATCTGATCATTTTAGGGAATTGTCATTATTAAGATCCAAAAAGAGTGCTTTAAGGGTTATTTCAATTTTTAGGGTTGTAATGACCCTAGATATATTCAAGGAAGTCAATTTTCGTAGACCCTTTATCTTGATGATCATAATAACTATTTTCAAGTATTTTGAATATGTCAAAGAATCTTAAGTCATAAGAATTCCCAAGTTGAATTTGGTCTATGGCTGTGATTTTAAGACCTTCACTAATAGTGAGGTCAACAATGTCCGTGGAATTAAACCCAAGGAATAGAGCGTGAGGTTGGAAGAGAATAGGAAGTAAAGAGGAAGTGAACAGTAGAAAATAAAGCTTTTAACCTATTTATCATGAAATGTTCTCCTATTTATAAGTATAATAGATACATGGAGTACATAATTACGTGTAAATCCCCCTCCTACACAAAGGACAGAGATATCAAGGTCATCTGTACAATATGAAAACAATTAAAAATATATTAATAAAGAGTTTGCTAGCCAGTCATGATGATTTTGATTGTCGGTTCATGATAACTCATTTGATGATAGCAAGTCGAGTCACGTGAGGAAGACACAGAGGCCTACGAACTAAATTAATCTCTGGGCTACTTCGCCATATGATCCAGCTTTTTAGTTTGTATGACAATGAGCCATCCTTCATTTGTGCCTTTGTAGAGTTGTTCTTCGTTTGGCTTGTCATAGAACTGTCTTTCGCTTTGTCGGATGTGAATTGATTCTTTGTTCGTCTACATGTGTCGATCGTCATATCAACTGATGGAAACAACTTTTTAGATCCTTTGAAGTCGCTTTTTCCTTGGCTTAGCATCACTATGTGACATTCAATAAAATTAATTAACATTTGACAGACTTGTGTGACTTGACCGTGGGTCCCAAATTGTTTGTCATGTAGCTTTAGTTTTCCTTGAGATTCGTGTTGTTGATGTCCTTCATGAAATGCCATTCAATTCTTATGTAGTTTTATATATATCACCTAAACATCAATTTTTGCATACATAGCATAGCACATTACCTCTGCATGAGACGTATTCATCTTTTTAAAAAATTAAAATGTGGTATTTTGATGTGGCAAGAAAAATTTGTATGGTATTAATGTAAAAAATAAAGTTTAGGCGTTAGATATGAAAATATTTGAGAATTCAATGGTATGTATGTAGATGCCCCTCACAATTATTTGTAAAGTAAATTATTAGGTGCTTACTTTTTAGCAGCACGAGCATTCAATACGAAAAGTTTTTGTTTGAAGGTGCAATGTAAGGGTGTAAATAAGCAAAGCCGACTGGTGAGCCGGTTCAAGCTTGTCTCAGTAAGTGACTCATGAACTAAGCCCGATAAGCTAACAAGCTAGCCCAACTCGACTTGTTAACTAGTGAGCTAGTTAGTATATGAACACTAGATTAAAATTTAGTCAAACTTTCTAAAACTTATAGCTTACTTATTAAACAAATTTAATAATATTTTTTAAAATTTTACATTAAGTGGCTTCTTATTGTTTATCTCATAAGTACTCATTTTATTTATCATTTTATTATAATAGTAGCGTGAATGGATACTATTTTGTCTTTCATAATAAACAAGCTCGCTCATGAGTCGGCTATAATTAAAACGCAAAGTGATCATTTTCTTAGGTTAAATAAAAAAATTAATTATTAGATCAAATTTATTAAAAATATTTTAAATTTGAGAAAACCTTTACTTATTATGGTATACTGTCACAGAAAATTTTGATATATATTTTTTTCGTTTTCAGTAAAATTATTCCACTTAACAACATTGCACTATCGTGGAAGGTTTTGGTTCTTAAATAGTCCCATAGGAAGTTTGTTTTGATATCTTGATATTAATATTGTGGGAAATTACGTACGCATCAAAAAATTCTTATGTGGCACAAACATATGCATGAATGGTCAATTTGAAGTGATGGTGTTATTTTGTTATGTTGGCAAAGATTCAGTGGTATGCATGTAAATATGACTATTTCAGGTGAAGCTAAAGGCATAATCAGTGAGAACATTCAGCTCCTAAAAAGCGTAATTTTATTTATTAAACTTATTATTATTAAATTTCCTACAAAACATGTGCGCCATTTAAAAAAATAAAACGAAACACAAGAATTTTTAGTATACTTATATGAAACTAAATCAAAGAGCATCAAAATTCATAATAAATCTAATTTTGGTTCAAAAAATCTCAATCACCATTTTTCTCTAACAAACTGGAAACGAAGAAATAAATAAGTAAAAGTCAAACTTCAATAACATTCCTTACAATGTTCAATAAAATTACAAAATACCCCCCCATCTCTCAGAACGTAGCAAGCTCACATCAAACCTTAAGCAGCTAGCCGGAGACTTCTCTATCTCAATGATAGCAGGAATAATAATAATGATACTTTTATTATTATCATTCATAATTCAAAATCTCAAATACAGCTAGGTGGGATTACCAACCCGGAGCTCCCTCCCTCTACATTTCAACAGAAAGCTTCGGCCTTGTCCTCGCCATCATAGGTCAGCCTTACGTTTCTAAGTTGAATCCCACTGCATGGATTGCTCCGGCTATAGTCAAACGTCACCGCCACTACCGTCGCCGACGAACCCCACGCATCATCGAACACCACCCCATTGATCTTTATACCTGAGCTCTGAAACCCAAATTAATCATTAATTAGCCCTCTAATTGGCACTAATCAATCACATTCATTAAACCATGATACTTACTTGTTTTGAGCAATTATGATGGTTAGGGCAGTAATTCTGATCAATAATAATTGGGTTCCTTACATTCTTCATTATGGCATGTTGGAAGTTAATCCCTCTCACAAACCCATTATAGGGATTCGCCCATGTTTTGATCCTCAAACCATTTTCTGTTCCGGTCAAGACCACCAAGCTCACAGTCACATTTTCTTCGATGGACCTCCTGAGTGTCTCGCCTAGGCTGCCGATGGCTATGCAGTGTCCCAACCCACATCTAATATTTTCGATCCAAATGTTGATGGCGCCCGTTCCCAATGAAATGCAATCATCACCTATGCCTATGGTGGAGTTTAAGATACTTGCATCACTCGTCCTCTGGATGTGGATTCCATCAGTGTTTGGGCTATTGAATGGTGCCGTGATTGTTGCTCCTTCTACTCTTATTCCCTGGCTATACATAATCGAGGTCTGGAACTTCTCACTATTTTTAACCATTATTCCACTCAAGACCACATTCTTCGACTGATTAATCGTCAATGCCTAAAATATATTAAACGTCATTGAAGATGACAATTTGGGTTTATAAGATGACTCTAACTTTGACTTACAATTATTTTACACCAATACAACCAATTTGAACCTTACATTTTATCAAACAAATTAAAAATTTCAACTTGACGCCAACACAAATAATAGCTCAATCCTAACCCTTACCAATGATAGAAATTATTTCAATTGTGAAGGAGTTGTTTCAATCGCAATATAAACTTTGTTTATGCCTATGTAATTTTTGGAGACAATCCAAT
>NEWO01000215.1:881258-971530 GCA_003013225.1 Phalaenopsis aphrodite
ATATATATATATTTGGAGAATTTATATTACCGTAGAGCCTGTGTGGCAGCGGCGGCTGGCGGCCTTACAGACCCAGAGAGATTCTCCATGAGCATCGAAAGTGCCACTGGAGATGGTGAGTCCTTCCACATTCTTGAAAGCGATCCACTCTGACGCGGTGCAGTAGCCGGAGTTTCTAACAATGTTGCCCTTTATGAGCACCTGAACGTTACCGTTGTCATAAGGACCCTTAAATAATGCCCGGCTCACCAAGAAGTCTCCATCTGGTACCACCAAAGTCACCGGCATTTTGTCGCCGCAGGCCTGACTCCATGCTTCCAAAAAAGCTGGGGCTGAGTCAGTATGACCATCCGGCGCTGCGCCAAAGCTCAGCACGTTGTAAGTTGCCATTGTCGCGGTAAAGAAGAAGAAGAAAAGAATAAAGGCGGAGGTTAGTTGAAGTGCCATTGTGAGAGAGCTGAGAGAGTGAGAGATGGTGAGATAGTATAACGTTTTCACGTGAGTTATATAATATAGAGTGGAGAGGATGAAGAGAGTGAGACTGAATTATTGGTTGTGTAATTAAAGAGCAATTATAGCGTTACTTTGAGGCTACTGACAAAATGGCATTCGAAGTGATGCTGAGGTGAGGTTGAAGCAAAAAAAGGAAATCTTTTTTTCCCCGCTAAACGTTCCTGCTAGTAAACGAAATAATGTAGATGCCATGTGTCATTAAATTAGTATTTGTCATCAATATAATACTATCTTTGTTATGGCGGTTAAAAAAGATCCGCAGTTTCACAATAATATGTAATTTTTATTGTGGTCTTTCCCTATATAACACCAAAAATTTATTGTGGAATTTGCGTACATAGTTCACAAATCTTATGTTTTGTCTATCTCGCACCAGCATTTTGATTTTTACATATAGGATACTTTAGTTCTTTAAATCCATGGTAGGAAATTTGTCTTTCATTTTATATAATTTAGATTATTGAAATCGATGTTTTTGACATCATATTAAAGTACATAGTGTCATGTTTGTAGATGTGAAAGTTTAAGTCTTAAATATATAAATATGTAGGAAATGTATAGTATGCATTTGAATGTCCTTTTTTAAATGCAAATTGGTATACCTAGAAAATACTTCTTATGTTTTATGTATCACATGCCTAAGTTGTTATCTTCACAACATGACACTTCAGTGGTTTAAATGAATGCATGAAAATATATATTTATTTTTATTAAAAGTAATAATAGTTTTATTTCTAATGTGATATTAAGGCTTGGAATGTTAAGTGGTGAAATATCAAAGTTTAGGTTTGAGATATGCAAATTCATAAGAATTTTGTGATATAAATCTAAATTTCCTTTTATATATACGTGACACTTTGGTACTTTAAACCAATATATAAAAAAGTTAATTTCACGTCTAAAATTTGGAAATATGATGTTTTTGATGTGATACTAACGTTTTGATTCCAATATGTGTAAATATAAAAATCTAGGTTTGATATCTAAAAATACATAATAATTGTATGCTATCCATGTAAATTGTCTTTTTTGAAGATAAATTCGCATACCTAGCACAAAATTTTTATGTATTTATGCACCCCAATTAACTTTAAAATTTATATATTTTCCACTTTGTGTAAATAATTGTATGCTATGCATGTAAATGTGCTTCAAATCTAGTATGAAAATGTATATTTAAACTTTAAGAAAGGATAAACATAGCGTTTCTTATGTCAATTACTAATTATGCTAAAAATATTATGTAGAGTATTGATATAGAGAGTGAAATGAGAGAACCTTGATATTTTGTGTTAAGGTTTCCAGACTCTTTATTTTTTTATAGGGCAATGTTGTATGTTCATGTCTCGACATCTTTTTTTAGAAGTGGAGACAAATATTTAGTTGTTTTTCCGCTTTATTAAACAACTTTAGAAAAGCTTACTAATATCATCAAATATAACATCTTTCCATTTTATTTTTCTAATCTCTTCATTTATAATTTCTCTTTCTCTATTGTGGGTTTTACCTAATAGTAATTCCTCAAAGATATATGTTATTTATGGGAATTTGTTGAACAAGATCATGCATGTATAATAGAATTTATCCGGATTGAAAATGATTCACTAAAGAGTTCTTGAACCATGATAAGGCCTTAGTATAAAAAACTTCTCAACTACCAACTTGCTTGTATGAGGGTAAGTTTAGGTGTCCATATTTAAAACAAACGAATCAATCATACTTAATTCTTAACGAATTCAAATATCATTTACATCATCAGAGACTTCAACATGATTAGTAGCTTTGGACTTTATATAGCGTGGTTGAGCCTACTGTATTTAGCTCTGCTCCTTCAACATACAATAATCCTAAACATAAATTTGCTTCAAATAGATTTGAAAAATGGTCTTTCATGGAACAAAACATTATTATTTGAATCAAGTGGAGCAAGAGAGACCAAATCGAAAAGCACCAGTGCTTTCGACTTTCTAAATGTTGGCACAACAACTACTGTAGAATGATTGTTTTGACACTATTTTTGGATGTTGAGCCTATGAAATAAATTTCCACTCTCATGGAGTACCTCATGGCTCCTGAACGTCCAAAAAATGTTCATAGAGCCCGTCATAAATTCAACCTTTTTATTTTGGTCTCGACGCCCCCGCACCAAAGTACCAACTTGCACGCGCCTTCGGCAGGCAGAGCACCCATGCTAGCAACCTGGAGTGCCTGCTCCTTCTTTAGGCAGTACGCTAGCTCCGTGCTGGGCCCTCACAGGGAAAAAGAGAACCTGGGGCGACAACGATAATTTTTGGCACACCCACGCTTGACTTTTGTCTGACATGCTCATGCCTGACTTCCACTAGGTCCACATCAGGAACCGGAGAGGATAGCTTCCCCATCGTGACTCCACGCGTATTTGTACTCTCATGTAGCCCAGAGCACCCACGACAAACTGGCACTGTGTTTGCACTGAGAACTCGAGAATGAGTTACCCCTGTGGCAAAATTGGAGTTCACATGTGCACGATTGCATGCAACCTGCACGCCAGCACCGCGACACCGGCACACCCATGCTCGGTCCTAATCTGCTCTGGTATGAGTTGATGACAATAGTTGGGCAGCTTGGGCGGCTCTCCCAAGCTAGCCATTTAGCCAAGCCAACCCTTTCTTGCTTAAGGTGCTTGCCAAGTCCACCCTCATTATGGGTAAGAGTCATTTTTGACCTTTTGGGCCTAATCTAAGACCTAAAATTTTCATTTCAGCATTTTCATTTTCTTGTTCTTCTGCTGGATTTAGGTTTTGAGAACTTATTATGTAGATAACAATGAAAGTTTTTTTGGAGATATCACATGAAGAAGGGGGAGCTTCTTGCTCTTGGATTTTGATTTCTTCATGCTTGGAGAAGGACCATTGGTGAAAAGGAAGTGAACATTTCTTCACTTTCGTCTTTCTCCAATATATTTTCACCTTACTTCCCTCATTCCCCATTCCATCCCACTTCCACATTCGGAAAAAGTGAGATTTTAAAGGTTTCTTTCAATTTGCAAGAATCTCCACTTGAAGGAGTGCTTTGTTGACCTCACTTTTGGTTGAGGTCTAATTGTCCCTCTTTAGTAGCCTATGGTCTAGCCATAGAGTTTTCCTGATGACTATTTCTAGAAAACTAGAAAAGGAACCCCACACCCTTACAAACTCTAAACTCTTCCTTGTTCAACTTGAAGTTCCACGTATTGGTCCTAACCTTTAGCACTTAGTAGATGGGATCATTATGGGTGGATCTTAAGGAGAGTCCCCATAACACTCCTTGGCCTTAATGTTGACCCTGGTGTTGGTCTGAAGCTAGTTCACTCACTTGTACACACTTGAAACCAATTTCACTCACAACCCTAAAACCCAGATTTGTTGAATTTAATCTCTTTGATCTTTTAGGAAACTCATGTAGATGGTACCCTAGACCCACTGGCCATAAGCTAGGGTCTAACTAAGACCAGTATATAGAGGACACAAATAGAGATTTCATTGGTCCCCAATTTTACCAAAATATCCAACTTAGTTCAAAAATCATTTCAAACCATTTAAAACTATCCAAATTGCCCAAAACATCCCAAAAATTCCAAAATTACTAAAATACCCTCAAATTTGCCAAAATTATAAAAATACCCTTGGTGGCCCAAACTTTCCCAAAACATCCAAAATCACTTCAAATGTCCCAAAAACCAATTTGGATCCTTCATTTGAACCAATTTTGACCAATTTAACCAAAAAACCCCCAAAATGCTTTTAGAGGCCCAACTTTCTCAAATTCACCTCAAATGTCCATCAACTTGGCTCCAATCCTGACCAATTTTAATTCTAAACTCAAATTCATCTTTCATATGATCAATCCAAACCAAATCCAAGCCTAATTGACTCATGCTTTGAGCTCAACTTTGATCCAAGTCAAACCCCCAACTTGACCATATGACTTAACCACACCAAATTGAACCCCAAAGCCTACTCAATTTGCCCCAATTAAAATCCTAAACTCTTCATAAAAATCCTACAAATCAAATTGGACCTGCATTTGGCCTTGGATAAGCCTAAATTTCATTCAATTTAAACCCGCATTGAAAATCCCCAAATTTGCCCCAAATTGGTTGTCTCCAAATTCCACCAAATTGAATGCCCTAACACCAAAATTGACACCCAATATATGTTGAAAACTATTTATGACATTTCTGTAGACCATTTTGAGCCATCAATTTGGGCTTAGCCCAACCTAGACACAAGTCTAACCCAACACCCCCAAATTAACAAAATTCAAAATCACTTAAAACCCTTTCCAAACCTCTCGTGATAATCATCTACACAATATTGACCAATCAATTGAATTCAATGTCATGACTATTCTAAGCTAAACCCAACTTCTAGCCATTCTGACCCAAATTGAACACCTTCCCCAAAATTTACTTATCCATGCTAAAGTCACCAAATTAAGGTCTCCAAAGACACTATGCTCCTCCTTTGGACTGGGCTGAACCACGCTAAATCCACCCAAGTGAGCTATGTACCAACGAGTCTCTATATTAAGGGAATTCATCCCTTTTTTGGGCCTTAACCAAGAAATCTCCTCCATCATCACTTTCCATTAGGGTAAACCATAATTAAACCTCTTTCTGGATCACCTGACCACCTAACCAACTCCCCTGCCCTGGTCGACCGACATAGTGGCCAAAAAACTCCAAAACTTAGGGCCACCACCCATAAATCAAACCTAATTTCAACCCTAGAGGCCAGCTCATCTTAATGGCTCTTTAGAGCTTTTAGTCCTCTAATTAAGCAACTCTTTGAACCCATCAATTGGCCCTGGTGGCAAACCCAAGCTCTTCTATTTAATCAGCCCTTCCATGGCCAATGGAGAGGAGTTCCAAATCCTATAGAAAACTCTGCCAAAATTTCACCAGAGACTCTCTAAGCATTCGTAATCTCAAGCCAACCATCTTCCCCCTTTAGTTCCCTTTGTTAGAGTTGAATTTTGAGCTCAAAATCATGCTAAAACAAGGGCATATTCCGACACAACTCTACAGTAAACCAAACTCCAATTTATTGTGCACACGCCATCGCTATGGTGAAAGGATTTTACTCCTCTCAAAAGCCCTCTCACAAAAACCATGTAACCTAGCTCTAGACTAACACCTAAAGTCCACTTTGATCGAAATCATACCTAGACAATTCACCATGACTTGAGACTTCATCCAGAGGTTTTTTGGATCCAATTAAAGCTTCTACAACCATCTGATTGAGGCCTCCCCTCTCAGACAAAGTTTTTTAGCTCTAACCGTAGCCTGAGCTTCTTTTGATTCTCCATTTGTAATGGCTTGATTTCATACTTGATTAACCATATAGATGTGTTTCTCTTGAGTGGATGGATGTTTAGAAACAAACATCATGTGATTTGGTTGAGTCTAGCTTGAGATCTTAAGGTTTTAAGTTGAACGACTTACGGGTTAGGTCACTCGAGGACGATAACAGGGAGCCGTCCGATCGCTCGTTTATTTAATCAATGGAGGAGATCGAGCTGGACAGATTCTTAGTGCGTGAACCGTGGGCCACGTGGCATGCCTCGGTGGAAAGCGCAATAAATTAGAGCGGGTCGCGTGTGGGTTCAGAGCGGTCTTAGGCTTAGTCGGTGCCGCGTAGGATAAGTAGAAGATATGGGTTTTCTGAATTTATTTTAATACCTAAACTTCAAAAATCCATATCTTTCTCTAAAAAGAATTATAAAAAATATTAAAATACCCTCTTACTCAGTGAACAGAGGACAAAAACGTAGACTAAAAATAAAATTTATTTTTTTATTCCCTGATTTTTAATGAATTCATTATCATCAAACATTGCTCACCACAGCTTGAAATTTTGGGTTTGTTCCTCATGACAGAGACTATGTATTCTGATTTTTCTAAGGTCACGGGACATCTCTATCATTCGAACCTTAATTTTCTAGCTAAGGTGGCCATTTTGGCTATTTTAAATATATAGATCAAAATATTATCAGAAAAATTATGGGAATAATTTTAATTGGTTTCCTACGACAAAGAAGTCTATGAAAAATATCATGATGTCTTGAATTTACTTGTAAATTTCTATATTTGATGAAATGTAAATATTTTATGTTAATTTATGTAATTGCATGCTTATCAAAAATTAACAAAATCAATCCCACATTGTTCATAAAAATCATGTTTATCCACTGTAAAAGTTTGAAAATTATTTGACTACGTTTAAGTATTAAAGTTTATTTTCTAAGAAACCTTGTATTTTTGTACAAAAATAATTATATTAAAATAAATACGCTTGAGAAAATTGTGAAAAGTGGTTTTCTGAGTTTCTTGTGTTCAAAGGCACTTGGGAAAATTAACAATTATGTTTTGAAAATACTTAATTTTTGAGTCTTATTTTGAATTTTAAAAAAAATCAAAATAATTAAAAATCCCAAAAATTATAAAATATTTAAAAATGTGCATAATTTTTTTCTGATCACTTCACACACATTAAAATATTTTTCCTAATTTTGCTATGTTAAAAATAAATCTTAAAAGCTTAAAAGAGGATTTTCCTTATTTTCCCATTAAAATAATTATAATAAGCAAATTAAAAATCATAAGAAATACAAAATTTGATTTTCTGAGTTCTAATACTTAGAAATAATTTTTGTAATTAAAACATTTTTTCTATTTAATTAAACCATTGAAGCTTGTTAATAATAAAATAATAATAAAAAAAATTTAATTCAAAAATTATGAAATTTTGCTTAAGTGTTTCTCTGACCAAAGGAAACCTTTAATAATTTTCTCTTAAATAAAAATTTTATTTTTGAAAGTTAAATAAGTCAATTTTCAAAAATCTTATTTTTTTGAATTTAACAAAATAATTCAATTAAATTAAAATTTTGAGAAGCCCCCATATTCTCATCTGATTTAGTAATTACTTTATGAACATGACACTGTAAAGGCTCAAAGTCATTTGGGTTTTGTTTAATGAGTTATGAGGTGAAGCACCCCAAGGAGAAAATTGTCATTTTAGATTTTGGTGTTCTGGTCTGTTGGATTTGATTCAGCATTACTAGGAAGTGTTCCATGCGATTGATTACTTAATGAACTTGTGATTTTCCCAAGTTGATTCCCAATATTTCTAATTTTAGCTCATTGACTTTGTAACTGGTTACTCATTTGTAACACCACTTCTTCTATCGACTACTTCTTATCCTTAAATTGTGTATTACTGTTGAAACATGGAGGATAAGTAGATCTTTGTTCTAGCTTCCCAATGGGTTTTATTTGGTTGTTCCCCCATTGCTGATTATTACCACCCAAATTGTTATTCCAATTAAAGTTGGGATGTTTCTTCCAACATTGGATATAATAATTGGAATATAGGTTGGGTTATTTTCCTTATAATTTATGACATTCAATGTTTTTAATGATGCTTGAGATTCTACAATTTGGCCTAATGAATTCTCTTCAATCATGGAAATTGGTTGAGAAAAAATCATTCCAAATTGGTCTAACTTCCTTGAAATTGCAGTAACTTGATTTGCTAACATAGTAAATGCATAAGTTTCATGAATATTTGCTACTTTCTTTGCATTTAACCTCACAGAAGACCATTAAAAATTATTGGTAGCCATTTCTTCAATTAAAGCATAAGTGTCATGAAATGGTTTTGACATCAATGAACCACTAGCAGCGACTTCGATAATAGATCTAAGAGAACCAATTAATCCGTTATAAAAAGTTTGAATTATTAACCAATCTGGTATAGCATGGTGTGAACACTATCTTAAGAATTCTTTAAAATTTTCTCATGCTTCATAAATAGATTCCCCTTTAAACTTATTAAAAGATGTAATATCGTTTCTAAATTTCATAGTTTTTTATGGTGGAAAATATTTAGCAAGAAATTTTTGTGCTAAATCACCCCAAGTTCTGATAGATCTAGGTGCTAACGAATTCAAGCACATCTTAGCTTTATCCCTCAGTGAGAAAGGGAATAACCTAAGTCTTATGGCATCATCTGAAACAATATCGTATTTAAATGTAGCACACAATTCTAATAAAATGGCAAGATGTAAATTTGGATCTTTAGTTGGTGATCCCCCAAACTGATTATTTGATACCATTTGATTAATAGTAGGTTTAAGCTCAAATGATTTAGCCGCTAGAGTAGGTTTTTGAATACTACAATGAAGTTCATCTATAGTAGGGTTGGCATAATCTCTTAAAAGTCTACACTCTTGATGAATTTTAGCATTTTGATTATTTTGGTTTGCCATTTTAGTAATTTTTTTGGATTTTTCAAGATTTATTAATTTTTTTTATTTTTCTAATTTTTCTAATAGTTCTTTCTAATTTAGAATCGTAGGGCACTAGTCCTTCAGAATCTGAACTACGCATACACTAACATAAAATAAAATAAATAAAAACATACAAAATAAGATACAATATTTAAAGTTTAAATAAGTCTTTCTAAAAATAAAAATTTACTTAGTTTTCTTTCTTTCTTTCCGCGGGCAACGACGCCAAAAACCTGATCCTAATTTTTTTTGTATGTGTAAGGATTTATGTAGTTGACACCACTACTTGAAGATTTTAATCCCCGACAACGGTGCCAAAAACTTGATCCATGAATACTTAATGCTTATGAATAGTATATCAATAGTTTTGATGGTATTTTTCACTTATATTTCTTTATTTTGCAACAAAACCAAAAACATGATCTGAAGAGGAATAAGAATCTAACTTTTTTTATTATTTATATATATTTATATTGGGATACTATGCAAGTATACATATCGTTATCAAGTAATATAGGACTTTTTGATTAAGACCTGCACATCAAACCCACAGGAAGATTATGCAATATGCACTTTTTAAAAAGTTTTTCTATTTTTAAAAAGATAATTACTTAAACTAAAAAGGATTGTTTTTTGCAGGAATTTAAAATGTAAATATTTTTGGTATTTTTGATATTTTAACGAAACAGTAATAACTTTAAAAGATAACTAAAGTATTTGTAGAAGCAAAATATTTAATACGAAAATATTTTTCTTCTTATCATGAATCAGTATAAAGTATAGGAATTGTGTTGTGGAAGTACGCAAATTGTTTTGTCCCAAATAAGAGCAATAATACTCTTTACCCTTACTAGAGATGTTATAAAGAACATTGACAAATTTAAAGTTTGAATAGTTTTGAAGATCGGCTAGGCAGGGAAGATACTAGCTCTCACTCTAAAGTTCCCTCGATTCCCTCCACCTAGGGGCTAACATTCTCGTATCAGAACCAAAAGCAATAAACCAAGTTAGAGGCTTTCACCTGTCACTTTAAAGTCCTCTAACTCTACATCCATCAATGAATATTTTCTTTTTTATTTGCACTCAATCATATGAACTGCATTCTCATTCATAGAACCTCATGTGATTCTTTCCAATTGTTAACTAAGACAATACCAGCCCGATTTTTACATGTTGTCACAACAAATTTTAACTCTGGATTGGCTAAATTAAGAAGTAAATGAAGTGCATGGATTCAAATCATCAGAAATTCTTCCAACATTAAAGATCAATACTCTCTACAACTTTTATCCAAAACTTAATTACTTATCATTTTAAGAAGAAAGATAAGGAAAACTACTTAGAATCCATAGAGAAAACAAAACCAAACTTTAGTTTAAAAGAATAAATCATTGTCAAACTAACAATATGTCTCACTTAAAATCAAAAGTAGTCTAAAACAAAAAGATAAAAACTTATCTCAAGTCCACCACAAAACTCCTAAAGTTCATTTGAATCTCTTTTCTTTTATAATCACTAAAAAAAATAACAAAAAGGATAAAGTAAATAAAAAGTTCTTCCTAAAAATCTCTCTGAGCTAACTCTTCAGAGAAGAACTTTCAAAACTTACCAATATTTTTAGGACTCTTTTCTATGTCCTCTCTTCTTTCTTTTATTATTTTCCAAGAGGTCCTTTGGGAGCTCTTCAAAATGTGTCTTGACTCAATGTATTTGCCCAAGAGATGCATCCATTCATGATAATTTTTGTTAGTGGTTGTTACGACCACCTATTTAGCCAATGAGTTCCTCAAAAACCTCTTCAAAATTCATGAAAACTGATTTTACTAATCTAGTAACTGCCACTGGCGCTTAAGCGCAGGGTCTTGGCGCTTAGGCACAACCTTCTCTATTTAATCGGTGCTTAAGCGCCGGATCTGGCGCTTAGGCACCGAAATTATTTTGCACAATTTTTCACCTATTTGCTCCAAATTTGATCCTTTTTCACCCTTTTAAGCATTTTTTCCATTTTTACTTGTATCTATAAGAAAAATACAAAAATACCTTTCATTAAAGCACAATATCTCAAAATTAGGTGTAAAAATGTGTCTAAAAATAATATATATTTTAGGTTTATCAGTGACCGACAGTTTTTAACTAGCAACTCCTCCAACCAAAGATAGTGCCAACAGTGCGGGTTGCCCGACATGCAACACCAAAATTCTCACATGCAAACGAGCTACAAGGGCATTTGTGGAATGCCTAGACTATAATGTTCTCCACTAAGAACACTATAATACTCTGGAGGAGTGCACATCCACCGATGATAGATTTCAGGTCACCGATCACCCAATGGAGGAATCACAAATTCCGCTAGATACAAAGACAACACCAGCATAGATTCCTACCAATATTAAAATGAGGGAGCGTCCTCGACAGCCGCCGATCCTCACCATGATAGAATACTACAAAATGAGTAAAGTGATCAAAAGAAAATTTGAATTCTACAAAGAGGTTCAAGGAAGATTCATCAACATACTAGATGGCTTGGAACTGTAAACCAGAGTCTTCTTCGAAAGCGATGAAAGAAGTATTCTCGACTGCATCTTTGATCTAAGAGATAAGGGTCGAGCAAGTCTATTGATGAAAATAACCTATTATGAGCCACAAAAATGGATGCGTGGAAAAGGCAGAATCACCATATAATGTGGTTGCTATTACAATTTCACCGAGGACAGATGTTCCAACAATAATATAGTTGTGTAAAAATTATATAGTTGACTCCGCTATGCAACCTAGTCAAAAGCTTGATGCAATATTTTATCAATAAAAAATTTAAAAAATTTTTGTTGGGATTCTATGCAAGTATACGTATCATTATCAAGTAATAAAGGAATTTCTATTTAAGTGCCAAATATAGATCAATGGGGAAGGTTTAAATTTGAAATGATTAATTTACTAGGATCACAGAAAGTCAATACAAAATTATTGTCACTCTATTCAAATGTTACGATATTATCAGAACTAAGTTATTTAACAAATAACAAAACTGAAATACAAACTTTAAACAAAAACTACTAATCTATTAAACTATTAAACTATGTTCATGTGATGAAGATTTCTTATGTGAAAAAACATCTTTCCCACTACAATGAGGTTTTGGTAAAATAAGATGAGATAAATGGTTCAATTAAGTATTGTGCCAAATAGGAGCAGTTTTAGTTCTCTACTTTGATACGGTGTTATAGAAAATAATTGGCTATTCCTAGGTTTAGTCCCTAAATCTGTAGCTAGGCTAGCAGGATACTGGCTCCCACTTCCCTTCACCTAAAGGCTAATTCTCACTTTAGTTTTTGAACACTAAGACATAATTGGGAATTTTAGTTTGTCACCCTAAAGGTTCTATAGTTCTAAAACCAATAAAGTATGTTTCCTTAGTTATTTTCACTTAATTCCATGAACGAAGTTCTTCTTCATAGAATCAAATGCGATCTTCACTATGTTGTAGAACTCATGCTCCATTTCCCGGATCATATATTTCACAACATATTTTAACAACTCATTTGGACAGATCGAAAAGTAAATTAAGTTCGGAGTTGAAAAAACATCAAAATTTATTTTATATTTTAATGGTGGCACATCCATATTATTTCTTCATTTCACCATATCTCAGAGTAGGGAGAAAGATAAAGTAAACTACTCAGACTTCATGAGAAAGATACAACAAAATAAAAATTTCTTATATAAAAGAAAGTTCATACAAAACTAATAAACAAACAACACTTATCTCGAACTCTTTCTCAAAGAAAATCCTTTGTAGTTACTTCTAGAAAATGAAGGAAGAAGAAATCTCTCACTTTTCTCCTTCTCCAACACTTAGAGCAAAGTTCACGCTTAATCTCACCACAAAACTCTAAATTATAAGAATAATGGACTCTAAGTGGTTGTGGAATGAAAAATGGAAGAATGTGTGATGTGTAAAGGGTTGAATGGAGGGGATGAAATGGCATGAAGGGTCTCTTTTCAGATCAATTTTGGCTATAAATAAAGCCTAGAGTCGGATCTCCAATAGATGCCTCTAGAAACTCTTTAAAATGCATCCCAATTTGTCCAATCTTCTAAAAATTGGCGCTAAACCGACAATGGCGCCGTCAGCACCCATTTTGGCATCATTGGTGTCAGTGTCATGTTATTAAATTCATCCTCTCTGTCAAACGGCGTCGTCGACGCTGAATGAATTTCCACTTCTTCTTTTTTGCTCCAAATTTCACCATTTTTGCTTCCTTTTTGCTTTAAGTCCTAAAATTCAACAATCTGTAAGAAAACATAAAAATATCTTCCATTAAAGTGTAATATCACCAAAAATGTATATAAAATATAGGTCTAAAAATGCATATATTTTTTTGTGTATCAAAATCCCCCAAACTTACATGTTAGTTGTCCTCATGTAACTCCTCTACTATGTAAAAATATGATTTATGGTAAAGAATTTAACTTGTAGATTTTCTTATCTTAGTGCACTAAATACGATAGCATAACTTATGAAAAATTTAAAATAACTCCAGTTAATACTAATGGTATAAGAATAATTAGTAATCAAGTCCAAGATTTCTGCTTCTTTATTCTTTTCACGAAAAATTGCAAATTATCAAATTAAAGTCACTTAAAGTATTCATATGAAAAAAAACTTCATAAGACTTTACTAGTAAATAAACTAATACTCAAATAAAAGTTTAGAAAATCTAGCAAGCCTCCTTTGTTAATTTGATTCAAGTGAAGCCAATTTTTAATTAGGCATCTCCTCAAGATTCTCCCCACATCTTTTCACTTCTTTTTCTTTACTTTTCTTTTCATTTTCTTTTCTTTTCTTTTCTATTTGTGAGTAAAACTATATTTGGATAGCCTTTAATGATTTCAATCTTCACTATCCTCTTCTTAAAGTCTAAAACTTGTCACATTGCTTTACTTAACAAATTTATATTAGCTTAAAGACTTCATAAATTCTAATCTTTTCTTCTTACATGAACCTTTAAAATTTTTAATCTTTCAAAATAACAATTTTTTTTACTTAAAATAGAAAAACATAGTCTTTTTCTTTTATTTCAAAAATCTTAATCTTTAAAATTAACCTTTATTATTGAAAATTTTTACTTAACTTTATTATATATTTAAAAACTTAAATATAGTCATCTAAAGTTGACCCTTAATACCAAAGATCATGTTAATTTAAAATTTTAAAAGTATAGTTAAGTGAGGACAAATAAAATTATGTTTCTTTCTTTAAAAAGGAATTTTTCTTTTCCCCTCAAACTTAAAATTTTAAAAGATTTAGCATGAAGAACTAAAAATAAAGTGTGAAAGAAAACATTAAATACATAAAGAAAGACATACCTATTGAAGGTTCTCATTTTGAAACTTCAATTATGAAATACTGCAGGTGCTAATATAAAAAGGTACAAGACTTAAAACATTAAATTGCACATAATCTATATAAAATATGTTGAGAAAGAGTTAATTACAATAAATTTAACAAAATACTGAAACTAACAATGTAATTAAACTAAATTTTAGAAATGAAAATAGTTTTACAAACTATAGTTCACAACTCAACATAACTATAAAACCATGTCTCACAATCTAACAAATTGTCTCAACAATTTAACAAAAATAAATAACAAAATAATAAAGTACATTCAAACATAAACTAAAAGAAAAATCACCAATCATCCTCATCATCTTCTTTTTCTACACCCAAACTCTGCCGCTGATATGGAGTAAAATAGGGTGAGTAGGAAACTGAACTGAATGATCACCCTTTAACTATCTCACCAATGCAACATCATAAGCAGCATAATATTCAAACTTTTATCGCATCAAATCATCAGTGTGAGCATTTTTGGCATCCATGTTTTGCATTCTATGATACATTTTTAAGATATCTCCCTGCTGAATCATCATCTGGTCTAAAAGTTCTCTGTTAGTAGGGTCGCTAGAAGTAGGGTCCTCGATGTACAAGGAATATCTCTAATCTTACTCCCAGATCTCCAATCAACATGAGTTTTTATATTTTCATTCATAGAAGGCTCAATCCTCTCTTCTGTAGGTCTAAAATTAACTCATGCCTGTTCACAGAGTGTAAAAAAAAGAGCAGGGTGTGCCAAACCACTAGTGGTCTCTCCTAAAGCAATAAATCAAGTGTTTTTATAGATAATAGAGCCTACATTTATCCTCATCATCTGCTGAATACAAAAGTTTAGGAAGGCTCTATCTTTGGTCACTTTACTATGATAATTTGTAGGAATCATTCTTCCAGAAATAAAATAGTGTCAGGACTTAGATAATACATTAAGCATAGAAAGAGGAAAATTTACTTTAACACCTTTTTTAATTTTCCAATTCCCTCTTCCATCAGTAAGAAAGGAAATAACCTCATCTAAGGCCTCATTAGTAGCAGAAAATAATTTTTATTGGCAAATGTAAACATCTTCCAACTGATAAAACTAATTAATTTTACTTGGAGAAAACTCCATCGTTTTTTAATCCATGTACTTCATTTATTTTTTGATTTGACCAATCTAGATGTTAAAATTTATTATGAGAACTTGTAAGAACTGGGCTGGTATTGTTTCAGTCAACAATTAGAAAGAATCACATGAGGTTGTATGAATGAGAATATAGTTCATATGATGAGTGCAAATAGATAGAGAAATATTCATTGTAGTGTGTAGAGTTAAAGGACTTTAAAGTGACAGGTTAAAGCCCCCAACTTGGTTTATTTTTTTAGGTTATGATATGAGATGTTAGCCTCTAGGTGGAGAGAATTGAGGGAACTCTAGAGTGAGAGCTAGTATTTTCCCTGCCTAGCCGGTCTTCAGAACTATTCAAACTTTAAATTAGTCAATGTTCTCTATAACATCTATAGTAAGAGTAAGGAATATTATTGCTCTTATTTGGCTCAATACAGTTTGCATATTTCCACAACAGAATTCCTTTTACTTATTACTATTTCATGACAAGAAGAAAGGTATTTTCATATTTATGGCTTTTCTTATACAAATACTCTAGTTATTTTTTTAAATTGTTATTATTCCAACAAAATATTGAAAATACCAAAAACATTTAAACTTTCATTTCTGCAGAATCGTCTTTAGTTTAAATAATTATTTTTTTTTAAAAAAAAGAAAGTTTTCAAAAGTGCATATTATGTAATTTCCCTGTGGGTTCAATATTTAGGTTTTAATCAAAAAGTCTCATATTACTTGATAACGATTTGTATACTTGCGTAGTATCCCAATACATCTAAATTAAAATGTTAAATTATTATTTTTCTTCAAGATTAAGTTTTTGGTTTTTTTACAAAATAAGGAAATATAAGGGAAAGATAAAATCATACCTATTGTTATAGTGTTGCATATAAACAATTATCAGGGATCAAGTTTTCGGCACAGTTGTTGGGGAGATTAATTTTAAAGTAAATTTCTATTTTAGAAAGTCTTATTTAAACATTAAGAGTTATTGTAAGAATATCTTATTACAATATTTTTTTCTAGTGTGTTTTAATTTATTTCATTTTATTTTTTGTTAGTGCATGCATAGTTCAGGTTCTGAAGGACCAGTGCCCTCGATTCTGAATTAGAGAGAACTATTAGAAAAAAAAGAATCAAAAAAATTAAAAAGCTTAAAAAATCCAAAAAAATTACAGAAATGGCAAACCAAAATGATCAAAATGCTGAACTTCATCAAGAGTTTAGACCTTTAAGAGATTATGCGAACCCTACTGTAGATGAACTTCATTGTAGTATTTAAAAACCTACTGTAGTAGTTAATTCATTTAAGAATAAACTTGTTATTATCAATTTTCTAGAATTGTGCGCTACATTTAAATATGATGGTTTATCAGATGATGTCATACGACTTAGGTTATTTCCTTTCTCAATGAGGGCTAAACCTAAGATGTGGTTGAATTTTTTAGCACCTGGATCTATTAGTACTTGGGGTTATTCAGCACAAAAATTCCTTGCTAAATATTTTCCACCATAAAAAATTATGAAGCTTAGAAATGATATTACTTCTTTTCATCAGTTTGAAGGGGAATCTATTTTTGAAGCTTTGGAATGATTTAAAGAAATCTTAAGAAAGTATCCACACCATGCTTTACCAGATTGGTTATTAATTTGAACATATTATAATGGATTAGTTGGATCTCTTAGATCAATTATCGATGTCGTTGTTGGTGGTTCATTGATGTCAAAACCATTTCATGATGTTTATGCTTTAATTGAAGAAATGCCTACCAATAATTTTCAATGGCTCTTTGAGAAGGTGAATCCTAAGAAAGTAGCCAAGATTCATGAAACTGATGCATTTACCATGTTAAAAAATAAAGTTGCTGCCATTTCAAAGAAGTTAGACCAATTTAGGATGAATTTTTTTCAACCAATTTCCATGATTGAAGAAAATTCATTAGGCCAAATGGTAGATTCTCAAGTATCTTTAGGAACTTTAAATGCCATAAATAATAAAAAGAATAACCCATATTCAAATTATCATAACCCAGGTTGGAAGAACCATCCCAACTTTAACTGGAATAACAATTCGGGTGGTAATAATCATCAATGGGGGAACAACCAAGTAAACCCATTGTGGAACTGAAACAACCAAGGGAATAATAATTATAGATCTACTTATCCTCCAGGTTTTAAAAATAATACACAATTTAAGGAGAAGAAGTTGTCTATAGAAGAAGCGGTGTTACAAATGGGAAATCCATTACAAAATTAAGGAGCTACAAAAAGAAATATTGAGAATCAACTTTGGGAAATCAAAAAATCATTAAGTAATAGATCCTAATGAACACTTCCTAGTAATATTGAATCAAATCCAAAAGACTAGAATAAAGAGCAAGTAAAACCTGTTCAACTTAGAAGCGGAAGAGAGTTGGAAGGTAGGGTTAAAAAAGAAATTGAAGTAGAGAGAGAAGAGATTGAAGAATCAAAAGAGGACTCTCCAAAAGATTCTGAGAGACCTATTTCTTGGCTAAAAATTGATTTAGAAAAACCATCACCTTAATTTTCTCAGAGACTTCATCAGCAAAAGTTGGATAAGCAATTTTTAAAGTTTTTGGAAATATTAAAGAAACTTACAGTCAATATTCCATTTGTTGAAGCCTTAGAACAAATGTTGAGCTATGTAAAGTTTATGAAGTACATTATCAATAGGAAAAAGAAGTTTGAAGATAATGAGACTGTTGCACTTAGTGAGGAGTGCAGTACGATAATTCAGAAGAAGCTTGCTGAAAAGCTTAAAGATCATGGTAGCTTTACAATTCCATGTGCAATAGTAGAGAGATTTTATGGGAAAGCTTTATGTGATTTAGGTGCAAGCATTAACTTTATGTCATTATCAATATTCAAAATATTTGGATTAGGAGAAATAGCCCCTACTACTGTAACTCTGTAGTTAGCAGATCGTTCAATAACATACTTTAAAAGAGTTATAGAAGATGTCCTAGTGAAAGTGGATCAATTTATCTTTCCTGTTGATTTCATTGTGCTAGATATGGAGGAAGATATCGAGATATCGATCATAATTGGGAGACCTTTCCTAGCCAAAGGAAGAGCAATGATAGTTGTGTAAAAAGGGGAATTAACAATGCGTGTCAATGATCAAACTGTTACTTTCAATATTTTAAGATCAATGAACCACCCTGCAAAAGGTAAAGATGATGAATGTTTTAGAATGGATGTTATAAGATATCTAAGTTAATGTCATTAAAAAACTACTTATGAAGAAGAATCTGAAGAAAAAAATTTGGAACATGAGCAAGAAGAAGAATTAAATGAATGTAAAGTCCTTCTAAGGTAGATTCAAACTATTTTCAAGAAAGTATTGAAATTTTGGACACGATAAACAAGGATAAATCATTTTATCCATCTATTAAAAACCCTCTAGAACTTGAGTTGAAGTTACTTCCTGAACATTTAAAATATGCCTTTTTAGGAGATTCCACTACTTTACCAATTATAATTTCCTCAAAGTTAACGATGGAAGAAGTAGAAAGGTTGATGAAAATTCTGAAAAATTTTAGGAAAGCCTTTGGATGGACAATTGCTGATATTAAAGGAATCAGTCATTCAACTTGTATGCATAGAATTCATAAGGAAGAGAATCACAAACTCAGGGTTGATCCTCAAAGGAGACTAAATCCTATTGTAAAAGAAGTTGTTAAGAAAGAAATTTTAAAGTGGTTAGATGCTAGAATTATCTACCTTATTTCAGATAGTGCATAAGTGAGTCCAATTTACTGTGTTACTAATAAAGAAGGAGTAACTGTAACTATGAATGAACATAATGAGATAATACCTACTAAACAAGTTACAGGGTGGCAAATATGCATTGATTATAGAAAATTAAATCTTGCCACTAAGAAAGATCATTATCCATTACCTTTTCTTGATCAAATGCTGGATAGACTAGCTGGGCATAAACACTTTTATTTTCTAGATGGATATATTGGTTATCACTAAATTCAAATATCTCCTGAGCATGAATAGAAAACCACTTTTACTAGTCCTTATGGTATTTTTGCTTTTAGAAAAATTTCCTTTGGTTTATGTAATGCCTCTGCTACATTTCAAAGAGGTATCATGGAAATTTTTGTTATTTAATTGAAAAAGGATTGAAGTATGCATGGATGACTTTTCAGTGTTTGAAACTTCATTTGACTCATGTTTAGAACATTTATCCAGAGTTTTTAAGCACTGTGAAGAAACAAATTTAGTCCTTAATTCGGAAAAGATCCATATCATGGTAGTAGGAGGAATTGTATTTGGTCATCAAATATCAGAAAATGGTATGAAAGTAGATCCTTCTAAAATTCAAGTGATCATTAATTTACCTTATCCAACAAATTTAAAAGAAATTAGGAGTTTTTTAGAACATGTTGGATTCTACAGGTGATATATTAAAGACTTTTCAAAGATTGCTAAGCCTTTATGCCATACTCTGGAGAAAGATGCGAATTTCAATTTTGATGAGGAATGTCTAAAAGCTTTTAATTTATTAAAAGAAAAACTAATCACTGCACCAATTATATTTTAACCAGACTGGGGCAAATCTTCTGAAGTGATGTGTTTTGCTAGTGATTATGCTATTAGAGCTGTTTTAGGATAAAGATATGATAAAATTTTTAAAATTTTTTACTATGCTAGTAAAACTCTTAATGAAACTAAAATTAATTATACAACAATTGAAAAAGAGTTATTAACAACAATATTTACTTTTGATAAATTTAAATCATATTTGATTAGAACTCTTTGTATAGTACAAACATATCATTCTACTATTAATTACTTAATGAAAAAGAAGGATGTTAAACCTAGACTTATAAGATGGATTCTTCTTTTGCAAGAATTTAATTTTGAAATAGTATATCATAAGGAGATTGAAAATTAAATTACTGATCATTTCTCCAGACTTGCATTAGAAAAACCACTCTGTTTTGAAAATGAAATTAATGCATATTTTCCAGATGAAAAAATTCTCACTATTAATGAGTGGCGTGTTCTATGATATGCCCACATTGTAAACCTTATTTTTAGTGATATTATAACCTATGGAATGACATACCAACAAAAGAGAAAATTTATTTCCAAAGATAAGAATTATTTTATATAAATAAGGAAAGGATCTGATTATTCAAAGATGCATACCATTTGAAGAAACTTATGATATTATCCAAAAATGTCATAATTCTGATTTTAGGGGACATTTTGGTGTTGATAAAATACCTTACAAAATTTTATGATTTGGATTTTATTGGCCTATGATTTTTAGAGATGTTAATGCTTATATCATAACTTGTGATCGATGTCAAAGAGTAGACAATATTGCTAAAAGAAATGAGATGCCCTTTAATTATATGCTAGAAGTCAAAATATTTGATGTTTGAGGATTAGATTTCATGGGACCATTTATACCATTTTTCTGAAATTTATATATTATGTTAGCAGTGGACTATGTATCGAAATGGATGGAAGATGTTACTTTACCTCAAAGTGATGCTCAAAGTGTTGCAAAATTTCTGAAAACAAACATATTTTGTAGATTTGGGATGCTAAGAGTTATCATTACAGATGGGGAGGTCATTTCAGAAATGCCATAATGGAGAAGTTCTTAAAGAAATATCATATAAATCATAGGATACCTACTACTTATCATCCTCAGACAAGTGGATTGGCTAAATTATCCAATCGGGAAATTAAAATAAATTATGGAAAAATTTGTGAATAAAAAAAATAGATTGGTTAGTGAAACTTGACTATGCTTTGTGGGTTTATAGGACTGTATACGGGACTCCTATAGGAATGTCCTCTTATAAGCTAATATTTGGGAAAGCATGTTGTTACACGTAAAATATATAGTGTTTTTAGACACATTTTTAAACCTATTTTTGAGATATTGCGCTTTAATGAAAAGTATTTTTGTGTTTTTCTTGCAGATACAAGTAAAAATGGAAAAAATTAATAAAGGAATGAAAATGAATCAAATTTGGAGCAGAAAGGTGAAAAATTGTGTAAAAGAGTTTTGGCGCCTAACGCCAGATTTGGCACTTAAGTACCGGTTAAACAGAGAAGGTCATGCCTAAGCACTGAGACCCCGCGCTAAAGCGTCAGTGATAGTTACTAGATGAGGAAAATCAGTTTTCATGAATTTTGAAGAGGTTTTTGAGGCACCAGTTGACTTAATAGGTGGTTGTAACCACCGTGGACAAAATTATCATGAAAGGATACGTCTCTTGGGAAAATACATCAAATCAAGACACATATTGAAGAAATCCCAAGGCAACTCTTGGAAAACTATAAAAGAAAGAAGAGAAAACTGAAAAAAAGAGTCCTAAAAGTATTAGCAAGTTTTGAAAGTTCTTCTCTAGGGAGATAGTTTGGAGAGATTTTCAGGAAAAACTTTTCTTTACTTTATCATTTTTGTTATTTTGTTTTGAGTGATTATAAAAGAGAAGAGATTCAAAAGAACTTCAAGAGTTTGGTGGAGAACTTGAGATAAGTTTTTATCTTTTTGTTTTAGACTACTTTTGGTTTTAATCGAGACTTGTTGTTAGTTTGGCAGTGATTTCTTCTTTTAAACTAAAGTATGGTTTTATTTTCTCCATGGATTATGAGTACTTTTCTTTATCTTTCTTCTTAAAATCATAAGCAATTAAGTTTTGGATGGAAGTTGTGGAGAGTATTGATCTTTAATCTTGGAAGAAGTTGTGATGATTTAAATCCATGCACTTCATTTACTTCTTGATTTGACCAATCTAGATATTAAAATTTGTTGTGAGAAAATGTAAGAACTAGGCTGATATTGTCTCAGTCAACAATTGGAAAGAATCACATGAGGTTTTATGAATAAGAATGGAGTTCATATGATTGAATGTAAATAAAAAGTGAAATATTCATTGATGGGTGTAGAGTTAGAGGACTTTAAAGTGACAGATTAAAGCCCCCAACTTGGTTTATTTTTTTAGGTTCTGATACAAGAATGTTAGCTCTCAGGTGGAGGGAATCAAGGGAACTCTAGAGTGAGAACTAGTATCTTCCTTGCCTGGTTGGTCTTCAAAACATTCAAACTTTAAGTTACCCAATATTCTTTATAGCATCTCTAGTAAGGGTAGAGGATATTATTGCTCCTATTTTGCACAACACAATTTACATAATTCCACAAAAAAAAAATATTATACTTATTTCTGATTCGTGATAAGAAGAAAGATATTTTCATATTAAGTAATTTTCTTGTACAAAAATTTTAGTTATCATTTTACTGTTTCAATAAAATATCAAAAATACCAAAAATATTTAAATTTTAAACTCCTTCAAAAATCATTTTTAGTTTAAGTAATTATATTTTTAAAAATTGAATACTTTCTAAAAAGTGCATATTGCATAATCTTTTCTGTGGGTTCAATATTCAGGTCCTAATAAAAAAGTCCTATATTACTTGATAACGATACGTATACTTGCATGTTATCCCAATATAAATATATATAAATTAAAAACTTAAATTCTTATTTTTCTTCAGGATCAAGTTTTTGATTTTGTTGTAAAATAAGGAAATATAAGTGAAAAATACCATCAGAACTATTGTTATACTATGCATAAGCATTGAGTCGAGATCAAGTTTTTTGCACCATTGCCGGGGAGGAAAATTAAGTAAACTTCTATTTTTAGAAAGTCTTAATTAAATTTTAAATATTTTATCTTATTTTTTATTTTATTTTATGTTAGTGTATGCATAGTTCAGGTTCTGAAGGACTAGTGCCCTACAATTTTGAATTAGAAAGAACTAATAGAAAAATAAAAAAAACCAAAAAAAGTTAAAAATCTTGAAAAATCCAAAAAAATTACAAAAATGACAAATTAAAATAATCAAAATGCTGAAATTCATCAAGAGTTTAGACCTTTAAGAGATTATGACAACCCTACTGTAGATGAACTTCATTGTAGTATTCAAAAACCTACTGTAGTAGCTAAATCATTAGAGCTTAAACCTGTTATTATGCAAATGGTGTCAAATAATCAATTTGGGAGATCACCAACTGAAGATCCAAATTTAAATCTTACTAATGTTTTAGAATTGTGTGCTACATTTAAATACGATGGTGTTTCAAGTGATGCCATAAGACTATGTTATTTCCTTTCTCACTGAGGGATAAAGCTAAGATGTTGTTGAATTTATTAGCATCTTGATTTATGAGAACTTAGGGAGATTTAGCACAAAAATTACTTGCTAAATATTTTCCACCATAAAAAACTGTGAAGCTTAGAAATGATATTACATCTTTTAATCAGTTTGAAGGGGAATTCATTTATGAAGCATGAGAACGATTTAAAGAACTCTTAAGAAAGTGTCCACACCATGTTATAATAGATTAATTAATAATTCAAACCTTTTATAACAGATTAATTGGTTCTCCTAGATCTATTATTGATGCCGCTACTGGTGGTTCATTGATGTGAAAACTATTTCATAACACTTACGCTTTAATTGAAGAGATGACTACCAATAATTTTTAATTGCCTTTTGAGAGGGTGAATCCAAAGAAGGTAGCCAATATTCATGAAACTGATGCATTTACTATGTTAGCAAATCAAGTTGCTGCAATTTTAAGGAAGTTAGACCAAATTGGAATGAATTTTTCTCAACCAATTTTCATGATTGAAGAGAATTCGTTAAGCCAAATGGTAGATTCTTATCATTAGAAATTTTGAATGCCATAAATAATAAGCAAAATAACCCATATTCTGAAAGAACCATCCCAACTTTAATTGGAACAACAATTTGGGTGGTAATAATCAGCAATGGGGGAACAACCAAGTAAACCCATTGGGAAACTAGAATAACCAAGGGAATAATAATTATAGATATACTTATCCTTTATGTTTCAACAACAATACATATATTAAGGATAAGAAGTTATCTATAGTATAAGTAATGTTACAAATGGGTAATCAGCTACAAAGTCAAGGAGCTATAATTAGAAATTATGTGAATCAACTTGGGCAAATTGCAAGTTCAATAAGTAATAGATCCCAAGGAACACTTTCTAGTAATACTGAATCATATCCAAAAGACCAGAATAAAGAGCAAGTTAAAGTTGTACAACTCATAAATGGAAGAGAGTTGGAAGGTAGGGTTCAAAAAGAGATTGAAGTAGAGAGGGAATAAATTGAAGAAACAAAAGAGAAGGCTCTGAAAGATTCTGAAAGACCTATTTCTCCACCAGAAATTGATTTAGAAAAACCACTACCTCCATTTCCTCAGAGACTTTGACAACAGAAGTTGGATAAGCAATTTTTAAAATTTCTGGAAATATTTAAGAAGCTTACAATCAATAATCCATTTGCTGAAGCCTTAGAACAAATGTCAAGCTATGTAAAGTTTATGAAGGATATTCTTAACAGAAAAAGGAAGTTTGAAGATAATGAGATTGTTGCACTTAATGAGGAGTGCAGTGCTATAATTTATAAGAAACTTCTTGAAAAGCTTAAAGTTCTTGGTAGCTTTACAATTCAATGTGCAATAGGAGACAGATTTTATGGGAAAGCTTTATGTGATTTACGTGGAAGCATTAACCTTATGCCTTTATCAATATTTAAAATATTGAGATTAGGAGAAATAACCCTTACTACTGTAACTCTGTAGTTTGCAGATCGTTCAATAACCTATACTAAAGGAGTTATAGAAGATGTCCTAGTGAAAGTGGATCAACTTATTTTTCCTGTAGATTTAATTTTGCTAGATATGAAGGAAAAGAAAGAGATACCTATCAATTTGGGGAGACCTTTCCTAGCCACAACAAGAGCAATGATAGATGTGCAGAAATGGGAATTAACAATGCACGTCAATGATCAAACTGTTACTTTTATCATTTAAAAATCAATGAAATACCCTGTAATAGTTAAAGATGACAAATGCTATAGAATGGATGCTATAAGATATCTGAGCGAATGTCATTTCAAGACTACTTATGAAAAAAAATCTGAAGAAAAAGATATGGAACACGAGCAAGAAGAAGAATTAGAGCAATGTATAAACCTTTTTAAGGAAGATTCAAGTTATGTTCAAGAAAGGTTTGAAATTTTTGAAACGATAGACAAAGATAAATCTTTTTGTCCATCTATTAAAAAACCGCCAAAACTTGAGCTGGAATTACTTCCTGAACATTTAAAATATGCCTTTTTAGGAGATTCCTCTACTTTACTAGCCATAATTTCCTCGAAGTTAAGAAAGGAAAAAGAAGAAAAGCTGATGAATATTCTGAAAAAGTTTAAGAAAGCCTTCGGATGGACAATTGCTGATATTAAAGGAATCAGTCCTTCAATTTGCATGCATAGAATTAATCTGGAAGAAAACTGGAAACCCAGGGCTGATCCACAAAGGAGATTAAATCTTGTTATGAAAGAGATTGTTAAGAAAGAAATTTTAAAGTGGTTAGATGCAGGAATTATCTACCCTATTTCAGATAGTGCATGGGTTAGTCCAATTCACTATGTTCCTAAGGAAGAAGGAGTAATTGTAATTGTGAATGAGCATAATGAGTTAATACCTACTGGATAAGTTATAGGGTGGCAAATATGCATTAACTATAGAAAAGTAAATCTTTCCACTAGGAAAGATCATTTTCCACTACCCTTTCTAGATCAAATGCTAGATAGACTAGCTGGGCATAAATACTTCTATTTTATTGATGGATATATCGGTTATCACCAAACTCAAATATCTTCTAAGGATTAAGAGAAAACAACATTTAGCAGTCCTTATGGTACTTTTGCTTTTAGAAGAATGCCCTTCGGTTTATGTAATGCCCCTGCTACATTTCAAAGATGTATGATGACATTTTTTTGTGATTTAATTGAAAAGGGATTGAAGTCTCTATGGATGACTTTTTAATGTTTCGAACTTCATTTGACTAATATTTAGAACATTTATCTAAAGTTCTTAAGCACTGTAAAGAAACAAATTTAGTCCTTAACTGGGAAAAAATGCCAATTTTTTGTAGCAGGAAGAATTGTATTAGGTCATCAAATATAATAAAATTGTATGGAAGTAGATCCTGCTAAAATTTAAGTGATTGCTAATTTACCTTATCCAACAAATGTAAGGGAAATTACGAGTTTTTTAGAACATGCTGATTCTACAGGTGATATATGAAGGAGTTTTCTAAGATTGTAAATCCTTTATGCCATTTACTGGAGAAAGATGCAATTTTCAATGTTGATGAGGAATGACTAAAAGCTTTTAAATTATCAAAAGAAAAATTAATCACTATACTTATTATAGTTTCACCAAATTGGGAAAAAAGTTTTGAACTTATGTATGATGTAAGTGATTACGGTATTGGAACTGTTTTAGGATAAATAGATGATAAAATTTTTAAAGTTATTTTCTATGCTAGTAAAACTCTTAATGAAACTCAAATTAATTATACAACAACTGAAAAAGAGTTATTAGCAATATTATATGCCTTTGATAAATTTAGATCATATTTGATTGGAACTCATTTTATAGTGCATACAGATCATTCTGTTATTAAGTACTTAATAAAAAAAAGAATACTAAACCGAGACTTACAAGATGGATTCTACTTTTACAATAATTTAATTTTGAAATAGCAGATCAGAAGGGAACTGAACATAAAATTGTTGATCATTTGTCCAGGCTTGAATCAGTAAAACTAGTTTATTTTGAAAAAGAAATTAATGAACATTTTCCAGAAGAAAAATTGTTCACTGTAAATAAGTGGCGTGTTTCGTGGTATCCCGACATTGTGACCTATATTGTTAGTGATCTTAAACCCTATGGAATGACATACTAATAAAGGAGAAAAATTATTTTTGAAGCTAAGACTTATTTTTGGGATGACCCATATTTATATAAACAAGGAAAGGATCTGATCATTGAAGATGTGTACCATTAGAAGAAACTTATGAAATTATCCAATAATGTCATAATTCTGATTTTGAGGGACATTTTTGTGTTGATAAAATATCATACAAAGTTCTACAGTCTGGATTTTATTGGCCTACATTTTTTAGAGATATTAATGTTTATATCAAAACTTGTGATAGATGTCAAAGAGTAGGCAGAATTTCTAGAAGAAATGAGATGCCCCTCAATTATATGCTAGAAGTTGAAATGTTTGATGTTTGGGGATTAAATTTTATGGGACCATTTATACCATCTTTCAAAAATTTATATATTCTTTTAGCAGTGGACTATATATCCACAAGGATAGAAGCTATTGCTTTACCACGATGTGATGTCCAAAGTGTTGCAAAATTTTTGAAAATGAACATATTTTGTAGATTTGGGATGTCGAGAGTTATCATTACTGATGGAGGAAGTCATTTCAGAAATGCCATTATGGAGAAATTATTAAAGAAATATCATATAAATCATAGGATTGCTACTACTTATCATCCACAGACAAGTGGTTTGGCAGAATTATCCAATCTGGAAATTTAAAGAATTATGGAAAAATCTATGAATCCAACAAAAACGGATTGGTCAGTCAAACTTGACTATGCTTTGCGGTCTTAAAGGACTGCGTATAGAACTCTTATAGGAATGTCCCCAAATAGGCTAATATTTTGGAAAGCTTGACACTTACCTGTTGTACTTAGGCATAAAGCATATTGGGCTTATTAAAGAGTTTAATTATAATTTAAAAAATGGTGGTGAGAAATGATTATTATAATTAAATGAGCTTAAAGAGATAAGGAATTAATCTTATGAGAGTGATAAGATTTATAAGGAAAAGAAGAAAATGTGGCATGATCGAAGGATTCTTACCAAAAATTTTCAGCCAGGGCAACAAGTTTTGCTATATAATGCAAGATTAAGATTACTTCCAGGCAAACTTAAGTCCAGGTGGATGGTCCCATTTATTGTTGTAAAAGTTTATCCTTATGGAGCTGTAGATATTAAAGATCCTAATTATGGAAATTTTTTTAAGTGAATAGACATCAACAGAAACCTTTATATATAGGGGATCAACATAAATATAATGATGGAATGATGTTGGGTCAACCGGAATGAGCACTGGTTATGTCAGGCTGATGACGTAAAACCAAGCACTTTGTGGGAGGCAACACATAGTTATCAGTGTGTTTTTGCTTTGATTGTTGTTTTGAGTCTGATTAAGAAATTTGGGATAGTATTTTTGAGTTTATTTTGTGCTAGGAATGATTTTTAGACTTTATTTAATGACCTAGACATTTTAGAATGAGAATTTGGACGTTAAGTTGATTGGTGCAAAAATGTGCACTGGAGCTTAAGCACCAGATCTGGTGCTTAAGCGCGGCAGTTTAATCACATGTGGAAATTTCATTTTCTAGAAGGTGTAACTGCAATTTATTTGGAATAAACATGTCTTGGTAGTTTTTAGTCGTGCCTAGAAGTTATGAAGGGGAATTAGGCCCATAAATAGAAGAGGTTTGTAAAGGAAATTCACCCTCAATTCTTTTTAGCCCTAAAAGTCAAAGAAAGAGAGAGATTTAGAGAAAATATTTTCATGGGAGATGGATTTGAAGAAGAAGGAAGAAGGCATGAGGAAGAATTTTTATTAATCAAAGTGCACAGGAGATGTATAACGGTTTCTTAACCGTTAATATTGAAGGGATATCAGAGAAGATCAACCAGATGTAGAATACTATATTTGTATTAAGGACTAAGGTGCTTGAATTGCATGCTCATCTAGAACATATTGGGTGGCAACTTAAGATACAATTTAGCCATACAAGTTATAAAGGAAGCAGATAAAGTGATGTTCCTTAAACAAAAGTGGATCGAAGATGATAGTATTAGAGCTCATCACCACCGTCCGTTTTATCAACTCTATATTCTTGGAGAGACTACTGAGAGACAAGAGTTCATTCCTTCTAATGAAAAGTGGCATTAGGCTAAGTGTTAGGACCTGTGTGTTTGGAGTTATGATTTTAAGTGTGTTAGTGTTTATGTCTTTTGTTTAGTGTTTGTGTCACTTATGTGTGTTATTGTAAAATGTGTGTTAAGTGTTTTGTACTTAAGAAAATTTTCTCATCCAAGACTCTTTGGAGAGAGAACTAAGTGTTAATTGTGTTTGTACTTGTTTTTGAATTAATATAAGTTTATTTTTGCGAAAATTTGTGTTATTTTTAGCCTCAATTTGAACTAATTATTATAAGGAATTTTGAGAGAGAAGGGAGTTATAGGAAGTAAAAATAGTCATTTAAGTGCTATTAGACCATTTAGGGGTGGTTTACTTAAGCTAATAGTGCATTTTACTTAAATTTAAAAATTTCAAAAATTGTGCACTGGAACTTAAGCGCCACGTCTCGTGCTTAAGAGCGAGCCAACCTAAGAGGCAGGCGCCTAAGCTCCACTTACCTGCACTAAAGCATCGGTTCACAAAAACTGGTTCACAAACGGTTAAAAGTGAGTTTTAAGTCCGAAAATACCATTTTTAACGCCTCCTATCCTCTTCCCCAACTCAAGTTCGTGATTTTGAGGGCTAAGGCAAGTGAAATTTGAAGATTTCTTGGTGGAATTGAGTGAGATATGCTAGATCCAAGTTCCTTGTGGTAAGAGCTTTACTTCTATGGATAAATTTTGAATTTTCAACATATATTGTAAGCACATTTGGAAGATTTTGATAATTTACTATTCATGGTGAAAAATGAAAAAAATCTATGGAAATTGCTTTGGAAGTTTAGTTTGTGCTTTGGGAAGTTTAGTTTAGTGATTTAAACTACATTTTTAAAGTTATTTTTGGAATTTATCAAATTTGTAGAATGGCACCAAGAATGAAAAGGAGCAGAAGAAAGAGCCCATTTGATTCGAGCAAATTTGTCAGTTCAAAAGCTCAGGATCGATATAGTGACGCGCTACAGTCACAAAAGTTGATTCAAGAGCGATGTTTTAAGAGTCTAGGTGGAGAAGTGGAAGACCTAATAGTCCACCGAGAGTGGAAACAATTCTGTTATGTCTCTGTTGTCGCAGTGATTTTTATTGTAAGGGAGTTTTATGCAAATTTCCCAGAGACTGAGGACGATCGAGTTACGATTAGAGCGAAGTTGCTACCTTTTACTCCAGAGGTAATCAACTTATTTTACCATTTGCCACTGGAGACTTTGTGTTTTTATACAAATTCAATTCCTATGGAAGCAGAGTTAGACAAGATTATATCATACTTCACTATTGGGAGAGGACTTTGGAAGATTAGCAACGAGAGAAGAGTAAATTTCTCAACTTCCAAGTTATGTGCACCTTCAAATGCTTGGCACTATTTCATTTCTACTCGTCTGCTTCTGACTAATCATCTTAGTGAAGTGACCAAAGAGAGAGCAATGTTGAATTATTATTTTCAGGAGGGAAAACCCATCAACATAGGGGCTTTGATCTATCAGACTATCATTAGTTCTGCTGCTGCTACTACTATTGCATGTATGAGATTTGCTTCTTTGATATTTTCTTTATGCGAGCAGGATGGAGTGAAGTGTGATAGTTGGGAGGAAGTGCTATTACCTCTAAAGCCCATTACGAAGGTGAATGTGAAGACTTATTCTGAGCATTCGATTTTTGGCTGGAGAGGAGGTTTTCCTAGAATTTATGGATTAGAGACGTCCACTGCATCTACCTTTGCTGCATCTTTATCTAGATCATCTACTTCTCGTGCTTCTACATCTAGAGGTGATACCAAGACTCAGGATGAGTTACTGTAGAAGATGATGGACAATATCAATTTTACCGCTAATAAGGTACAAAATTTAGAGCATTTTATAGATCATACTAATAGTTATAATAGAAGGAAGAGTGATATGAACTATGTGCGTTTCCTTCATATCCTCGATATCCTGATTATGAGCCTACAAAAAAATGGTACAACGGTGATTCTGAGGATGAAGAGTAGAGCTGAGAGATTCATTTTATGATTGTAATATGATGTGAACCATGTGATCTAATCTAGCTACCATTGCATCTATGTGTTGTTTTGGACTTTTATGTTATATTATTATTATGACATTTGTGGCAGTTAACATTTTATTTTTAAATTTTAGAGTAGTAGCTATTATTTTGTGTTTAGTACTATGATTTAATTAGTTTAGAATTTAACTTAATTTCATATTACTATAAAGTAGAAAATCTTGCTAGCTTAGAATTTAAACTTGAAATTCAGAAATTGCTTCTCTGTATTTTTCTTTTATCATGTCAGTGTGTTGTTTGCTTTTATACCTACTGTTTAGAAGTATATTGAATCTCTATATGTTAAACTAAAATAAAATGTTAGAAATTTTGATAAAAAATTAATTTTACTCCTGTCTTTAGTTTTATACTTGTGTAATTAGGGTTTAAAATTCCTGTTAGCATGTTGTTTTAAAGTTTCATTCCTACTTATGTATATCTAATGCTAAACTATTTTATCTGTCAAAAATTAAAGTTTGGGGGGATGAAACTAGAATTTTATTTGTTCTCAAATGAACTACAAGTGAAATTAATTTTAAAAGGAATTTGATTATGTATATGAAGTTATATTAGGGAAGTAAAATTTGATTTTAGAAATGAGTAAGAAAATTTAGTTAAAATTCTAAGTAATGAAAAATTGTATTTTTGAAAAATTTAGATAATTTAGACTATTATTATATTTATAAGTAAAATTTTTATATCAAGACATTACTTTAAGAAAGGAGCAGCGGAATTCAAAATCATTAAAGGCCTATCCAGATATAGTAATCCTTGCCTGAAAATGAAAAAGAAAAGAAAATGAAAAAGAAAAAAAAAGAAAAGAAAAAAAAAGAAAAGAAATTTAAGGGAGGAGAAGCTTGAGGATTAGTGCCTAATCAAAAATTGGTTCTACATTTGATCTTTTTAAAGCACAAGACTTAATCAAATCTAAAGCTTATAAATATAATATAGTAAGTAAAATTATTTTTAATAAAAATTTTTAAGAAGGGAATATAAAAGAACGAAAATCTAAATTTAGAGAACTTACAATATTTCTGAATTAGATAGGAACTCACATTTTCATGGTTCTTAACATTAAAAATTTTCAAACTTTAAGTTGGTCTCATTTTCTAATTATTTTTTCTAAATTGCACTACTATATATCTAAATCTAAATTTTAGTAACTCCTAAAGAAACTCATATACATATCATACATATTTGGTTTTTAAGAATTGAATAGTCACTTATGGACAAGTAACATTTTAGGTTTGGGGGATTTTGATACACCTAAAATATATAGTATTTTTAGACACATTTTTATACATATTTTTGAGATATTGTGCTTTAATCGAATGTATCTTTGTGTTTTTCTTGCAGATACAAGTAAAATGGAAAAAAATTCTTAAAATAGTGAAAAAGGATCAAATTTGGAGCAAAAAGGTGAAAAATGTGCAAAAGAGTTTTGGCGCCTAAGCGCCAGATCCGGTGCTTAAGCACCGGCTAAATAGAGAAGGTCACACCTAAGCACCGAGACCCGCGCTTAAGTGCTAGTGGCAGTTACTAGACGAGTAAAATCGGTTTTCATGAATTTCAATGAGGTTTTTGAGGCACTCATTGGCTTAATAAGGTGGTTGTAACCACCATGGACGAAAATTATCATGAAAGGATAAATCTCTTGAGCAAATACATCGAATCAAGACACATTTTGAAGAGATCTCATGGAACCCCTTGGACAATTATAAAAGAAAGAAAAGTGGACTTAGAAAAGAGTCTTGAAAATATTGGCAAGTCTTAAAAGTTCTTCTCTAGGGAGTTAGTTCGGAGAGATTTTCTAGAACCACTTTTTATTTACTTTATCCTTCTTTTTATTTTTATTTTAGTGATTGTAAAAGAAAAGAGATTCAAAGGAACTTCAAGAGTTTGGTGGAGGACTTGAGATAGGTTTTTATCTTTTTGTTTTGGACTACTTTTGGTTTTAATCAAGACTTGTTGTTGGTTTGACAGTTATTTCTTCTTTTAAACTAAAGTGTGGTTTGGTTTTCTCCATGGATTCTGAGTAGATTTCTTTATCTTTCTTCTTAAAATGATAAGTAATTAAGTTTTGGATGGAAGTTGTGGAGAGTATTGATCTTTAATGTTGGAAGAAGTTGTGATGATTTAAATCCATGCACTTCATTTACTTCTTGATTTGACCGATCTAGATGTTAAAATTTGTTGTGAGAACATGTAAGAACTGGGCTGGTATTGTATCAGTCAACAATTGGAAAGAATCACATGAGGTTGTATGAATGATAATGTAGTTCATATGATTGAGTGCAATTAAAAAGGGAAATATTCATTGATGGGTGTAGAGTTAGAGGACTTTAAAGTGATAGGATAAAGCCCCTAACTAGATATATTATGTTAGGTTCTGATACGAGAATGTTAGCCCCCAGGTGGAGTGAATCTAGGGAACTCTAGAGTGAGAGCTAGTATTTTCTCTGCCTAGCTGGTCCTCAAAACTATTCAAACTTTCAATTAGCCAATGTTCTGTATAATATCTCTAGTAAGGGTAAAGAATATTATTGCTCCTACTTGGCACAACTCAATTTGCATACTTCCACAAGAGAATTCCTACACTTATTACTAATTCATGATAAGAAGAAAGATATTTTCATTTTATGTACTTTTTCTTCTATAAATACTTTAGTTATTTTTTTAGTTTTTCGTTAAAATATCAAAAATACCAAAAATATTTAAATTTTAAATTCCAATAAAAATAATATTTAGTTTATGTAATTATCTTTTTAAAAATAGAAAAACTTTCTTAAAAGGGCATATTGCAAATCTTTCCTGTGGGTTCGATATTCAGGGCGTAATAAAAAAGTATTATATTACTTGACAATGATGCTTATACTTGCATAGTATCCGACTATATATATATAAATATAAATTAAAAAAGTATTTTTCTTCACGAACAAGTTCTTGGTTTTGTTGCAAAATAAATAAATATAAGTGAAAAATACCATCAGAACTATTGTTATACTATGCATAAACATTGAGTCGGGATCACTTGTCACTTGCCAGTTGAACTTGAGCCTAAAACATATTGGGCGATTAAAGAGTTCCATTATAATTTGAAAGATACTGGTGATAAAAGATTATTACAATTAACTAAGCTTGAAGAGATAAGGAATGAATCTTATGAGAGTGCTAAGATTTACAAAGAAAATATGAAGATGTGGCATGATCGAAAGATTTTTACTTAAAATTTTCAGCCAGGGCAACAAGTTTTGCTATATAATGCAAGGTTAAGATTATTTCCAAGTAAACTTAAGTCCAGGTGGATGGACCCACTTACTGTGATAAAAGTTTATCCTTGTAGAGTTGTGGATATTAAAGATCCTAAGTCTGAGAAAATATTTAAAGTTAATGAGCATAGTCTGAAACCTTATTTTATAAAGAATCAATATAAGTTTAATAATGGAATGATGTTGGGTCAACCAGAATAAGCACTAGTTACGTTGGGTTGACGACGTAAAATCAAGCCTTTTATGAAAGGCAACCAATAGTTATTATTATGTTTTTGTTTTGATTGTTGTTTTATTTCTGATTATGAAATTTGGGTTAGTATTTTTGAGACTATTATGTGTTAGCATTGATTTTAAGTCTTTATCTAGTGACTTAGACATGTTAGAATAAGAATTTGGACGTTAAGTTGACCAGTGAAAAATATGCACTGGCGATTAAGCGCCAGATTCGGGGCTTAAGTGCGTAAGTTTTAAACATGTATGAAATTTAGATTCTAGAAGGTTTAACCGTAAATTTGTTTGCAAAAATGTGCCAAGGTAGTTTCTAAACATGCTTAGGAGTTATTAGACGGATTTAGGCATATAAATAGAAGGGTTTTATGAAGGAATTTTACCCCTAATCATTTCTAGCCCTAAAAGTCTAAGATAGAGAGATTTTGAAATGTTGTCTTCATGGGAGATGGATTTAAAGAAGAAGGAAGAGACCATGAAGAAGAAATTCATTAGTCAAAGTGCATAAGAGATGTATAATGGTTTCTTAGCTGATAGTATTGAAGGGATATGAGAGAAGATCAACAAAATTGAAAATAACATGTCTTTATTGGAGACAAAGGTATTTGAGATTCATGCACATTTTGAGCATATTGGATGGCAGTTAAAAATGCAATTTAGCCACACTAGTTATATAGAGGAAGAAAATAATGAGATGTTTCTTAAGAAAAAGTAGATTGAAAAAGATTGTATCAGAGCACATCACCACCGTCCATTTTATCAGCTTTATATTCTGATTGCCTCAGGAGAGACTAATGAAAGACCTGCATTTGTCCCATCAAATGAAGAGTGGAATTAAGTTCTATGTTTATGTTTATTTATTTGGAATCGTTGTGTTTACATGTTAGTATTTATTTTTAGTGTTTATGACTTTTTATGTGTTTAATCATGAAATGAGTGTTAAGTGTTTGTATTTAGGAAAATTTTCTCATTCAAGACTATTTGGAGTGAAATTTAAGTGTTAAATGTATTTGTACTTGTTTGTGATATACTATAAGTTTTTTTTGTGTGAAAATTTGTGTTATTTTTATCCTCGAATCGAAATAATTATATGGGAGAATTTTGAGAGAGAGGGGAGTTATAAGAATTTGAAAACAGTCATTTAAGTGCTATGAGACCATTCAGAGGTGGTTTACCTAGGCAAATAGTGGATTTTACTCTAATTTAAAAATTTTGAAAATCGCGCACTGGTGGCTTAATACCACATCTCGCGCTTAAGGGTGAGTCAACCCGAGAGGCAGGCGCCTAAGAGCCACTTATCTGAGCTTAATTGTCAGATCACGAAAACCGGTTCGCAAAGGGTTAAAAGTGAAATTTAGCCTGAAAATCAACATTTTTAACGCCACCATCACCTTCAACCTCTTAAGTTCACAATTTTTTAGGGCTAGGGTACATCTAAAGTGAAGATTTCTTGGTGGAATCAAGTGAAATTTGCTAGATCCAAGTTCCTTGAGGTAAGAGCTTTACTTCTAAGAAAAAAATTTAGATTTTTACAATGTATTTGAAGCACAATTGGAGAACATTGAAAATTCACAATTCATGGTGAAAAAAAGAGGAAAAACTATGAAAATTGCATAGGAAGTGTAATTTATGCCTTTGGAAGTTTTGTTTAGTAATTTAGATTTGATTTTTAAAGTTATTTTTGGAATTTATAAAATTTGTAGAATGACACCAAGAACAAAGAGGAGCAAAGGAAAGAACCCTTTTGATATGAGTAAATTTGTTAGTTCGAAGGCTCAAGATCGGTATAGTGATGCGTTTCAATCACGAAAACTGATTCAGAAGCAGTTTTTTAGGAATCCAGGTGGAGAAGTAGAGGATTTGATCATTCGCCGACACTGGGAATGATTCTACTGTTTCTCAGCTGTAGTGATTATTTCTGCTGTTAGGGAGTTCTATGCTAACCTCCCTGAGGCTGAAAACGATAGAGTCATGGTGTGAGGAAAGTTGGTACCTTCTTCACCGGAGGTAATCAGCTTATTTTATCATCTGCCACCTGATACCTTAGGTTTTTATGCAAATTATTGTTCGACTGAAGCAGATCTAGATGAGGTTATTTCTTATTTGGTTGTTGGAAGAGGATTCTGGAAGATCACTAATGAAAGGAGAGCTAACTTCCCAATATCAAAGCTATGTGCACCTTCAAAGGCCTGACACTACTTTATTTCTGCTCATCTGCTTCCAACAAATCAACTCAGTGAAGTGACCATAGAAAGAGCGACGTTAATCTATTTTATTCAGGAAGGAAAGCTCATCAACATTGGAGCTTTGATTTATCAGACTATTATTAGTTCTGCCATTGTCGTTACTACTGCATGTCTGGAATTTGCTTCCTTGATCTTTTCTTTGTGTGAGCAGGCTGGAGTTAAATATGATAGATGGGAGGAAGTATTGTTACCCCTAAAGCCCATCACTAAGTTGAATGTGAAGACTTATTTTGAGCATTCTATTTTTGGCTGGAGAGGAGGATTTTTTAGGAGCTATGGAATTGAAACGTCTGCTCCTTCTCCTTGTGTTGCTTCTACATCTAGACCATCTACCTTACGTGCTTTTACATCTAGAGGTGAGTCTAATGAGACCTGAGATCAATCATTACAAAAGATGATGGAAAATATAAATTTTATCACTGATAAAGTTCAGAATTTATAGCATTTTGCAGATCATACAGATATGTATAATAGGAGAAAGAGTGATTATGAAAGGAAATTCCACTCATCTCTAGAGAGCCTAATTAGAGGTGACCCAAGAATTCTATATCGTCCATATCCTTGATACCCTTATTATGGACCTACAGAAAAGTGGTATAGTGGTGATTCAGAAGATGGGGAGTAGAACTGATAGATTTTATTTTTATGTTTGTATGTGGACTATGTGGTCTGATACTGCTACATTTGCATCTGTGTGTTGATTTGGACTATGTGTTGTGTTTTTTGTTTTTATATTTTATTGTTATTATGATGTTTGTTGTAGTGAATATTTTACTTTTAAATTCTATGATAGTAACTGTTGTGAGTTTTGTGATTTAGTTAGTTTAGAATTTTACATAATTATATGTCTTTTGAAAAGTTGAAAATCTTGCCTAATTAGATATTAAATTTAAATTTCTGAAACTGCTACCTTGTATTTTTGTTTTATCAAGTTTATGTGTTTATTTTTATGTTAAGATTGTGAAGAAAAGCTAGTGTGTTAGTTTGCTTTTATTTTTATACCCACTATTTAGAAGTCTATTGAATCTCTACATGTTGAATTTAAATGAAAATATTACAAAATTTTATCAAAAATTAATTTTACTTATGTTTATAGTTTTTATACTTGTATTATTAAGGTTTAAAAACTCCTATTAGCATGTTGTTTTAAATTTTCATTCGTGCTTATAAATATCTGATGGTAAACTGTTTAATCTGTTAAAAAATTAAGTTTGGGGGGGGACCGAAAAATATTTTCAAAACCCGAATATTATTTGATCCCAAATGTGCTACACGTGAATTTGATTTGAAAAAAAAAATGATTATGTATATGAAGTTATATTAGGGAAGTAAAATTTGATTTTAGAAATGAGTAAGAAAGTTTGGTTGAAATTTTTAGTAATGAAGAAAAACTTTAAGTTAAAAGTTTTTAGTGTAGAAAATGTTTAATATAGTGTAACTATCTTTAGTAATAAAAATTATATTTTTGAAAAATTTAGATAATTTAGACTTTCATTTTTAATACTTAAAGTTCTCTTATTAAAATAATTTTCAGAACTATTACTATATTTATAAGTGAAAGACTTATAACAAGGCTTTGCTTTAGGAAAGGAGAAGTGGAACTCAAAATTATTAAAGGCCTATCTAAATATAGTAATCGTTGCGTGAAAAAGAAAAGAAAAGAAAAATAAAAAGAAAAGAAAAATAAAAGAAAAAGAAAAAAAATGTAAGAGAGGAGAAGCTTGAGGATTAGTGCCTAATCAAAAATTTGTTCCACATTTGATTTTTTTAAAGTATAAGACTTGAGAAACCCTTAAGCTTAGGGATATAATATAGTAATTAAAATTATTTAAAATAAAAATTTTTAAGTAGAAATAATAAAAGGACTAAATTCTAAATTTAAAAAATCTACAATATTTTGGAATTAGATAGGAACTCATATTTTCATCTTTTCTAACATCAAGAATTTCTAAACTTTAAGTTGGTCTCATTTTCTGAAAATTTTTTCTAAATTGGACTATTATGTTTCTAAATCTAAATTTTAGTAACTCCTAAAGAAACTCATATACATATCATACACATTTTGTTTTTAAATATTGAAGTGTCACTTGAGGACAAGTAATATTTTACGTTCGTGAGATTTTGATACACCTAAAATATATAGTATTTTTTAGACGCATTTTTATACCTATTTTTGAGATATTGTGCTTTAATGGAAGGATTTCTGTGTTTCTCTTTCAGGTATGGGTAAAAAGGTGAAATATGCTTAAAAGAGTGAAAAAGGATCAAATTTGGAGCAAATAGGTGAAAAATGTGCAAAAAAGTTTTGGCGCCAAAGCGCTAGATCCGACGCTTAAGTGCTGGTTAAATAGAGAAGGCCACGTCTAAGTGCCCGAAACCCCGCGCTTCAACGACAATGGCATTTATTGGATGAGTAAATTCAGTTTTTGTGAATTTTGAAGAGGTTTTTGAGGAACTTATTGGCTTAATAGGTGCTTACGACCACCATGGACGAAAATTATTACAAAAGGAGGCATCTCTTGAGGAAATAAATCAAATCAAGGCATATTTTGAAGAGATATCAAGGCACCTTTTGGAGATTTATATAAGAATGAAGATGGAGTCTTTTAAAGTGTGCTTGAAAAGGGAAAGTTTTGAAGGTTGGGGAGTTAGTTCAGAGAGATTTTCAGGAACCACATATTTATTTTATCCTTTTTGTTTTTAGTTTTACTTTGAGAGTGTGTAAAATAGAAGAGATTCAAAGGAACTTCAAGAGTTTGGTGGAGGATTTGAGATATGTTTCTTATCTTTTGTTTTAGACTAATTTTGGTTTTAATTGAGACTTGTTGTTGGTTTGACAATGATTTCTACTTTTAAACTAAAGGTGGTTTTGTTTTCTCCATGGATTCTGAGTGGTTTTTTTAATCTTAAAATGATAAGTAATTAAGTGTTGGATGGAAGTTGTGAAGAGTATTGATCTTTAATGTTGGAAGAAGTTGTGATAATTTCAATTCATGTACTTTATTTACTTCTTGATTTGACAAATCCAGATGTTAATTTATTGTGAGAACATGTAAGAACTAGGCTGGTATTATCATAGTCAACAATTGGAAAGACAATGAGAATGTAGTTCATATGATTAAGTACAAATAGATAGAGAAATTTTCATTTAAGGGTGTAAATTTAGAGGACTTTAAAGTAACAGGTTAAAGCCCCTAACTTGGTTTATTGTTTTAGGTTTTGATATGAGATGTTAGCCTCCAGGTGGAGGGAATCAAGGGAACTCTAGAGTTAGAGCTAGCATCTTCCATGCCTAGCCGATCTTTAGAACTATTCAAACTTTAAATTAGCCAATGTTCTTTATGTCATCTATAGTAAGCGTAAAGAATGTTATTGCTCCTATTTGGCACAACACAATTTGCATATTTTCACAATAGAATTCTTATTAATTATTATTGATTCATGATAAGAAGATAGATATTTTCATACTTAGTGCTTTTCTTCTACAAATACTATAGTTATCTTTTTAAATTGTTATTGTTCTATCAAAATATTGAAAATACCAATAACATTTATACTTTCATTAATGCAAAATTTTCTTTAGTTTAAATAATTCTCTTTTTAAAAGTATAAGGTTTTCAAAAGTGTATATTGTTTAATTTCCATGTGGGTTTGATATTCAGGTCTTAATCAAAAAGTCCTATATTAATTGATAACGATACGTATACTTGCGTAGTATCCCAATATATATAAATTAAAAAGTTAAATTCTTATTTTTCTTCAAGATCAAGTTTTTGGTTTTGTTGCAAAATAAGGAAATATAAGTGAAAGATATAATCTGAAATATTATTATACTGTTGCATATTAGCAGTTATCAGGGATCAAGGTTGAAGGTGACTTAATGGGTAAAAATAGGGGTTTACGGTGAAAATCTCAAATTTAAGGAGTTTAAGGCTGTTCTCAGGTCAAGGGCGTCGTCGGTGCCCATGCCAGCGTCGTTGGTGCTGAAGCCCTAAATTTCCTTTTTCGATTTTCTCCAATGTTTATTTAGTATTTCTAAACACATATTTTTATCTAACAATAATTCACAAGCAAACTTTTTCACAAACAATTATTTTCACAAACAATAACAAACTAATTTTTATATATGAAAATACACTTTTACAAATACATTTTTTAAGCACACTTTCACACATACTAAGCAAACTAAATTATAAATCAGCATCAAAATCAAGCCACAACTCGAAACACTGACACAAAACAATACACACAATCAAAGTTCAGAATTCTAAAGCAAAGAAAACTAAATCAAATCCACACAATTACATTAAGTACATAAGTTTTTTAAGCTAATAGAGAGAGTCCAAATTCTTCAATTATGTTGTCTCAACTTCAGTGCTTTCTCCTCCTCTGATATCTCCCATCAACTTGTAATGAACGTACAAGTTGTAGAAGGGTCGGTATGGGAATTAATCCATCGAATTTTCTTCGATCCATCCTTTTTCCTTAAACATCCGGACTAATCCTGCTTCAAATGTTCCAGTATGATCAAAATTTTCTTTCATCCTCCAATCTAGGTGATTGAAAAGGTCCTTCAGATCTTCTATTGAATTTGTAGTACTCTGAAGTTCTCTTTCAATTTTCTTCAAATTCTTTTCCACAGCTAGTGAACTTCTAACTGTTGGTGGTATTAATGAGGTTGAAGTATGTGATGAGTGATCTAAGATAGTATGTAATGCTTAATTCCCATTCCCAACATAAATATATTCAGTAGGAATCATGGGCTCCCATGGTAATAAAACTTTTTCCTAGCTTTCATATGGAACTTAAGATTGACTGCAAAGTAGGAAAATTATGGAAAGATGCATAAGTCCATAAATTGGCCCATTCATAATAATACACATAACAAATTTAAATATTATAGATCCTATATCAATGGTTTTTTCCATTTGAATGCAATAATTTAAAATAGAACTTTCTTTGGTGACTCTACTAATTTTCATGGTGGGGAGTAATTTTGCAGAAATGAGGAAATGCCATTACTTTTATGTTGGATTAAGCAATGAAGCAGAGAAACTAACATATTGTTGACCTCACTGTTGGTTGAGGTTTAGTTTTTTCCTCTTTATTAGCCTAAGGTCTAGCCGTAGGAATTTCTTTTTGACTATTCCTAAAAAACTAGGAAAGAGACCCTCACCATTAATAATTCTACACTCCTCCTTTCTCAACTTGAAGCTGTACATATTGGTCTTAACCTCTAGCACTTAGCCGGTGGGGTCATTTTGAGGGAGCTCGAGGAGAGTTTCCATAGGACCGTTGGACTTTAGGGTTGACACTGGGTATTTTTCTAGAGCTAAGGCACTCATTAGCACTCATTAGCACTCACCCTAACCCACAATCACTCACAACCCTAAACACAAGAATTTCGTAGTTTTGGTCCCTTGATCTTTTGGGAGACTCATGTTTTTGGTCCCCTAAACCTTCTTGCCTGAGGCTAGGGTTTAGATAATACGAATGCATGGAGGACCAAATGGGGTTCCCATTGGTCCATAGCTCATTTATGGTGGTTAGCTCCCCAATTCTACCAAAAATACCCAACTTAGCCTTTTTCCCCTAAATCAACCCAAATTACCTAAATACCCTTGAAACCCTAAATTTCGCCAACATTCCAAATTTTACCCAAAAATACCCAATTTTTTTTCAAAAATCATTTCAAACCTTTTAAAACTATCCAAATTGCCCAAGATCACCCAAAAAATTCCAAAATTACCAAAATACCCCAAATATTGCCAAAATTATAAAAATATCCTTGGCACCCCAAAATCTCTCAAAACCTCCAAAATTACACCAAAAATCTCCAAAACCCATTTGAACACCTCAGTTGGACCCAATTTGACCAATTTGATCATTTTGACCAAAACCCCCAAATTTCCTTTAAAGGCCCAATTTCCTCAAATTTACCTCAAATGTCCATCAATTTGGTCCCAATTTTCACCGAATTTCATTCCTAACCTCAAATTAACCTTTCATATAACAAATCTAAACCATATTTAAGCTTAATTGGCCCATGCTTTGAGCCAATATGGATCTAAATCAAACCCCCAATTTTGGCCCTATCACTTAATCCCACCAAATTGAACCCCATGGCCTACTCAATTGGCTTCAATTTGAATCATAAACACTTTATAAAATTCCTACATATCAAGATTGACCTTCAATTGTCCTTGGTGAAGTCTCAATTTCATTTAATTTCAACTTAAGTCCAAAAGCCCCAATTTTGCCCCAAATTGGCCATACTTCAAAATTACACAAACTTGAGTACCTTAGCCCAAAAATTGGCACTCAATTTATGTTTAAAACTTTTCATGACATTCCTATAGACCATTTTCAACAATTAATTTGGACTTAGCCCAAGCCTAGCCCAATCTAAACCCAAGTCTAGCCCGACATGCCTTGATAGACCAAAAAAAGTGTAATTTCCTATTTATTTGCACTTAAATTCATGAATGAAGTTCTCCTTCATGGAATCAAATGTGATCCTCACTCTGCTGTAGAACTCATACTCCATTTCTTGGATCATATGTTGCACAAAATATTTTAACAATTCAAATAGCCATATCAAAAAGTAAATTAAGTTTGGAGCTGAAAAATCATCAAAATTTATTTTATATTTTAATGATAGCACATCCATATTATCTCTTCATTTCACCATATCTCAGAGTAGGAAGAAAGATAAAGTAATTTACTCAGACTTCATGAGAAAGATACAACAAAACACAAATTTCATATATAAAAGAAATTTCATACAACACTAATGAACAAACAACACTTATCTGAAACTCTTTCTCAAAGAAAATCTCTTTTAGCCTTCTTGAAAATGAATGAAGAAGAAATCTCTCACTTTTCTCCTTCTCCAACACTCTTAGAGAAGAGTTCACACTTAATCTCTTGACAAAACTCTAAATTATAAGAACAATGGACTAAATGATTTGGGAATGAAAAATGGAAGAATCTGTGATGTGTAGAAGATTGAATGGAGGGGAAGAAATGACAAGAAAAGTCTCCTTTTTAATCAATTTTGGCCCCAAGTAAAGCCTAAAGTCGGTTCTTCAATAGGTGCCTCCAAAAACTCTTCAAAATGCATCCAGATTTGTTGAATCTTTTAGAAATCAGGGCTAAACTAACATTGGCACCATCAGTGCCAGTGTCCTATATTTAAAATTTTCCTCTCTGTTAAACAGCTTAGTCGGCACTGCTTCTGGCATCTTCAGCCCTGCTTCTGGCACCGTCGGCACTGAACAAATTTCCACTTCTTCATTTTTGCTCCAAATTTCACCTTTTTTGCTTCCTTTTTGCTTTAAGTTCAAAAATTCAACAACCTGTAAGAAAACAAAAAAATACCTTCCGTTAAGGTGCAATATTACAAAATATGTGTATAAAATATGAGGTTAAAAAACTTATATTTTTTTATGTATCAACAAAAAAGCAAATCCCCCATGGATTTTAAAATACAATGAGGTGGGCCAGCTACCTCCCATGATAAAATGGATGATCAAGAGAATGGTCCAATGGAGCATACTTCCAACCGATTGTATTCTAAACAGCTTTATCATCGATATATATGATGAAGGCGACTGCATTCCTCCTCATATAGACCATCATGATTTTGTGAGACCTTTTCGCAAGGTCTCCTTCATGAGAAAAAGCAAAATTTTATTCCAAAAAGAAATAGATGTCCTTGGCCCCGACGAGTTCAAAGGATTCCGCTACGAGTGGGTTCAGCGCTGGTTCTTAAAAGAAATGGAGCAGACATTGCCAAATATTGCATTCCCGGGGTACGACACTGCAGGGTGGCTATAACATTCCGAAGAATGGATGACAACAAAATGCCATATGGATTCCAACAATTATGGAGTTGGAAGAAATACTACCTTACGAGCTATGAGAGGGCTGCACCTCTAAGCACATGCAAAGGGAACTCTTGTACTGGAGCATGGCTTAGTAGGTCAGCTCAATCGATAGTCACCCCATCAGAGATGGACATTCATGGGATTCCTTTTGTACTTCGTTTCAACACAGTAGATACAATGATATATGTACCATATATGCTCAGCTTGTCATATGTACCTAGCATGAGATATCTTTAGATTTACTTTGATGCATTCAACATATTGTACCTTTTAAGGTTTTGGTTTGTACTCAATCTATAACACTTGCTGAAGTAGATTAATGAAATCTCTTTTAGAATTTTTCTGTTTGTTCAATAGCCCTTTTGTGTGATAGATAAATAGCCATAGAACCATACATTGGTTCTAAACTATAAAGAACAAAGAACAAAACAATAAAAACTTAATAATAAAGTTCAAATAAAACATTCTTTTGAAAATCAATCAACCAGTGAAAGTTAAATTTTGGAAAATGTATTTTGAAAATTAAAAGTGATAAAAAACAACAAGAAAAATGAAAATAAATATGTTGAGTTGTTTCTATCGATTATGAGGTCTCTTACTCTTTGCTCGTGCAACACGACCGTCCTTGCCTGCACTAAATCTCAAAAAATTTGACCTATCTTCCTTACCAATGTCAGCATTATCACATGACACATATCTATGGGTTCAACAGCACAAACATACTGTAAATTTCAATTCTCATTTTAGAATCAATCCCTAACTTGTGATTCCCTCTTTTTGAGGTCGGTCCCTAACTGTTTATCCTCTGTTTGACACTGATCTTTAAATTTCAATTATCATCTTCGAATCAGTCCCTAACTTTTGATTCCCTCATTTTGAGGTCGGTCCCTAACTTTGGATCCACGTTTTGAGATTGATCCCTAAATTTCAATTCTCATTTTGAAATGAGTCCTTAAGTTCTTATTGACTCCTTTTGAGGTCAGTCTTAACTTTTGATCCTCTTTTCGAAATTGATCCTTAAATTTTAATTCTCATTTTAGAATCAATGTCAAACTTCTGATTCCCTCTTTTCAAGGTCAGTCCCTAACTTCTAATCCTCTTTTTGAGATTGATCCTTAAATTTTAATTATTATTTTAAAATGAGTCCCTAACTTCTGATTCTCTCTTTTTGAGGTCGGTCCTTAACTTCTGACTCTCTTTTTGAGATTGATCCTTAAATTTCAATTATCATTTTAGAATCAGTCCCTAAGTTATGATTCTCTCCTTTCAAGGTTGGTCCCTAACTTCCGATTCTCTTTTTGAGATTGATCATTACATTCCAATTCTCATTTTGAAATTATTCCCTAACTTCTGATTCGCTCATTTTGAGGTCAGTCCCAAACTTTTGATTCTCATTTTGAGATTGATCCTTAAATTTCAATCCTCATTTCGGAATCAGTCCCTAATTTCTGATTCCCACTTTTCAAGGTTGGTCCCTAACTTCTGATTCACTTTTAAGATTGATCCTTAAATTTCAATTCTCATTTCAGAATCAATCCCTAACTTTGGATTCCCTCCTTTCGAGGTCAGTCCGTAACTTCTGATTCACTTTCTGAAATTAACTCCTAAATTTTAATTCTCATTCTGAAATCAGAACCTAAGTTCTGATTCCCTCTTTTCGAGTTTGGTACCTAAATTCTAACTCTCTTTCTGGGATTGATACCCAAATTTCAAATCCTACTAAGGGGTCAGTGAGACTCCTAAAATATATAGAGTTTTTAGATGCATTTTTATACCTATTTTTGAGATATTATGCTTTAGTGGAAGGTATTTGTGTGTTTTTCTTTCAATTACAGGTAAAAGGGTGAAAAATGCTTAAAGGAGTGATAAAGGACCAAATTTAGAGCAAATAAGTGAAAATTGGGCAAAAGAGTTTTGGCACCTAAGCGCTAGATCCGACACTTAAGCACTAGTTAAACAGAGAAGGATGCGATTAAGCATAAGAGTCCCCACACTTAAATGCCAGTGGTAGTTATTAGAGGAGTAATTTTGATTTTCTCTAATTTTAAAAAGGTTTTTGAGGCACCCATTAGCTTAATAGGTGGTTACAACCACCATGGATAATTATTTTTGCAAAAGGAGGCATCTCTTGGAGAAATACATCAAATTAAAACATATTTTGAAGAGATACCAAGGCACCTTTTGGAGATTTATAAAAGAAGGAAGATTGAGTCTTTGAATTTGTGCTTAGAAAAAGTTCTTAAATTGGGGAGTTAGTTCAGAGAGATTTTCAGGCACCACATATTTATTTTATCCTTTTTATTTTTAGTTTTATATTGAGAGTTTTGTAAAAGAGAAGAGATTCAAAGGAACTTCAAGAGTTTGGTGGAAAACTTGAGATAATTTTTTATCTTTTGTTTTTAGACTACTTTTAGTTTACATTGAGACTTGTTGTTGGTTAGACAATGATTTTTACTTTTAAACTAAAGTGATTTTGATTTCTCCATGGATTCTGAGTAGTTTCCTTTATCTTTCTTCTTAAAATGACAAGTAATTAAGTGTTGGATGGAAGTTGTGGAGAGTATTGATCTTTAATGTTGGAAGATGTTGTGCTGAATTAAATCTTTGCACTTCATTTACTTCTTGATTTGCCTAATCCAGATGTTAAAATTTGTTGTAAGAACATGTAAGAATCGGGCTAGTATTGTCTCAATTAATGATTGGAAAGAATTACATGAGGTTGTGTGAATGAGAATGCAGTTCATATGATTGAGTGCAAATAAATAGAGAAAAATTTATTGAAGGGTGTAGAGTTAGAAGAATTTAACGTGACACGTTAAAGCCCCAAACTTGGTTTATTGTTTTAAGTTCTGATACGAGATGTTAGCCCCTAAGTGGAGGGAATCGAGGAACTCTAGAGTGAGAGCTAATATCTTCCCCGCCTAGCCGGTCTTCAGAACTATTCAAATATTAAATTAGCTAATATTTTTTATAACATCTCTAGTAAGGATAAAGAATATTGTTTCTCTTATTTAGCATAACACAATTTGCATACTTCCACAATAGAATTTCTATTACTTATTACTAATTCATGATAAGAAGAAAGATATTTTCATATTTAGTGTTTTTTCTACTATAAATACTCTAGTTATCTTTTTAAATTGTTATTGTTCTATCAAAATATTGAAAATAACCCTACTGTAGATGAACTTCGTTGTAGTATTCAAAAACCTACTATAGTGGCTAATTCATTTAAGTTTAAATCTGTTATTATCCAAATGGTACTTAATAATCAAGTTAGGGGATCACCAACTGAAGATCCAAATTTACATCTTGTCAATTTTTTAGAATTATGTGCTACATTTAAATATGATGGTGTGTCAGATGATATCATAAGGCTTTGGTTATTTTCTTTCTCAAGGAAGTTAGACCAATTTGGAATAAAATTTTCACAACCAATTTTCATGATTGAAGAGAATTCATTAGGCCAAATTGTTGATTCTCGAGCATTATTAGAAACTTTGAATGTCATAACTAATAAGCAGAATAGCCCGTATTCATATTATTATAACCCAAGTTGGAAGAACCATCCCAACTTTAATTGGAATAATAATTTGAGTGGTAATAATCAGCACTGGGGGAACAACCAAGGAAGCCCATTGGGAAACTGAAAAAATCAAGGGAATAATAATTATGGAGCTACTAATCCTCCAAGTCTCAATAGTTATACACAATTTAAGGTGAAGAAGCTGTCTATAAAAGAAGTTGTGTTACAAATAGGAAATCATTTACAAAGCCAAAGAGATACAATTAGAAATATTAAGAATCATCTTGGGAAAATAAAAAATTCATTAATTAATAGATCCCAAGGAACACTTCCTTGTAATACTGAATCAAATCCAAAAGTCCAGAGTAAAAAGCAAGCAAAAGCCTTTCAACTTAGAAGCAGAAGAGAGTTGGAAGGTAGGGTTCAAACAGAAATTGAAGTAGGTTGAGAAGAAATTGAGGAATTAAAAGAGGATGCTCCAAAAGATTCTGAGAGACCTATTTCTCTACTAAATATTGATTTAGAAAAACCACCACCTCCATTTTCTGAAAGACTTCGTCAGCAGAAGTTGGATAAACAACTTTCAAAATTTCTGGAAATATTTAAGAAGCTTACAATCAATATTCCATTTGTTGAAACCTTAAAACAAATGCCAAGCTATGTAAAGTTTATAAAGGATATTCTCAACAGGAAAAGAAAGTTTGAAGATAATGAGACTGTTGTACTTAGCTAGGAGTGCAATGCGATAATTCAAAAAAAGTTTCTTGAAAAGCTCAAAGATCCTGACAGCTTTACAAATCCATTTGTAATAGGAGAAAGATTTGATGGGAAAGCTTTATGTGATTTAACTGCAAGCATTAACCTTATGCCAATATCAATATTTAAAAAAATTGAGATTAGGAGAAGTAACCCTTACAACTGTAACTATGCAGTTAGCAGATCGTTCGATAACATACCCTAAAGAAGTTATAGAAGATGTCTCAGTGAAAGTGGATCAATTTATCTTTCTTGTTGATTTCATTGTCCTAGACATAGAGGAAGATAAAGCGATACCTATCATTTTGGGGAAACCTTTCCTAGCCACAGGAAGAGCAATGATAGATGTGCAGAAAGGGGAATTAAAACTGCCCGTCAATGACCAACTGTTACTTTTAACATTTCAAAACCAATGAAATACCCTACAAAATGTAAAGCTGATGAATGTTTTAGAATGGATGTTATAAGATATCTAAGTAAATGCCATTTCAGAACTACTTATGAAGAAAAATCTGAAGAAAAAGATTTGGAACACGAGCAAGAAGAGAAATTAGATCAATGTGAAGACCTATTTAAGGAAGATTCAAACTATGTTCGAGAAAGTTTTGAAATTTTGGACATAATAGAAAAAGATAAATCATTTTTTTAATCTATTGAAAGACATTTAGAACATTAGTTGAAGTTACTTCCTGATCATTTAAAATATGCTTTTTTAGGAGATTCCTTTACTTTACCAGTTATAATTTTCTCAAAATTAACGATGGAAGAAGAAGAAAGATCGATGAAAATTCTGAAAATTTTTATGAAAGCCTTTGGATTGACAATTGCTGATATTAAAGAAATAAGTCCTTCAATTTGTATGCATAGGAATTCATGTGGAAGAGAACTGCAAACCCAGGGTTGATCCTTAAAGGAGACTGAATCCTGTTATGAAAGAAGTTGTAAAGAAAGAAACTTTAAAGTGGTTAGATGTTGGAATTATCTACCATATTTCAGATAGTCCATGGGTTGGTCCAATTCACTGCATTATTAAGAAAGGAGGAGTAACTGTAACTGTGAATGAACATAATGAGTTAATACCTACTAGACAAGTTACAGAGTGGTGAATATGCATTGATTATAGAAAATTAAATCTTACCACTAGTAAAAAACATTTCCAATTACCCTTTCTAGATCAAATCTTGGATAGACTAATTGGGCATAAATACTTTTATTTTCTGGATGGATATATTGGTTATTACCAAATACAAATATCTCATAAGGATCACTAGAAAATGACTTTAACCAGTCCTTATAGAACTTTTACTTTTAGAAGAATGCCCTTCGGTTTATCTAATGCTCCTGCTACATTTAAAAGATGAATGATGGCAATTTTTGGTGATTTAATTGAAAAAAGGATTGAAGTACTCATGGATGAATTTTTAGTGTTTGGAACTTCATTTCACTCTTGTTTAGAACATTTATCCAAAGTTCTTAAGCACTGTGAAGAAACAAATTTAGTCCTTAATTGGCAAACATGCCAATTTATGATAGCGAGAGGAATTGTATTTGGTCATCAAATATTAGAAAATGGTATGGAAGTAGGTCCTGCTAAAATTCAAGTGATTGCTAATTTACCTTATCCAAAAAATTTAAGGGAAATTAAGAGTTTTTTAGGACATGTTGGATTCTACATGCGATATATTAAATAATTTTCAAAGATTGCTAAGCCTTTATGCCATTTACTGGAGAAAGATGCAATTTTCAATTTTGATGAGGAATGCCTAAAAGCTTTTAATTTATTAAAAGAAAAATTAATCACTGTACCAATTATTATTTCACCAGATTGGAGAAAACCTTTTTAATTGATGTCTGATACTAGTGATTATGCTATTGGAGCTAATTTAGGACAAAGATATGATAAAATGTTCAAAGTAATTTACTATGCTAGTAAAACCCTTAATCAAACTCAAATTAATTATACAACTACTATAAAAGAGTTATTAGCAATAGTATTTGCTTTTGCTAAATTTAGATCATATTTGATTTGAACTCATTGTGTAGTGCATACAGATCATTGTGTAGTGCATATAGATCATTCTGCTATTAAGTATTTAATGAAAAATAAGGTTGCTAAACCTAGACTTATAGGACGGATTCTTCTTTTGCAAAAATTTGATTTTGAAATTGTAGATCGAAAGGGGATTAAAAATAAAATTGCGGATCATTTGTCCAGGCTTGAATTAGAAAAACCACCCTGTTTTAAAAATGAAATTAATGAACATTTTCCATATGAAAAATTGTTCACTATTAATGAGTGGTGTCTTCCGTGGTATGCCGACATTGTAAACTTTATTGTTAGTGATATTATACTCTATGGAATGACATACCAATAGAAGACAAAATTTATTTCTGAAGCCAAGACTTTTTCGGGATGACCCATTTTTATACAAACAAGGAAATGATTTGATTATTTGAAGATGTGTACCACTAGAAGAAACTTATGAGATTATCCAAAAATTTTATAATTTTAATATTGGGGGACATATTGGTGTTGATAAAACAACATAGAAAATTTTACAATTTGGATTTTATTGGCCTATAATTTTTAGAGATGTTAATGCTTATATCAAAACTTGTGATCTATGTCAAAGAGTAGGCAATATTTCTTAAAGAAATTAGATGCCCTTCAATTATATGCTAGAAGTTAAAATATTTGATGTTTGGGGATTAGATTTCATGGGACCATTTATACCATCTTTTGGAAATTTATATATTTTTTTAGTAGTGGACAATCTATCCAAATGGATAGAAGTTGTTGCTTTACCTCAATTTGATGTTCAAAGTGTTGTAAAATTTTTGAAAACAAACATATTTTATAGATTTGGGATGCCGAGAGTTATCATTACTGATGGTGGAAGTCATTTCAGAAATGTCATAATAGAAAAGTTATTAAAGAAATATGATATAAATCGTTGGATTGCTATTGCTTATCATCCTCACTTAAGTGGTTGGCTGAATTATCCAATCAGGAAATTAAAAGAATTATGGATAAATCTGTGAATCCAATAAAAATGGTTAGGTCAGTCAAACTAGACTATGATTTGTGGGCTTATAGGACTGCATACAGAACTCCTATAGGAATGTCCCCATATGGGCTAATATTTGGGAAGCTTGTCACTTACTAGTCAAACTTGAGCATAAAGCATATTGGGCGATTAAAGAGTTCAAATATAATTTGAAAGATGGTGGTAAGAAAAGATTATTACAATTAAATGAGCTTGAAGAGATAAGGAATGAATCTTATGAGAGTGTTAAAATTTACAAAGAAAAGATGAAGATGTGGTATGATTGAAAGATTCTTACTAAAAATTTTCAGTCGGGGCAACAAGTTTTGCTATATAATGCAAGGTTAAGATTACTTCTAGGCAAACTTAAGTCCAGGTAGATGGGTCCATTTATTATGATAAAAGTTTATCCTTATGGAGCTGTGGATATTAAAGATCCTAAGTCTAAGAAAATATTTAAAGTTAATGGATATAGACTGAAACCTTATTTTATAGGGGATCAACATAATTTTAATGATGTAATGATGTTGGATCAACCAGAATAAGAACTGGTTACATCGGGCTGATGACCTAAAACCAAACGCTTGGTGGGAGGCAACCCATAATTATCAGTGTGTTTTTGTTTTGATTGTTGATTTATGTGTGACAAAGAGAATTAGGGTAGTATTTTTTAGACTACTATGTGTTAGCACAGATTTTAAGACTTTATTTAGTGACTTAGACATGTTAGAATAAGAATTTAGATGTTAAGTTGAGTAGTTCAAAAATATGCACTGGCGCTTAAGCGCGACAGTTTTAACACATGTGCAAAATTCATATTCTAGAAGGTTTAACTACCGATTAGTTAGTAAAAAAAGTACCAAGGTAGTTTCTAAACGTGTCTAAGAGTTATTGGAATGATTTAGGCTTATAAATAGAAGGGTTTTGTGAAGTAATCTCACCCCAAATCATTTCTAGCCCTAAAGTCTAAGAGAGAGAGAGAGATTTTGAAATGATGTCTTCATGGGAGATGGATTTAAAGAAGAAGGAAGAGACCATGAAGAAGAAAATCATTATTCAAAGTGCATAAGAGATGTATAATGGTTTCTTAGCCGTTAATATTGAAGGGATATCAGAGAAGATCGATAAAATTGAAAATACCATGTCTTTACTAGAGAGTAAGGTATTGGAGATTCATGCGCATCTTGAGTATATTGAATGGAAATTGAAAATGCTATTTAGCCACACTAGTTATATAGAGGAAGTGGATAAGAAGATGTTTCTTAAGTAAAAGTGGATTGAAGAAGATTGTATTAGAGCACATCACTACCGTCTATTTTATCAACTTTATATTCTAGTTGCCCTAGGAGAGACTAATGAAAGACCTGAGTTTGTCCAATCAAATGAAGAGTGGAATTAAGTTCTATGTTTGAGTTTATTTGTTTGGAGTTGTTGTGTTTGCTTGTTAGTTTTTGTTTTTAGTGTTTATGACTTTTTATGAGTTTAATTGTGATATGAGTGTTAAGTGTTTGTATTTAGGAAAATTTTCTTATCCGAGGCTATTTGGAATGAGAATTAAATGTTAATTGTATTTGTATTCATTTATAAATTAATATAAGTTTATTTGTGTGAAAATTTATGTTATTTTTAGCCTCAAATTGGAATAGTTATTATGGAGAATTTTTAGAGAGAGGGGAGTTATATAAAGTTGAAAGTAGTCATTTAAGTGCTATGAGACCATTTAGTGGTGGTTTACTTAGGCAAATAGTGCATGATAATTTAAATTGAAAATTTTGAAAATCTTGCACTAGCACCTAAGCGCCACATCTCGTGCTTAAGCGTGATCCAATCCGAGAGACAGGCGCCTAAGCACCACTTATCCGCACTTAAGCGTTGGTTCACAAAAACCAGTTCGCGAACGATTAAAAGTGAAAATTTGACTCAAAATTCACCATTTTTAACACCACCGCCACCTTCAACCTCTCGAGTTCACAATTTTTTAGGGCTAGGGCACATCTAAAGTGAAAATTTCTTGGTGGAATCAAGTGAAATTTGCTAAATCCTAGTTCCTTGAGGTAAGAGCTTTACTTCTATGAAAAAATTTTGAATTTTCACCATGTAATTTGAGCACACCTGGAGAAATTTAAAAATTCAATATTCACGGTGAAAAATGAAGGCAAATCTATTGAAATCACATAGAAAGTGCAGTTTGTGCTTTTGGAAGTTTAGTTTAGTAGTTTAAACTTGATTTTTGAACTTATTTTTGGAATTTATAAAATTTGTAGAATGGCACCAAGAATGAAGTGTTTCAATCTCGGAAACTGATTCAAGAGCGGTGTTATAGGAATCCAGGTGGAGACGTAGAGGATTTGATCGTTCGCCGACAGTGGGAATGATTTTATTGTTTCTCTGTTGTGGCGGTTATTTCTGTTGTGAAGGAGTTCTATGCTATTCTCTCTGAGGCTAAAGAGGATAGAGTCATGGTTCGAGGAAAGTTGGTACCTTTCTCATGGGAGGTAATCAACTTGTTTTATCATCTACCACCTAGTATGTTCTGTTTTTATGCAAATTATAGTCCGATTGAAGTGGTGTTAGATGAAATTATTTCTTACTTAACTGTTGGAAGAGGAATTCGGAAGTTCGTTAATGAGAGAAGAGTCAACTTCCTAACTTCAAAGTAAAGTGCACATGCAAAGGCCTAGTACTACTTTATTTCTTCTCTTCTGCTTCCAACTAATTATCTCAGTAAAGTTATTAGAGAGCGAGGGATGTTAAATATTGTATTCAGGAAGGAAAGCTCATCAACATTGGAACTTTAATCTGTCAGACTATCATCAGTTCTGCCACAGCTCTTACTACTACAGGTCTGGATTTGCTTCCTTGATCTTTTCTTTGTGTGAGCATACTAGAGTTAAATATGATAGCTGGGAAGAAGTATTGTTACCTCTAAAGCCCATCACTAAGGTTAATGTGAGGAATTATTCTCAGCATTCTATTTTTGGCTAGAGAGGAAGATTTTCTAAGAGTTATGGAATGAAGACGTTTGCTGCTTCTACCTCTGCTGCTTCTACATCTAGACCATCTACCTCAAGTGCTTCTACATCTCGAGGTGGGTCTACTGAGATCCGAGACCAATTATTACAGAAAATGATGGAAAATATTAAATTTACCGCTGATAAGGTTCACAATTTAGAGCATTTTGTAGAGCATACTGATTGGTATAATAGGAGAGAGTGATTATGAAGAGAAATTCCACTCGACACTAGAGAGCCTAGTTAGAGGTGAACCAGGAGTGAAATTTCCTCCATATCCTTGATATCCCGATTATGAGCCTATAGAAAAGTGGTATAGTGGTGATTCAGAAGATGGGGAGTAAGACTGAGAGATTTGATGTTATGTTTGTTTTATGCTGAGGACTATGTGGCCTTCGTACTGCTACATTTACATTTGTATGTTGATTTGGATCATGTGTTGTGTTTTGGATTTTGATGTTTTATTGTTGTTGTGATGTTTGTGTTAGTTAATATTTTCTTTTTTAAATTCTAGGGTAGTAACTGTTGTGAGTTTTGTGATTTAGTTTATTTAGAAGTTTACTTAATTCTATGTCTTTTGAGATAAAGAAAATCTTGCTACCTTGTCGGCGTTATTTTAGGTTGGTTTGTGGCGTTGCCCGTAAGAAGCTGTCGGCCACTGGAATCAAAATCTCGTCCCCTGCTTCGGAAGGACGTTGAAGTATGAAATCAAACTGACCCCATATTTTTTTATAGTTTAAACTGAAAGAGCACTGTACCTCAAATTCTGTATCTATCCCGAAGGATAAACACAAGAATTGAGGATGAGACTCGATGAAATAAACTAAGGAAAATATGATGTCCGTTTGGTCTGTGAAACCTTTGTATTTGCCAAAAAGTTCCCCTATTTAATATAAAGGATTAAATAGGGTTTATGTTAAGATGGGTTCGGACATGCTTCCTATAAGGGAAAGCCCCTATAGTTAATTACATCTTAAATAACCAAAGCCACCTAAGAAGACTCTCATAAAAAATTATCTTCAAGGAATTTCAAAGGTTAGGACTCTTCAATAAAATCAGATGTAGAGGTGTGAAAAGGGAATGGTTCAAATTTTGAACATTTTATTGTAGAATCCAAAGGAAGAGGAACTAGGGGATGTCATGGATCCAGAGGAGAACCTCGGTGTCTTCCCAAGCTATCCTAATGTTTGGCTTTAGTTTTGAGGAGAAATAATTAGGTGTTTCATCCTGCCAGTTTCATTTGTTAGGGCTTACATTCGTGTGAAATGATCACACAAATAACTTGGAAGATGTAAGGATTTAGGACGTGACAAACGACAACCTCTGAATCCTAAGACGAGTTAGGGCTTATATTATATAGCAGAGCTATACAAAGGCCTAAAGATAAAGTAAGGATTTACATTGCATAAGCAAGCAACCTCGAAGTGCTATGGCTTTATTGTTTAAGTCTAAGGAAGGAAGATTGGTTTAGCTGAGGAAGACAAGTTTTGTTGTTGAAGATGGCCTTGTTGCCCACCATGCTAGCTCCAAGCTCCTGCCGCGACAAGTTTGAGTTATCTAGTGTGTCAAGTTATAACATCAAATCAGATGGCCTTATGGTTGAAGTTCTTTAAATTTTATGAGGGCATATTAAAGTTGATTAGAGTGACACCGGTTAGGATCCTACGGTTCCCTCGTTCCGGCATCACTATTTTCTATTGGATTCACTTAGTTCAAATGATCTTACTAAACTTCAACTTAATGAGTTCCATAATTTCATTTAAACTCTGGGAAGTCTCATTTGCAACCGTAGTTTACCTCCTCCGAGGAATTCCCGATCATCCGATAGAGACATCTTAATCAAGTTGAAGTTGTGGTTTTTGTGTGATGTTTGTGATTAAATTTTGAGTTGTTTTATATTTTGAATGTTGTGGCGGTGAATTTTATCTTGGTTGACTTTAGTTTTGATTTTGATTATGAGGCTATCCTGATGGTTTTAGTTTTCATGCAGGGTGACATCGTTGTTTAGTATGCAAATTTGCAAGTATAAAAGTAGAGTATGAAAGTACAAGAAAGATAACGCTGAAAACCGTAAAAGTATACCTGGCGACTCTTCTCGTTCCACCACCTAAAACTTAAAATGCATGTTAAGGTAGTTTATTATGAGCAAGAAAGGTAAAGTTTTGGTAATTTTCCTAACCCTATGTCATATCTTGGTGAGTCCTTAAAAGTTTAATTAAGGATGATTTCATTGAGCGAAGAATATTAAGTTTAATAGGCCTCTAAGGTATCCAACGAGTTAGGAGGGGGAAGCAAATCCATGGCTCCCTCTCTCCAACTAGTGAAAAGCCTCGAGTCCATTTAAACTTATTATGTTACTTAATGATTCATCCTGAAAATACCCTTATTATTAAGTGAACATTCATGTCTCAATTATCCCTAAAAATAGGGTAATTATCACTTATCATTTAATTTGAAAATTACCCTTAAAGAGGAAAGTTAGTGTAATTTGAACACATAGCCAAATTTTAATTCTAATTGGGCTTAGTGGTGTTTCAAAGATGTTTGATTATGTTTATTTCTCTAATCTTTGTTTAATCAATTTTTTATTTAGCTTAAGTCACCACTAAGCCCTTAAGACGTAGGTGAGTGTTTTAATTAGTTTTAAAAAGGGTTAAACTTTAGGTGCTCTTGATTCATAATTTGGATTTTATTTGAAAATCAAGATAGGGATATTAAATTGATTAATTATTGGCTTCAAAAGTCATACCACTAACTCTAGGATCATTTAATTTTATTAAACCTCCAAATTTTAGTAATTTAAAATATTATTAATCTTAATTGAGAAAGTGAGATTGGTTTCTACCAATTAACCCCTTTGTGTTTCAAACATTAAATAAATTGATTAAGATTAGAGGTTACCCATTCCCCTCCTTGTATTAAGCCTAAATGTTAATTAAGGCAAATTTTCCGAAATTACCCCTAAGGCTCAAACATTTCATAATTTGTCAAATTCAATTCAAATGACTTTAAAATTTTTATCCTACCTCATTCATGGGTCAATTGGGACATCAAAGGAGAAAATATGATTTTTCAAAATTTAATTTAATTTATATAATAATTTTAATGGAAAAATAGGATTTTTTAAAGAAAATTCCTAACTTGACCAAGGTAAATTATAATTACTTTAAAATTTTACTGGAGGTAGACCTAGACAAGAGAAGATTTTTTACCAAATTTCATAATTTTCTTAATTCTCTGTGCTTTATTAGAACTATTTTAATTTCTGGGTTATTTAATAAAAATAAAATATTTTAGGTGGTGAAAATTAAGTTTTGTATTTTTGAAAAATCTCCCTAAGGTCAGAGAACTCAAAGGAGTAAATTTTACGTTTTTTTTATTTTTTCTTGATTTATTGGAATTATTTTAGTGAAAACTCATTTTAGCCTTTTAAAAATTATTTTTAAGCTTTGAAATTCAATATCTTTATTTAAAAAATCAGGAAAAATATTCTAATTGTTCTTAGGTGATTAGAAAACTATTTATAACATTTTCATGAGTTTTATTATTTTTATGATTTTTATGAATTTTTAATTGTTTAAATATTTAGAATAGGCTAAAATTCAAGTTTTTATTTTAATATATCATTTTATTTTTAGAAAATATCCTTGATCACAGAGAACTCAAAAAACTAAGTTTCATAATTTTTTGAGTTATATTTTGATTTAAAAAAAAAACATTTAAGTGCTAAGAGTTGTATTTATCTTTAAAAATCAATTTAAGTTATCAAATGAACTCAAAATATTTTGAAACTTTTATGATGAGTTCTCTGGATCATAAATCACAGTTGAGATCAAAATTCAAGTCATTTAAGTGTTTATATTTTCCAAAATTAATTACTTTAGTGATTTAGTGTTTGTGAAATTTAAGGGTATCTTAAATGGCTTGACCCATGAAATTATTTCCAAAAGCCTTCCTAGTTATGGTGGACCTTCTAAAATTTTCTTAGGATTTTCAAATCAATATGCTAATTTCCACGATTATTTTAATGAAATAATGTGGAAAATCTTAAAAAATATGGATCTCTATATAGGAATCTCCTCTAAGTTTGGAAAAATCAGAAAATATTTCCCCTTACAGAGGCTAAAACAATTTAAAATTTCAAGCCAATGTGATGTGTCAAAATGCATGGAGAATCAAATGATTACAAATAGTGTTTAATTAATTAAAACTATTTTATTCATCAAATGGACATGAAAATTACTTCAATTTGTTCTCCTCTGTTCACTGAGCAAGAGGGTATTTTTAGTTTATTTTTTTTATTTTTCTACATAAAGTTATGTATTTTTGAAGTTTTGGAGATTAAATAAATAAGAAAATGACCATATTTTCCTACTTATCCATGTCAACCTCGTACGGGTCGAACAGGCCACGTGTCGCTGCATGATTGGCGCGGCTAGCCAGGTCATTCCCAACCATGTCGTACCGCGGTCTTTCCGACGCGATCAGGACCACTCGATCAATACATGCTCGATCTGACGTTCACGGGTCATCGTCCCAAATGAACTGGACCCGAAAACTGTCCATTTTAAAACGCTAATATCTCACTAAATTCGTAACAAAATTGAGTGAAATTATTTTTAAAATGCTCGTATTGACTTGTAGAACACATCCATACGGTTAATAAACCCTTAAATGGACTTTATATGCATGAATAATTAAAAGAAGCTCGGTTTAGGGTTAATTTTGAATACCTTGGTCCAAGAGGGGTAGCCTCAATTGGATGCTTGTAGAAGCTTTATGCGGGTGTCAAAAACCTAGGGATGGAGCCTCTGGTTGTGGTGAAATGCCTAGACCCAAATTCGATCAAGGCCGATTTGGGGGTTTGGTCGAAGTCCACCTTAGGGTGGTCAGATGATGGGGCTTTTATGGGGGATATTCTTCTCTTGATGTTGGGATGGTGTGGGTGCAATTAATCTGAATTTGGTGGAGGTTTGGAGGATGTCCTGTTTCGGGCTTGAAATTGAGCTCCAGAATTGAACTCAAGCAATGGATTTGAGTGGCTAAGGAAGGTTTAGTTAAGCTCAAGATGTCTCTAGGAAGCTCTTGAAGAAGTTTTACAGAGTCTCCCCAAAGAATTTCAAGTTCTCTCTCTTTTTCCATGGGGGGGGTTTAAATAAAATGGCCTAGGCTGGCTGCCAGGGCATATTGAGGGGTGCATTTGGTTGCTTATGTGGAGGGCAAAGAAGCTCCAATGAGCAGCTGGGCTGATTTAGCCTTTGGGTTTGAATTGGGTGAAAATCCCTTGGCTTGGCAATGGTTTTGGCCATTTTCCAGCCACCAAGATGGCTGGCCAGCCAGACATTGGTCATTTCTTGGCTCAGGGAAGTCAGGGGGTGGCTAATGATAATTATCTCCCAAAGGTAGGTGATGATGTTGGAGATACTTCATGTTAGGTCCAAAAATGGGTAAAATCCATTAATTTGGGTATCCATTGGTCCATATCTTGTCATGGTGATCTTAGGATGGTTTAGCCTGGTCTTTAGGAAGGTTTTTGTGGCTGTGAAATCATTACTTTGGTGGCTTAGACATGGTCAAGTCAATTTTTGGTGAAATGGTCCAAGTGAGTGCAAATGACCAAAGCTTTAGTTTGGGCTAGGCTAGCCATGTAAATTGGCCTAATTAATTGTTGAATTTGGTGTAGAGGATCATAAAAAACAACTTTGGTGAAGGATGGAGTGGTTTTGAGTTCAATTGAAGGGTCAATTTGAGGGAATTTTGAACATTAATCAATTTGGTCATGTTTGGCTAGGCTTGGGTCTAGCTTGGGTTAGCCTTGGGCTAAGTCCAAATTGATTGTTGTAAATGGTCAATAAGGACCTCATGAAGAGTTTTTAACATGAATTGGATGCCAATTTGGAGGTTAAGGCAATCAATTGGGTGAAATTTGGGGACAGCCAATTTGGGGCTAAATTTGGGAATTTTGGATTTAGGCCAAAATCAAATGGATATGAGGCTTCACCAAGGTCAATTGATGGTTGATTTTGATGTATAGGAATGTTATAAAGATTTTTGAACAATAATTGAGGCCAATCGACTAGGTCATGGGTTCAATTTGGTGAGATTAGGTCAGATGATCAAAAACCCAAATCAAAATTGGGCTCAAATCATGGACCAATTGAGCTTGAATTTGGTTTAGTTTGGTTATATAAAAAGTTAATTTGAGTTTAGTATTGGAATTGGGGTCAATTGAGATCAAATTGATGGACATTTGAGATGGATTTGGGGAAATTTGGGTCTTTAAAGGGCAATTTAGGGATGTTGGTTAAAGATGGTCAATTTGGCCAAATTGGATCATGTGGTAGTTTAAAGAAATGAAATGTGGAATATTTGGGATTTATTAGGAATTTATGGGAATTTTTTAAAATTTTTGGAATTTTTGGTCAAAGAGGGGTATTTTGGTAATTTGGGGGTGTTTTAGGGGTAAAAGGCCAAGATGGGTATTTTGGTAGAGTTGAGGTACCGACCATGACCAACAAGCCATGGACTAATGGAAACCCCATTTTGGGTCCTCTAAATAGTGGTCTTAGCTAAACCATAGTCATACGACTAGTAGGTTTAGGGGACCATCTATATGAGTATCCCAAAAGATCAAGGGATCTAGGCTAGAAATTTGAGTTCAGGGTTGTGAGTGATTGTGGGTGCAGATAAGTATAGTGAGTGCCTTAGCTCTAGACCAACACCCAAGGTCAACCCTAAGGTCCAGCAATCCTGAGGGTGACTCATCTTGAGTTTCCCCCACAGTGACCCCACCTACTAAGTATTTAGAGGTTAAGAGCAATATGTGGAGCTTCAAGTTGAGTGGAGAAGGGTTTGGAGTTTCTAGTGGTGAGAGTTCTATGTTTAGTTTTCTAGGAATAGTCAACAAGAAAAGTCCTATGGCTAGACCTTAGGCTATTAAAGAGGAAAAACTAAACCTCAACCAAAAATGAGGTCAACATACCTTAGATCTTAAATTTAAATTTCAGAAACTGCTACCCTGTACTTTTCTTTTATCATGTTTGTGTGCTTGTTTTTATGTTGAGATGGTGAATTCAAAGTTACTGTGTTAGTTTGCTTTTATGTTTATACCAACTATTTAGAAGTTTGTTGAATATCTACATGTTAAATTGAAATGAAAGTATTAGAAAATTTGATCAAAATTAATTTTACTCCGATTTTTAGTTTTTATATATGTATCATTAGGGTTTAAAAATTCTTGTTAGGATGTTATTTTAATTTTTCATTCCTTCTTATATTTATCTGATGCTGAACTGGTTAATCTGTTAAAAATTTAATTTGCGGGGGGGGGGATGAAAAATATTTTCAAAATTTGAATTTTATTTGTTCTCAACTGTGCTACAAGTGAATTTGATTTGAAAAGATAAATTGATTATGTATATGAAGTTATATTAGGGAAGTAAAATTTCATTTTAGAAATGAGTAAGAAAATTTAGTTGAAAATTTTAGTAATGAAGAAAAGCTATAAGTTAAAAGTTTTTAGTGTAGAAAATGAATAATATAACTAACTATCTTTTGTAAGAAAAATTTTACTTTTGAAAATTTTAGAAATTGAGAATTTTATTTTTAATACCTAAATTTCTTTTATAAAAATAATTTTTAAAACTATTATTATATTTATAAGTAAAAAACTTATATCTAGACTTTTCTTTAAGAAAGGAGAAGTGAAATTCAAAATTATTAAAGACATATCCAGAAATAGTAATCCTTGCCTGAAAATGGAAAGAAAAAAAAAGAACAAGAAAAAGAAAAAGAAATGAATAAAATGTAAGGGAGGAGAAGCTTGAGAATTAGTGCCTAATCAAAAATAGGTTCCACATTTGATCTTTTAAAAGTATAAGACTAGAGAAACTCTTAAGCTTATAAATATAATATAGTAAGTAAAATTATTAAAATAAAAATTTTTAAGTAGAGATAATAAAAGGACTAAATGTTAAATTTAGAAAATCTACAATATTTCTGAATTTGATAGAAACTCATACTTTCATCTTTCTTAGTATTATGAATTTCTAAACTTTAAGTTCGTCTCATTTACTGAATATTTTTTCTAAATTGGATTACTATACTTCTAAATCAAAATTTTAATAACTCCTAAAGAAATTCTTATACATATCATACATATTTAGTTTTTAAAGATTGAGTGTCACTTGAGGACAAGTAACATTTTAAGTTTAAGTTTGGGGGATTTTTATACACCAAATATATATATATATATATTAGACACATTTTAAACCTATTTTTGAGATATTGCGATTTAACGGATGGTATTTGTGCGTTTTTTTTCAGGTACAGGTACAAATGTGAAAAATGCTTAGAGGAGTGAAAAAGGATCAAATTTGGAGCAAATAGGTGAAAATTGGGCAAAAGAGTTTTGGCACCTAAGCGTCTGATCCGACGCTTATGCACAAGTTAAACAGAGAAGGCCGCACCTAAGTGCTAGAGGCCCTGCACTTAAGCACCAGTGGCAGTTATTAGAAGTGTAAATTTGATTTTTGTGAATTTTGAAGAGGTTTTTGAGGCACTCATTGGCTTAATAGGTGGTTACAACCACCACGAACGAAAATTATTGCGAAAAGAGGCAACTCTTGGCGAAATACATCGAATCAAGACATATTTTGAACAGATATCAAGACACCTTTCGGAGATTTATAAAAGAAGGAAGATCGAGTCTATGAAAGTGTGCTTGAAAAGAGAAGGTTTTGAAAGTTATTAAATTGGGGAGTTAGTTCAGAGAGATTTTGAGGCACCACATATTTATTTTATCCTTTTTGTTTTTTAGTTTTATATTGAGATTGTTGTAAAAGAGAAGAGATTCAAAAGAACTTCAAGAGTTTGGTGGAGGCCTTGAGATAAGTTTTTATCTTTTGTTTTTTAACTACTTTTAGTTTTAATTGAGACTTGTTGTTAGTTTGACAATGATTTCTACTTTTAAACTAAAGTGTGGTTTTGTTTTTTCCATGGATTCTGAGTAGTTTTCTTTATCTTTTTTCTTAAAATGATAAGTAATTAAGTGTTGGATGGAAGTTGTGGATATTCTTGATATTTAATGTTGGAAGAAGCTGTGATGATTTAAATCCATGCACTTCATTTACTTCTTGATTTGGCCAATCCAGATGTTAAAATTTGTTGTGAGAACATGTAAGAACCAGGCTGCTATTGTCTTAATCAACAATTGAAAAGAATCACATGAGGTTGTATGAATGAGAATGTAGTTCGTATGATTAAGTGCAAATAAATTGGTAAATATTCATTGAATGGCGTAGAGTTAGAGGACATTAAAGTGACAGGTTAAAGTCCCCAACTTGGTTTATTGTTTTAGGTTCTTATAAGAGATGTTAGCCCCCAGGTGGAGGGAATCGAGGGAACTTTAGAGTGAGAGCTAGTATCTTCCATGCCTAGCATGTCTTCAGAACTATTCAAACTTTAAATTAGCAAATTTTCTTTATAACATCTCTAGTAAGGGTAAAGAATATTATTGCCTAAATTTCGCACAACAAAATTTGTGTACTTCCACAATCGAATTCTGATTACTTATTACTGATTCATGATAAGAAGAAAAATATTTCCATATTTAGTGCTTTTCTGCTACAAATACTTCAGTTATCTTTTCAAATTGTTATTTTTTTATCAAAATATTGAAAATGCCAAAAATATTTAAATTTTCATTTATGCAAAAATCATCTTTAGTTTAAATTATTGTTTTTTAAAAATAGAAAGTTTGTTGTTCAATAGTGCATATTGCATATTCTCCATGTGGGTTCGATATTCAAGTTTTAATAAAAAAGTCCTATATTACTTGATAACGAAACGTATACTTGTGTAGTATCTCAATATATATATATATACACACACACACACACACACACACACACACATATATAATTTAAAAGTTAAATTCTTATTTTTCTTTAGGATCAAGATGTTGGTTTTGTTGAAAATAAGGAAATATAAATGAAAAATATAATCAGAATTATTGTTGTAATGTGCATATAAGCAGTATTTGGGATCAGTCAGCACCTTCATATTTATTCCCATCCTCTATGAACATCTGAAACGTGCTAACTCAAAACCCACACTCTAGTGCCCAACGAGAGTTCTTAATCTAGCATTTTTATCGAATTTTTACCTGCTATATCCCCAACATAAACTACTAGCACTTAAATTCTACACTCCTTTTAGGTTTGTTGACTTAGATGTCTACATAGGTTCTTTTGATCTCGTCGGTAACGCAAATACGCGTGGTGTGCTTGTCTATTTGTTGACCTCTTTTTTGGTTGAGGTTTAGTTTTTTCCTCTTTAGTAGGCTAAGGTCTAGCCATAGATTTTCCTGTCCACTATTCCCAGAAAACTAGAAAAGGAACCCTCACCACTAGAAATTCAAAACTCTTCCTTGCTTAACTTGAAGTTCCACATGTTGGTCCTAACCTCTAGCACTAAGTAGGTAGGTCAATATGGGGGAGCTCAAGATGAGCCCCCATAAGACTATTTGACCTTAGGGTTGACCGTGGGTGTTGGTCTGGAGCTAGGGAAATCACTTGCACTCACTATCATTTATATCCACTCACAACCCAAAATTGTTGACTTTAATCTATTGATCTTCTAGGAGACTCATGTAGATGGTCCCCTAGACCCATTGCCCCTAGAATAGGGTTTAGCTAAGACCAGTACAAAGAGGACCCATATGAGGATCTCATTGCTCCATATCTCATATAGTGTGGTTGGCACCCCAACTTGGCCTTTTGCCCCTAAATCCACCCAAGTTACCTAAATCCCTTTGAAACCCTAAATTTGGCCAAAAATCCCAATTTCACCCAAAATACCTAAATATGTTAAAAAAATCATTCAAACCATTTCAAAATAATCCAATTTCCCAAAACCACCCAAAATTGCCAAAATTACCAAAATTCCCCCAAATTTGCCACCACCCATAAAATGTCTCCAAAACTAAATTAGACCCTCCAATTGGAGACAATTTGGCCAATTTGACCATTTTGATCAAAACCCCCAAATTATCTTTAAAGGCTCAATTTCCCCAAATTCATCCCAAATGTCCATCAATTTATACAAAATTTTCCTTAATTTCAATTCTAAACTCAAATTCACCTTTCATATGATTATTTTAAACCAAATCCAAGCCTAATTGGCCCATGCTTTGAGCTCAATTTTGATCAAAATCAAAACCCCCAATTTTGCCCATATGACTTAATCTCAACTAATTGAACCCCATAGCCTTCTCAATTTGCCTCAATTTGAATCTTAAAATCTTCATAACAATCTTACATATCAAATTTGACCTTCAATTGGCCTTAGTGAAGCCTTAATTTCACTTAATTTTAACCCAAGCCAAAAAATTCCCAAATTTGCCCCAAATTGGTTGTCTCCAAATTTCACAAAATTGAATGCCCTAACCCCAAAAGTGACACCCAATGTTTTTTTAAAACTCTTCATGAAATTCTTATAGACTATTTTTAACCATCAATTTAGACTTACCCCAATCTAAGCTTAACCTAGGCCTAAATCTTATCTAACATGCCAAATCAACCAAAATCTCAAAATCCTTCAAATTGAGCTTTCAATTGAACTCAAAATTACTTCAATCCTTCTCCTAAAATCTTCATGACAATCATTTACACAATGTTGATCAATCAATTGAGCTCAAAGTAATGGCTAGCTTAACCCAAACCAAACTTTTAGCTATTTTGACCCAAATTGGACCCATTTACCAAGATTAACTTAGTCTTCCTAAAGTCACTAAATTAAGGTATCCATAATCACTAAGCACACCTTATTGACCAGGATAAACACTATCAAACCACCCAAGTATGCAATGGACTAATGGATCATTAAACTAATCTTATCCTAATTTTGGGCCTAACCAAAAATCTCTTCCATCATCACTTACCATTGGGAGTAAATTATAATTAAGCCTCCCCTGACTCACCTGACCTTCTGGACACTACCCCTGGCCATGCCGACCAATGTTGTGGCCGAAACACTCTAAAATAGAGAGCCACCACCCATAAATAAAACCCAATTTCAACCCTAGCGACCACCTCATCCCAATGGCTCGTTAGTGCTCCTCAGCTCTCCACCTACGCAGTTCTTTGCAGCCATTATTTAACACTGAGCGCAACCTTAAGCTTTACTATTTAAATTCACCCCCTCCATGGCCAAAGGAAGACAGTGCCAAATCTTTGGGGAAACTATGTCCATTTGCTCTCAGATGCTCTCAAAGAACTCCTAAACTCACTGCCACCATTTTTCCCCACTGATCTCCATTGTGGAAGTCCAATTTTAAGCTTAAATTTCTACCCAAAACCAAGACAGAACTCCCCATAGCTCCACAGTGCACCAAAGTTCAATTAATTGTGCGCACACCATCCCCACAGTGAGAGAAGTTGATTCCCCTCTGAAATAGCTTCTAGCCTAGCCTAGACCAATACCTGAGATCCACTTTGATCGAATTCATATCCATAGAATTCACCATAACTTGGAACTTCATATGGAGGTTTGTCGGACCCAATCAAAACTACAACAACCATCTAATGGAGGCCTCTCCTCTTAGACAAAGGTATTAAGCTCTAACCCTAAACCAAACTTGTTTTTATTCTCCATACATATTTATTGTATTTCATACTGTATAAACCATATGGATATGCTCGTGTCTAGCAGATGAAAGTTTCAGAACAAACCCCATGTGATTTGGTTGAGTCCAGACCATGATCTTAAGGTTTTAGTGTGAACGGCTCACATGTTAGGTAATTTGGGGACGATGAGAAGATGACGTTCGATCACGTGTTTATTCAGTGAACGGTCCTGATGAAGTTGAACAAAGATATGGTTCATAAAGCATGGTCCGCATGGAGGCTATGTGGCTTGCAGTGTCAAATGGAAGAGCAACTTATGCGCGGTTCAGAGTTGGCTAGAATGTGCTGGCGCTGAGCTAGACAAGTAAATAAATCACTATTTTCTGATTTATTTAAATACCATAGCTTTAAAAAATCATATCTTTGCATAGAAAGATCATAAAAATAAAATAAAAATGCCCACTTGCTCAGTGAACAGAGGAGAATAATTTGGACTAAAAATAAAAATTATTTGTCAAACATATGATTTTTAATTAATTACATACCCTCTGTGGTATTTTAATTCTCCAAGACTAAATAAGGCCCACCATGACTTGAAATTTTGAAGGTTCAATCCTCATGACAACGACCATGTCTTCTGATTTTTCTATAGCTAGAGAGCGTCTCTATGCTTCTAGGCCTAATTTTCAAGTTAGTGTGACCATTTTGGCTTATTTTAATTATTAAAATCAAAATATCACTTGGAAAATCAAAATTATTCGAATTAGTCAAAGCAATAAAATGAATTTTTAAGGAAACCTTGCATTTTTGTTAAAAAATAATTATATTAAATTAAATAAGCTTAGAAAAATTATGAAAATTTGTTCTGTGAGTTACTTGTGACAAGGGGCATTTAATAAAAATAAAATCCAATTTCATGAAAATATTTCATTTTCAAAATGTATTTTGAATTAAAAATAATTAAAACAATCAAAATTTTCAAAAATACAAAAAATGATTCAAAATGAGTAGAAATGTTCCCTGAATACTTAGAATTCATAAGAATATTTTTCCTAATTTTTCTAAGTTAAAATTAAAATTTTAAAAGCCTAAAAATGATTTTATCATATTTTCCCATTAAGATAATTATAATAAATAAATTAAAAATTACAAATATAAAAAACTTGGTTCTCTAAGTTTTCTGAATTTAGAGAGGTTTATTAAAAATATAAAAAAGATTTTTTGAAATTAAAATATTATTTTTTATCTAATTTAATTATTGAAATTGATTAAAAATTAAATAATAATAATAATACTTTAATTCAAAAAAATCATGAAATTTAACCTAAATGTTTCTTTGACCTTAATAGACCTCTAATAATTTTTCTATGAATACAAACTTTATTTTGGATAATTAAATAAATTAACCTTTGAAATTCTTATCTTCTAAATTTAAATAATTATCTAAATTAAACTAAAATTTTGAGAGGCCCACATGTTCTCCTCCAACATTATAATTATCTCAAGAATATGACACTTTAAACCCTGAAAGGCATTTGAGTTGTGTTTAATGAATTATGAGGTGAAGTTCCTTTAGACTTTAGTGCCTTAATCAAAATTTAGGATTAACCAAAGGGAAAATGGCTAATTTTGATCTTAATAAACATATTGGGATGATTGAAATACAATGGGATTAACAGGTAGAAACCCACTCACCACCCTTGCACAAAACCAACAAAACCATAAACTTTTTAATCTTCATGACTTGGAAGTCAACTAAGAACAGATGATTCTTAAGTGATGGGCTTAAGTCGAAAAGATAAAAATTACTTTTCTCAAGCCCAAAGTTGAGGATGGCTCGACCTATTGATAAGAATACATATCATTGAAATCAAAATTCTGATAATCAGCTTTTCAACAATCATGATTGTTAAAAGCTTAGTAGAGACATAGGCTCAATGTCTAAGCTCAATTTATCAGATTTATAAGATAACATAATTGGTTATTAACATCTTTAAACACTACACGCCTGACCTTAATTGTGGGCACCACCATCTTAAATAACCTAAACTTGTCTTAGGGGCACCCACTCACATAACTTTTAAATAAAATATCAATTGACTAATCGGGTATCCTACGCTTAGGATAATTAAATTATTAAGTTTCACCAAGAAACAGGGTAGTCACACTTCAAACTCGGATGACTGATGAAACATTATGATACGTTTAGAAATGAACTTAAAATAATTCAAGAGATCTTCAAAATAATTCAAAGTCATGCCCCGAGCATTTTGAAATCTTTTATATATTTTGAAGGGAAAATTAAACTTGCCATAATTTATTCCAAAATTATCCATTAGGATCTACTAAGATTCAATAAAATCATAACTTCGGGTTTGGTAACTAAACCTTCGTCTACTCTTGCAATTTAAATTCCTCACAATATTATATATATGCCTTACAAGTACTGACCTTTTAGGAGGCGGAATAAGAAGATTCACCAGGTACGCTTTTACAGTTTACTGTACCATCTTTTCTTGTACTTTCCACACTGTGTTTTTATACTTACAAAACTTGCATGTTAAACAACGATGACACCCTGCATGAAAACCAAAACTGCTAGGGCAGTCAAGAAATTAAAACCAAAATTAAAATCAACCAAGATAAAATTCACCTCCACAACATTCAAAAGATAAAACAACTCAAAATTTAATCACAAACATCACAAAACAACAGTTGCAACTAAATTAAGATGTCTTTATCGGATGATTAGGAATCCCTTGAGGAGGTAACCTATGGTTGCTAACAAGATTTCCCACAGTCTAAATGAAAGTATGGAACTCATTGAATTGAGTTTAGTAAATTCATTTGGACTAAGTGAATCCGATAGAAAATTGTGGTGCCGGAACAAAGGAATCGTAGGACCCTAACCAGTGTCACTCTAATCAACTTTAATATGCCTCATAATATTTAAAAAACTATAACAATCGGGACATCTAATTTGACATCATAACTTGGTATGTTAGAAAACTTAAACTCATCACGACGAGGAGCATGGAGCTAGCAATATGGGCAACACGGTCACCTGCAACACCAGCAGGATCTACAACAACATATCATTCCTTCGAATTAAACCAAAAAGTCATAGGATTTTAAGGTTGTGTGCCTAGTGCAACATAAATCTTCAACTCATCATTAGGCCTTTATGTAGCTCTGGTACACAACATAAGCCCTAACTCCTCTTATAATTCCAAAGTTGTTGTTCTTTACGACCTAAATTCTCACATCTTCCATGCTATTTGTGTGATTGTTGACCAAAGGAAAATATGTTGAGATTTTCATACCTATTTTATACTGTTTTTGATGATATTGCACTTTAAAGAAAGATATTTTTGATGTTTTGTTGCAGGAATGATGAATTAAGGTCATTGGAGCAAAAAGATGCAAAAGGGAGGGAATTTGGAGCGAAAAGGACCAAAATGTGAAGAATTGAACTAGGGCGCCGACGACGCCATCGACCCCGCCGACGGTGAGATTTTCTCGAGGCTCCAGAATTACTTCATTAAGAAGGTCCGCTGACGGCGCCCTTGAGGTCGCCGACGACGAGCTTGGCGGTTATGTCCAACTAGGCGTTGGATGAGGACAAATTTTGAAGGGATGCTTAGGCAACTCTTAGGAAAGCTCGTCCACAACTTTAAAAGTAGATTTTGACCAAAAATTGAAGAGGTCCTGGATGTTAGAAAGGTCCTGGAGGTTAGATAGGTTTCATTAGTATATAGAGAATTTACTAGAGTGTCAAAAGTGTGAGGAATTCTTTGAGAGATTGAAAGAGTGGGGGGAAAGTGAGAGATTTCTTCCTCCTTGCCACTTCAAAGAGGAAGTCTGCGTGCTGTAAAGAAAGGAAGAGATTCAGAGGAACTTCAAGGAGTTTTCTTGGGGAGAAATTAGAGATAAGTTTATTTATTGTTGTAGTTTGTATGACTTTAATTTTATATATGAATTCCGAGTTTTGTTGTGTTTTCCCCTTGACATTTGAGTAGTTTTCTCTTTCTTTCTCCTTGTCTTGAGATTTGTGTAATGGTGCTTTGAATTGGTTGAGCCATGAAAATGTTAAAGAAATTGTGATGATCTTTCACTTCGATCTTAATTTACTTTTAATCTGGCTAATTGGTTGGTTAAAATATGTTGAGTTTTACAACTAAAGTAAAGATTACATCCAAGATTTAGGGAGGTCAAAGCCCTTGGAAGTTAGCTGCAAATAAAAAGGAAAATAATATTATCGAAGGTAGAATTGGAGATTTTAGAGTTACAGACTAAAATCAACAATTCGGTCCTATTATTTGGGTGTTAAAGTGTAAATGTTAGCCTTCAGGGCGAGGGGAACGTGGGAGCTCCGAAGTGAGAGCCGGTGACCTCCCAGCCTAGCCGTAGATTCAGTAAAAAAGCATAGGATTAGTCAATGTTCTTTATGCCTGGACCAAAGGGTAATAAATAGGTATGCTCCTATTTGGCACAATATAATTTGAACTGATTCACTTTATCAATTCATTATAATTTTTTGACAAAGAGAAGGATGCTTTGTTATATATTGAATATCACATTAGAGCCTTCATTAATATAAGTAGTTATTTAATAGTTATTAAAATTACATATTTATTTCAATTGCCTATTAGTGGTAGATAAGCAAATTGAATTTAATTGTTGTGATTAAAGTATTGCATTCCTAAAGTCTTAGTTCGTAGTTCTAATATTACTCCCTGTGGGATCGATATCTATAACTCCGTTAGAGTCCTATATTACTTGAGTGATATGTATACTTGCGTTGATAAGTGTGACTTTACATCCATATTTACTGAATCTATAACTTTTTTTAAGTTTTGGTACTGTTGCTGAGGAATTAAATCTTTTAGCAGTAGTATTAAATACTTATATTTTTAAGCATATATAAAGTCACTGTTAAGTTTTCGGCGTCGTTGCCGGGGCGTAAATAAAAATTACAATTAAAGTTAAGAACAAATTAGGATTATTAGAATATTTTTACTTGAATTGCAACTTATTTTCATATTTAGTTAGTTATATTACTGTGTTCTGATTTCAGATTGTATACATATATTTTGACCTGAAAACTTTTATACCCTACGATTTGGAATTAGAACGCACTGCTAGAAAGATTAGAAGATTGAGAAGAGAACTTAGAAATTCTAATACAATGGAAAACAACATGAACAATCAAGGAATAGAGAATGAACACCAACCTAAACCCCTACATGATTATGCAAATCCTACAGTATATGAAATTCACTAATATATCCAAAACCCTGATGTAGCTGCTAATTCATTCGAGCTTAAACCTGTTATTATCCAAATGGTACAAAACAATCAATTCGGAGGTACAACAATGAAGATCCTAATTTACACCTCACTACTTTTTTAGAACTGTGTGCTACTTTTAAATATGACAGAGTCTCAAATGATGCTATTATACTTAGACTTTTTCCTTTTTCACTGAGGGATAAGGCTAAGATGTGGTTAAATTTGTTAGCACTAGGATCTATTAGAACTTGGTGAGAACTATCATAGAAATTTCTATGCAAATATTTCCCTCCATCCAAAACTGCTAAACTTAGAAATGACGTAACATCGTTCTGTCAGATTAATGGAGAGTCAATATATGGAGCTTCGGGGAGATTTAAAGATCTTCATAGGAAATGCCCTCATCATTCGTTACCAGATTGGTTGATAATTCAAACTTTTAATAATGGATTAGTGGGATCACTTAGATCAATTATAGTTGTTGCGGCTGGTGGTTCTTTAATGTCAAAACCTTTTGATGAGGCTGATTCGTTAATAGAAGAAATGCTACCAACAATTTTCAATGGCCCTCTAAAAGGGTAAATCCTAAAAGAGTAGCTAGTATCCATGATTCTGATGCAATATCTATGTTGGCTTCACAGATTACTACAATATCAAATAAATTAGATAATTATGGGATGAATTATTCTCCAACACCTCCTATGATGGAAGAGAATTCATCTCGGAAATTTGTGGATGTTCAACCTTCATACGAGACTTTAAAGGCTATTAATAGACCCAACAACCCTTATTCAAACTATTATAACCCAGGTTGGAAGAATCATCCAAATTTTAATTAGAATAAAAATTCTTCTACAAATCAACAATGGGAGAAAAACCCAATGAACCGATTAGGAAATTCATCCAACAAAGGAAATGTTAACTATAGACCTTCTTATCCTCTAGGATTTAATAGTAACACTCAAATTAAGGAGAAGAAGTTGTCTATGGAAGAGCTGATATTAAACATGGGTCAAAAATTGCAGAATCAAGGAATTCAATTACAAATACATGGAAATAAATTAGAAAATCAAGGAACTGCTATTAAGAATATTGAAAATTAATTAGGGCATATCGCCACTGCGCTTAGTAACCGAACATTAGGAACTTTTCCGAGTGCTGTGCAACCAAATCCTAAAGATCAAGGAAAAGAACAAATCAAAGCGATGCAATTACGAAGCGGAAAAGAATTGGAAACAAGGGCACAAAAAGAAATGGAAACTGAAAGAGAGAAAGTGGATACTGACAAAGAAACGGATCATGAGTACCCAGAGTTAGAATATCCATTTACACCAATGAAGATTACTGTGGAGAAACCTCCACCATCGTTTCCTCAAAGATTGAAGCAACAAAAACAAAATAAACAATTTTCCAATTTTTTAGAAATTCTTTAAGAAGTTAAGAGTAAGTATTATTTTGTAGAAGTTTTAGAGAAAATGCCCAATTACGTGAAATTTATGAAAGATGTTCTGAACAAGAAAAGGATGTTCACAGATAACGAAACTGTTGCACTTAGCAAAGAGTGTGGTGCAATTATTTATAAAAAGCTTCCAGAAAAATTAAAAGATCCTTGTAGTTTCACTATACTGTGTGCTATCGGTGAAACATTTTTTGGAAGAGCTTTAGGTGATTTGGGAGCCCGCATTAATCTTATGCCTCTATCAATTTTCAAAAGATTAGGATTAGGAGAAGTCTCACCTACTTCTGTAACTCTTCAGTTAGCAGATCGTTCAGTTACATATCCTAAGAGAGTTATAGAAGATGTGTTAGTAAAATTTGATAAATTTATCTTTCTTGTGGATTTCATTGTGTAGATATGGAGGAAGATAAAAAAATACCTATCATTTTGGGGAGACCATTTTTAGCTACTGGAAAAGCTATGATAGATGTTCAAAAAGGAGAATTAACGATGAGAGTTAACAATCAATAAGTGACTTTTAACATTGCAAAATTTATGAAATACCCTGCAGTTGAAAGAGATAATGAATTTTTTTGCATGAAAATTAGTGAACATCTATTTAAGGAACATTTTAAAGAACATTTTAAAGAGAAAGAACAATTTGAAGATAGTGATGAAGTTATGTTGGACGAATTAGACAATGAAGTATTAGATTATGTTCAGGAAAGATTTGAGATCCTGGATATTACCGAAAATGCTGATATGAATCTATTTCCGTTAATTATAAAACCACCTGAACTTGAGTTGAAAATAATGCCTAGCCACTTGAAATATGTATTTTTGGGAGACTCATCTACATTACATGTTATTATATCTTCAAAATTAAATGATTTGCAAGATCAAAGACTGTTAGATGCATTGAAAAAATATAAGAAAGCTTTTGGTTGTACCTTAGCTGATATTAAGGGAATCAGTCCTTCGATCTGCATGCACAAAATTATATTAGATGAACAATATAAACTAAGAGTTGATCCACAAAGGAGATTAAATCCTATGATGAAAGAAATAAATAAGAAGGAAATTTTGAAATGGTTAGACACTGGAATTATATATCCTATTTTAGATAGTGTGTGAGTAAGTCAATTCATTGTGTTTCTAAGAAAGGACGAGTGACTGTTGAAAAAAAAGTAAAAAATGAAGTAATACCTTTCAGACAAGTTTTGAGGTTGCGTATTTGTATTGATTATAGAAAATTAAACAATGCCACCAGGAAAGATCACTTCCCTTTACTCTTTTTAGATCAAATAGTAGATAGACTTGCTCGACATAATTTTTTTTAATTTTTAGATGGATATACCGATTACTATCAAATTTCTATTGATCTTGATGTTCAAGAAAAGATAACATTTACTAGTCCTTTTGGAACTTTTGCTTTTTGAAGAATGCCTTTCCAATTATGTAATGCGCCTGCAACATTCTAGAGATGTATGATGTCTATATTTAGCAAGTTAATTGATGATGGATTGAAAGTATTTATGGATGATTTCTCTGTATTTGGAACATTATTTGATGCATACTTAAATTATCTTGAAAAATTTTTGGAGTTATGTGAAAGAACTAATTTAGTTCTGAATTGCAAGAAATGTCAATTTATGTAGGAGGAATTGTATTAGGGCATAAAATTTTGGAATATGGCATGGAAGCAGACCCTACAAAAATTTAAGTTATATCTAAACTAACACCTCCTACTAATGTAAGAGAGGTTAGGAGTTTTCTTGGGCATGTTGGTTTTTACAGGCGTTTTATTAAAGATTTTTCCAAAATTACCAAACCTCTATGCCAACTTCTAGAAAAGGATAAGAAATTTGAATTTACTGAAAGCTGTTTAAATGCCTTTGAGTTGTTTAAGGAAAAAATAATCACAGCCCCTATTATAGTTTCACCTAACTGGGAGAAACCATTTGAACTGATGTGTGATGCTAGTGAATATGCTATTGGAGTTGTCCTTGAACAAAGGTATGAGAAGAATTTTAAAGTTTTATAATACGCTAGTAAAACTCTTAATGATGCACAAATTAATTATACTGTTACTGAAAAAGAGTTACTGGCCATTGTGCATGCTTTAGATAAATTTAGATCGTATTTAATTGGAGGTAAATTTGTTGTGCACACTGATCACTCTCCTATTAAATATCTAATGCAAAAGAAGGATGCCAAACCAAGATTGATTAGATGGATACTTTTGATGCAAGAATTTGATCTTGTGGTTATTGATATAAAGGGAACTGATAATCAAATTGACGATAATTTGTCAAGATTAGAAAAACATGAATTATCGGACACGACAATGAAATTACAGATAGTTTCCCTAATGAACAACTTTATAATATTAACGAGTGAAAAATACCATGGTATGCTGATATTGTTAATTATATTGTAAGTGATATTTTTCCACCTATGCTGACACTGCAACAACAAAAGAAATTCATTCATGATGTGAAAGCATATTTTTGGGATGAACCTTATTTATATAAACAATGTAAGGATCTGATTATGAGAAGATGTGTACCTTATGAAGAAACTGAGCTGATCATTCAGAAATGTCATGATTCCGAATTTGGAGGACATTTTGTGATTGATAAAACTGCTTATAAAATTTTACAAGTTCGATTTTCATGGCCTACTATCTTTAGAGATGTTTATAGATACATAAAAACTTGTGATCGATGTCAACTAGTAGACAATATATCTAAAAGAAATGAAATGCATCTGAATTTCATGTTAGAAGTTGAGATCTTTGATGTTTGGGGATTACATTTCATGGGACCATTTATTCCTTCATTTGGGAAGTTAGATATATTAATTGCAGTAGACTATGTTCATAAGTGGATTGAAGCGCAAGATTTACCTTGTTGTGATGCTAAAAGTGTTTCAAGCTTTTTAATGAAAAATATTTTCACTAGATACAAAATGCCTACGATGATTATCACTGATGGAGGATCCAATTTTAGGAATAAATATATTCTGAGATTGGAAAAAAAGTTTATTATTTTTCATAGAATCTCTGCTACCTATCATCCTCAAACTAGTAGGTTAGTTGAAGTTTTTAATAGAGAGATTAAACAAGTACTTGAAAAGACTGTAAACTCTAGTAGAGTAGATTGGTCCACTAGACTGGATACCGCATTATGGGCTTACAGGACTTCTTATAAAACTCCTATTGGATTGACTCCTAACAGACTTATTTTTGGGAAAATTTGTCACTTATCAGTGGAATTGGAACATATAACATATTTGGCAATTAAAGAATTCAATTATAATTTGAAAGATGTTGGTAAGAAGAGATTGTTACAATTAAATGAATTGGAAGAATTAAGAAATGAGTCTTATGATAACGACAGAATTTATAAGGAAAAACTAAAATTATGGCATGATCGGAAGATTAACCAGAAGAACTTTGAACCGGGATAAGAAGTTTTCCTTCACAACACTAGGCTGAAATTATTCCCTGTGAAATTGAAGTCTCGTTGAATAGAAGCCTTTACTATGACTCAAGTTTATACTTATGGAGCTGTTGAGATTGAAGATCAGAAAACTGAAAATAGATTTGTAGTAAATGAACACAGATTAAAACCGTATTTTAAGGGTAAAAGACCAAATTTTAAAAAGGTTTTAATGATCAGTCAACCTGAATAACACCTGAATAGGTCGGGCTGACAACGTTAAACCAAGCACTTTATGGGTGGCAACCCATATTTATCTTTACTTTTATTGTAATTATAATAGTTTTTATTTGAAATTATCATTCGTTTGTGGTAGTATTAAGATCTACTACTCGTATTTACCCTTGAATCATCATAAAAATTGGATCCATAGAGAAAAATTTGAATTCATTTGGACCAAAGAGAAACTGTGCAATTTTTGCCTTAGGAGCCGATGGTGCCCTCGACACCGCTGACGGCGAGACCGGTGAGATGGCAGTTTTTGGAGTTTGAATGGCTATTTTTTGACAGTTTTAGGGCGGGAGTTAGCCTTTTAAACTCCCAATTTTGATTCCTAGTTCATATTTCCCCCAAAAATGAAGTGAAACTAAACCAATTTCATTCCTATTGCATCTAATTCCCCTGATAATCCCAGAATTGTGAGTTTTCAATCTGTGAAAGTTTATTAGTGGGGAAGTGCAACAAATCTTCAATAAGGTACTGATGAAGAAAAGATTAATCAAGGAACGAGGATTCCTAAATCGCAGATTGAATAATCCCTCTATGCTAATTGAAGAGATGATGATGCGACAAAGTTGGGAAGTGTTGTGCTATACTATCGCCGCTGTGGTTGTTTCTGTGGTAAAGGAATTTTATAATAATTTGCATGAAATAAACCACGGAGTTGTTTATGTGAGAGGTAAATGGATCACTTTCACTCCTGCACGGATCAATGAATTATACATGATCGAGAAAGTTCATGTGTTCCCCTATTCCAACTTCATCCCAACAAGAAACCAAATGAATGTAATTTACCAATATTTAACGGACGAAACTGACGGCTGGGAAATGAGAGCAAATGGGTATGTTAGTTTTTTTGCAACACTCCTAAATCCCGTTTTGAAACACTGGCACTTTCTCATTTCTGCGAAACTATTACCGGCAATGAAGATCGGTAAAGTTTCTGAAGAAAGTGTTATTTTGAATTACCGCATCCAAAGGGGACTGTCGATCAATATTGGATAAATAATTGTGAAATCGGTTCTGGCCTGATTGATCATGGATCAACTTATGGGCTTGGACACCCTTCCACAAATTTCTCACTTTGCAGTCAGTTCCAAGTGTCCTACAAAAATTAGGAAAAGTTACTTCTACCTTAGAAGCCTTTGGACCCAACTGAGAGATTCCCAACTTTTGAAGATGAAAATGACATAGCCATTATAATAGATCAATCATCTCAAAATTCACTGCCAGTTCAACCCTTAATTCCTGATAAGACTCTAATGATCCTGCGCAGAATCGAGAAATTGGAGAAGGAGGTACAAAATGTGATGAATGCGATTAATAATAACTTTCATTTCCTTGATATTTGAATGTAATTGATGTACTTGTACTTGTACTTTTATTTCTGTGATCTTTTGTAATAGGAATGGATGTTTATGTGTATTTGGACTTTCATTTTTATTATTATGTTGTACTTGGATGATTTTTAATTTTTGTTATAAATTTAGTGTTATAGTTAAATTTGCATGTGTAGTATAATAGATGTTGAGTAGTATTTTGTAATGTAATGTGATTTTTATTTCGTATTTTAATTGTAATTATTTTATTTAGTATTGTAGTTGTGTTAGGAAATATTGTGCTTATTTAATGCTTTAATTTTATATTTATTTCAAAATTTCATTACCCAGAAATTTCTCTAATGATTTATATGTGTAGAAAGCTTCTAATATTACAAACCAGGTGAAGTAGAAATTTTGAGAAGGACTGCAAAAATTTCAGAATAATGAAAATGCCTAAAATACATAGGTATGATTTATATTTATAGTTTTTTCTTTCCACCTGTATCATTTCATATTTAAAAATTTAAGTTTGGGAGAGGGAAGAAAAAGATTAACTATTAGATGCCCTCTATTTAATTATTTTCAAAAATTATTTATATGATTTTATATAGTGAATTTAATTCAGGTAACTATATTTTGTAGTTATTTAAATATTATAGTAAATTTAAAGAAATATTTTTGTAATGAAAATTAATTTTGTAACATAAGATATTTAGTATAAGAGAATAAGATTATAGTTAACTACTTAAAGTAAAGGAAACTATATTTTGAAGTGTTAAGAATCTGGAAATTTATTTGAGAAGAAAAGATTGGGGCTCAATGATGTAAAACTATGAAGTATTTATAAGGTAAATGAATGCTTTGAGTTTCAAATTTAGGGAAAGAAAGGTGATGTTCAAAATCAATAAGGCTGTCTAGATATAGTAATCCTCAGTTGAAAAAGGAAAAAGAAATGATTGACAACAATCCTTGAAAAGAAAAGAAAAATATATAGGATTGAAAACAATCCAAATGAAAAAGAGAAAAGAAAGAAAAAAATTTTATGAAAGTGAGGAGAAGGTTGAGGATATGCATAATCAAAAATTGGTTTCACTGGACCTACCTAAAGGGAAAACTTATACATTCCTGAACTTTTATTTATGGATTAGATCTTTTACTAGTAGTGTTCCCATGAAATTTCTATCATCTGAATATTCCAAGTGACTTAATATTGCAACATATAGTCATTCTTGAAATGAATAGAAGACTAGAACTCTTAAACTTGATGACTAGAAAATTTGGAAGCTACAAAGTTAATTCAATTACTTAATTTTTTTCTAAAAATCTCACAATGATATTTATTTAGATCAAACTTATAGTATTTCTGAATTAAAACTTTATTACAATAGATCATAACTTTTATGTAGTACTAAAATTACTTGAGGACAAGTAATAGTTAAGTTTGGGGGATTTTGACCAAAGGAAAATATGTTGAGATTTTCATACCTATTTTATACTATTTTTGATAATATTGCAATTTAAAGATAAGTATTTTTGATGTTTTGTTGCAGGAATGATGAATTAAGGTCATTGGAGTAAAAATATGCAAAAAGGAGCTAATTTGGAGCGAAAAGGACCAAACTGTGAAGAATTGAACTAGGGCGCCTACGACGCCATCGACTCCACTGACGACAAGGTTTTCCCAAAACTCCAGAATTAATTCATTAAGAAGGTCCGCCGACGATGCCCTCGAGGCAACTGACGGCGAGCTCGACGGTTATGTCCAACTAGGATTTGGATGAGGACAAATTGAAGGGATGCTTAGGTAACTCTTGTGAAAGCTCATTCACAACTTTGAAAGAAGATTTTGGCCGAAAATTAAAGAGGTCCAAGATGTTAGAAAGGTCCTGGAGGTTAGAGAGGTTCCACTAGTGTATAGAGAATTTACTAGAGTGTCAAAAGTGTGGCGAATTCTTCGAGAGATTGTAAGAGTGGAGGGAAAGTGTGAGATTTCTTCCTCCTTGCCGCTTCAAAGAGGAATTTTGTGTGTTGTAAAAAAAGGAGGAGATTCAGAGGAACTTCAAAAATTTTTATTGGAAAAAACTAGAGATAAGTTTATTTATTATTGTAGTTTGAATGACTTTGATTTTATATATGAATTTCGAGTTTTGTTGTGTTTTCCTCATGAGATCTGAGTTGTTTTTTCTAACTTTCTCTTTGTCTTGAGATTTGTGAAATGATGATTTGAATTGATTGAGCCATGAAAATGTTAAAGAAATTGTGATGATCTTTTCAGTTCGATCTTAATTTACTTTAATTCTGGCCAATTGAATTGTTAAAATATGTTGAGTTTTACAACTAAAGTAAAGGTTACATCCAAGATTCAGGGAGGTCAAAGCCCTTGGAAGTTAGGTGCAAATAAATAGGGAAATAAAATTATCGAGCGTAGAATTGGAGATTTTAGAGTGACAGACTAAAATCCCCAATTCGGTCCTATCGATTGGGTGCTGAAGTGTAGATGTTAGCCCTCAGGCGAGGGGAACATAGGAGCTCTGAAGTAAGAGTCAGTATCCTCCTAGCCTAGCCGCAGATTCAGTAAACAAGTGTAGGATTAGTCAATTTTCTTTATGCCTGGACCAAAGGGTAACGAAAAGGCATGTTCCTATTTGACACAATATAATTTGAACTGATTCACTTTATCTATTCACTATAATTTCTTGATGAGGAGAAGGATGCTTTCTTATATATTGAATATCACATTAGAGTCTTCATTAGTATAATTAGTTATTTAATAGTTAGTAAAATTACATATTTATTTCCATTGTCTATTAGTGACATATAGGCAAATTGAATTTAATTGTTGTGATTAAAGTATTTCTTTTCTAAAGTCTTAGTTCGTAGTTCTAATATTACTCCCTGTGGGATCGATATCTAGGACTCCATTAGAGCCCTATATTACTTGAGTGATATGTATACTTGCGTTGATAAGTGTGACTTTACAATTATTGAATATTTGTTACGTCCATATTTATCGAATCTGTAACTGTTATTAAGTTTTGGTACTGTTGCTGAGGAATTAAATCTTTTAGCAGTAGTATTAAATACTTAAATTTTTAAGCATATATAAAGTCGCGATCAATCGTTTCACACAAATGTAAGCCCTAACTAATTAAATTTGTAGGATGAAACATTTAAATAATTTCTCCTCAAAATCAAAGCCAAACCCTAGGATAAATTGGAAAGTCACTGAGGTTCTCCTTCGGATCTATATGTGTGTGTGTGTGTGTGTGTGTGTGTAAATTAAGCGTCCTTTCGAAGCGGGCGGGACTTCGATTCCGGTGACTGAGAGCTTCTAATGGGCAACTTCTCCAACCAAAAATAGTGCAAACAACTATCAAAACTTTGGTTTTACTATTTCCTATTGATCCCTAAATGAAGAGCACTTCTCGAGAGAGTAAGAATAAGCTATCAAGCAAAGGGTGAATCACCACAAGCCAATAGGTGGAACAGCCCTTGGCGAGGGGCTCTTTTAGTATGTTAGTTGATAATGTTGTTGCTAACTTTCAGCCACTTATGAGAAATCTTAGGGGCACCTATGAATCTGCTGGTAAAACTAAACTTTTCCCTTAGGTTGGGTTTGTTGATAAGCAGATCTATGCCTTTGCTGAGCTCGATTAGTCTTAGCCCTTTGTTTGACGGTTTACTCGTGGTCAACTTTTAGCCCAAGTTTAAGGAGTTACATTTTGTCAAGTGGGTCTTTTGGTTTTCTGATAGTAGCCTCACTTTGATTGCTCTTTCTAACTTCTAGTCTATTGAATCCCCTCAAAATTCATGCTAGTGCATTTGTGAGTACATATTTTAGTTCTTTGATTCTATTACTTCTTGAAACTGACTTTTGTGATAAGAATGAGAAAATTAAAATGAAAAAAATATATTTATTTCATAATTAGATCATTAATAACCGACCTTCACGGATTTTCATTCTCAGGATTGTTATAAATGTAGAGTAACTAGCTTCTTTGTTATTTGACAATTGCTTTGTGTTTTTATGTCTGAGTTGGTTAGCTTTCAAACAAATCTATGAATAATGCTTCAAAACCTTTAGGAGAGGCCCATATTATAAAAATGATTAAGGTCAACTTTGGGATGTCTTCACTGTAGTTTAGCTCAGAGATCAAGAAGATGCTAGAGGGAGAAAATAGTCCTGAGGGAAAAAAAACCAAAGAGCATAGAGAAAAGAAACATGATTTAATAAAGTGGAAGGCAGTTAATTCACCAAACTAATAGGGGTCATCTAACTATTTGCAAGGTCCTTAACAAAGGAGAGGTTAGGTGGAAGATAGAAGCAAGTTTCGTTATCTGAGTGTTAGCTCATTAGCCCGACCTCATGTTGTGCTCGAGACTAGCTGGCTGAACAACTTGTGTAAAGAGCCATAAGTGCTCCACTATTCGTTGTGGAAGAAGCAGTTGTTACTCTAAGATCAATTATGGAGAAAAAACAATACAAGTGCTTTGCTACCACTATGTGAGAGCAGTATGCAACTTTGGTGGTCTTAGCTAGATTAACCCCATAGCATGAGAAGATTCATTCTTGTTGGTTAGGCTAAAAATTTCATACCTTTGCTTATACCACCTTTTGGTACAAATGAGGCAATATAGATTAATGACTCTTCTTCGGGGTATGCTGGTTAGGGTCCAACCTCATGACCAATTAAGTAACGCTGATGCTGCTTAGTATTGAGGAGATTGTGGTTGACGGCTCAAGCATCCCTCTTATAGCCTACAAGGTGGCAACCAAAAAATGCAAGATGTTTCATATGACACTGGCCACTGCTTAGATGAGATGGAGGACTTCAATGCTCCTACTTCTATGATGGGGCGAGAAGATATAAAGGAGTCATGAGAGGAGTTCTTGGTCGTTCTTATAGAGTTGGTCGACATTTGGAAGATCTACTTGATGTTTCAGATCTAAGATAAGAAAGGCCTCATAGATAGGTTTAAGTTTATGGGACAAGTGTTTTATAAGAGGTTATTTCGGTGAGGAAATGTCTCGGCTGAAGTGTTAGATGAACAACTTGTAAAATATTTTATCTAAGAATAAAATATGAGTTTAGTATTTTTGAAGGAAATTTTTCTTTCTATTATTATTTTTCCACTTCAATTCTATGTTGATATGATGGCACATTATTAAAATTGAGGTTAAATTTTATGATGGTTTCACTCAACTTATTATCCTATACATAATGATCGATAGTTGACTTTGGTGCCGCACTCTATGACTTTCTTTTGCTTTTCTTTCTCTCAGTTTTCTGCATCCAAATTTCTTTCATCTAGATGAATCCCAAATACTCGACATGACTCTTTGGGTTAATCCTAGCAACCGATAGGTCAATTGTCTCTAGAAGGGGTGATTCAATTGCATGATACTTACACCTTCGGTAATTTCATTCAAATTTGAGCTATTGGTGGACATGACCGTGCAAAAAAATATTTTGGACAAAATCTTGTCTTTTACATTGATTGCTTAAGAAGAGGGGCTTGTTGACCTCATTTATTTGAGGTAATTCACTTTCTCTCTCTAGAATATAGGGTCTATTCTTAGCATTTACTAGGGGCTTTGCATGGAAGAGCAGTGTTGGGACCCATAATTGAACTATTGCTCGACTCCTTTTAATTTCATGTGTTTAACCTTAAATCTTCAACTAATGATTAAGTTGATTGAGGTCACATGTTGAAAATTAAGTTGAGTTCTTATAGGTTTGAAATGTCCCAAGTAATCCTTTGAGCTTGGAGAATTAGGTCTTTTTGTCGGTCTTTCTTTAGAGCACTTCATTCATCTCCACTCACTTTTGGACATCTCCACCTTTAGCCTTTGGAGAACTCATTTGGTTATGAAGTACTCCTTAGGCTTGAAAGGGAAACTATTCCTTAAATGAACAAATAAATTATAATTCTTTAAAATTTCATTTCAAATAAAAAATAAATGAAAAAATGTTTACTAAAGATTATTAAATCATTTGAAATTGAGATTAACACAATAAAAATACATAAACAAAATTTTATTTTTTTTTCAAAATTAATAAAGGATAATTTTTTGAAATAAATGAATAAATTGGAAAATAAACGAAATAAAATTTAAAACCTTACCAGAACATTTAAAAAATTGAAATAAAATATAAACTTAAATAAAAAAAAGAAAAGAAAATAAGAAAAGAAAAGAAAATTTTCAAAAATACCATCAAATTCATTATTTTTACATATAATTTAAAATTCCCTGCTCTATTGGTTCTTTTTCCAAACCCAAAGTTCACCCAAATATTGTTCTAAATCATAATGTCGAATCCTTTTAATTGAATCCATTTTGAATCAAATTTCAAATTCAGATCAAGCCAATTGAGCTATTTGAAACCTTCCTCCATGAAAGTTCCAATTATTGATTTAACTTCCCTACACGTGTTAGAAGCTTATTGGTTCAATTTTTATCTCCCTCCAACTGTATCCAACTCCCACTTCAGCCCAAGGGAAGCGAAAACTAAGAATAAAGCATTTTAAAACATAAATGACAAGCCATGCACTTTTCTTGAAGCACATATGTTATAAGTTAATTGGTAGCACACCAATCTTGTCCCACTTCCGATTGGTTAGCAAGAATTGACAAGCCACCTCACTAATCCAAGACAATTAGAATAGACCAATCGTAAGGCTAGCCCTACCCCATCACCCCAACCAATAAATACCCTTAAACTTATGCTAAACCCGAAATTTTCTACCAAAATTCTGCCCAGATAATTTTAAAATTTGCTTTATTTCATTTGAGTTCATTTCCAAGTATTCTTTACCTTTTCCATTGCGAAAATTTTCAAAAATACCACAATGAAAGCCTTGATCGAAAATTGAAAGCTTCCAAGCATTTTCAATTTCTACATGGATTTCAAATCTAAATGCTTTTTTATTCTTCTTAAACCTAAGAATACCTCCCAAGTTGTTTACCTTGAAAACCGAGCCTACTTGGTTAAAATTCTGAGATAGGCGGCCCGTGTTGATCGAAATCTTGCAAAAAACCCTTCGGATCTTTAATTTTTGCTGTGAGGAGCTTAATTTAGTCTCTTGGAAGCTTATCGAATGATTGGTTCAAGAAGACGTCTTACGGATCGAGAAAATTTTATTTTGAAAGAATCTTAATTTTGGTTTTCAATCTTTCTAAAGAGAACTTTCAAAGTTTTAGATTCTAGCCATTGCAACTATATAGATCCTTAAGACGATCGTTTTGGTTTTTGAATCAATAAGTTCCATAAAGAATCGAGTGAGATACAAAAGTTTTAAGTTAGATGGTCATCGGTTCACAACTCATTTGGGACGATGAACCCATGCCGTCTATTTTAATTCAGATGAGATGAGAGGTTTTAAACATTTTAGAATGATACGATGGAGTTTGGGACTCAACAGCGGATCCACCAAAAGGTGATCATTGGCGGCTAATAAGATCCTGACACAAAAAAGGTCAAAACCAATAGGAAGGCAACAGGAGGAGGCGACTGTTTTAAATGAGGTGGAGGCAGCTGGTTTAAATAAGCAATAGGGTTTGAAGGAAATAAAGGATGAAAAGTAACTCAAAACGCCATAAATTGAAATGAATTAAATATTGTGATCCCAATATGCTGCATTTATTTCCATATGAATAGAAATTGTATCTTGATTGGGAAACTTGAAGTTATCTATAATTTAGCATTTATTGAAACAATAAATACAAAAAATAAAATATAAGTGGAAAATTATGAAAAAAAATCTGGAAAATTTAAGAATCAAGTGAGTGAATATTTCATTCAATTAAACAATGATTTCACTTAGTTTTAAAGCAACATCTTTTAAAGATGGTATCTTTGTAAATTCTTTAATTACGTTTGTATCCCTTTTATTCCAAAATTGATTTAAAAAAGGCAAGTAATTGGAGAAAATTTCATGCTAATATCAGTAAAATATTTAAGAGATTGTGGGTTGTTTAATCAAATCTTAAATTGGATTAATAAATTGTGTATAAATGTAAGAATGCGATTATTGAGTATTTGATAAAATTGAGACATTAAAATAATTGAATGATTAAATAGTAAATTGATAATTTAGAATTTTATAATTCATTGATTAGAGCATTCCAATAAAGTTTAAGTAAATTTGCTTGATGAATTTGCTCAAAATTTGTTTAAATTGTTAAGACTTCGTAATCAAATTGAAAGTGAATGAATACGAAGTGTAAGATTGAAAAATCTGATTCAAATAAATTTCATTAAAATTGGCTTAATTTTAAAGTTAGATTTCGTAGATTTGTAATTTCCCCTAAAATTACAAATCTACTTTCTCTTAGCTTTTAATTCATTAAATACGAATTTACCATAATAATGCCACTGAAATTGGAACTTTGAAAATTGGAACTTGATAAAGTGAAAATTTAGTAATAATTCATTAAAAAATGCAAGTTAGGGTAAATATGCAATTTGCCCAAAAATACAACTCTTATTTTATTCTCACTCACTTAATGAAAGATAAAAATGTGGTAAAACACAACAAATTGAATTAAATTGTCAAATAACTGAAAAACAAATTTCATACATGATTTTCAACATGTATAAAAGTGGTTGAAGTATAAATAAGGCATTTACTAATATACTGTTCTAAGTAAAAATTGAATAACTTTTTCTCTAGAACTCCAAATTGAACGTAATTTCCACCCATTGGTTAATTGAATTAAAGGAAACTAAATTATTTAAAAAAAATTCATTTCAATTTCATTATTTCTCCTAATTTTTTAAAATGAACTTAAAATAATCTAAGAAATTTTGAGATCGTTTTGATTCTTATTCTAAACTTCTCTAAAAACTTTCAAAAAATTTGCAGGTCATACTAATTCATTATGAACTTTTTAATAAAAATAACATAAGATATAACAGAATTCTAACAAATCAAATAAAATTAAAAAAATTCACAAAATTTATATAGAAAATCTTTTAATTTAATCTGAAACACCATAAAAAATTTCACATGATTTTAAGTTCTTGAAGGATAAACATTCCATTTATTGAAGCATTGGAACAAATGTTAAGCTATGTTAAGTTCTTGAAGGATATACTTAATAATAAATGGAAGTTTGTATATAATAAGACTATTTCACTCAGTGAAGAGTGTAGTGCTATAATTCATAAAAAGCTTCCTGAAAATCTTAAAGATCCTGGAAGTTTTAAAATTCCTTGTGCTATTGGTGAAAGATTTTTTAGAAAAGCTTAATGTAATTTAGGAAATAGTATTATTCTTATGTTGTTATCAATTTTTAGAACGTTGGACTAAGGAGATATTTCATCTAAGATTGCAACTCTTCAGTTAGTTGATCGTTCAATTACTTATTATAGGTCCGATAGACCCTCCATCCTCTAAAGGATAAAGATTTATACATGTCGCTACAGATTACGTCAGCGCCATTACGAGAGGTTACAACACAACACATCCATCAATTTTTTAAGGCTAAGTCGTCTAGCATTTTGGAGTTCCACGTAGAATAATTTTCGACAACGAGATAACCTTTAAGAGTACAAAAATCAACACAAGCAGTATGGGATAGAATGGAGATACTCTACAATCTACTATCCCAGGGCAAATGGCCTAGCGGAGGCCTTCAACAAGACACTAGTACAGATTTTGAAGAAGCAACTGGATGAAAGCAAAAGAGATTAACATAACAAACTGTTAGAAGCCTTGTGGGCCTACTGGACAATGTTCAGGACTCCCAATCAATGTACACCCTACGCACTTGTGTACTGGTCCTAGGTCGTACTTCTGTTTCAAGTCCAAACATGGTCTCCTAGAGTCATTGTCACCAACCGACTTCCAACAAAAGAAAGTGCAAAACTCAGACTTGAAGAATTGGAAAGTCTTGAAGGAAAATGACTAGAAGCACAACAATATTTTGAGATTTACCAAGCGAGGATAGTACAAGCTCAAGATAAATTGGTCTGTTCAAGGACTTTCAAAGTTGGTGATCTCGTTCTCTTGCTTAAAAGGCCTATTCTTGCACACCGTAGGATAGATGGAAAATTTGAGCCAACTTGGGAGGGACCATTTTCGTAGAAAAGTTCTACACAGGAGAAGTCTACCAGCTGGTGGATTTTCAAAGCGGGAGACCCACATTATCGATCAACAGATGATACTTGAAGACATACTATGCAACTTGAAATTGCTTGAATTGAAATTTTGAAATTTTGATCGGGTCCAAAATTTTTTTTAATAAAATTAACCTCATTAAAATGAAGATTTATGTATTTAAATGCTTTCATTTTCTCCTTTCTACTTTTAAGTTTGATGTTTTACTAATGTCGACACTTTTTTAGTTAAGGAGTTGCCCGTTGGAAGTTGTCGTCCTTCGGAATCGAAATCCCGTCGCCCACTTCAAAAAGGCATTTAATTTACACACAGATATATATATATATATATATATAGTTTTAGAAAAATATGAAATCAAACTGACCCCATATTTTTCATAGTTTAAATGAAGAGCATTTTACCTCAAACCTTGTATCTATCTCGAAGGATAAACACAAGACTTGAGGATGAGGCTCGATCAAATAAAC